>PXYN01000243.1:0-107798 GCA_003056585.1 Lecanicillium sp. MT-2017a
CATATACGCACTCTGTGATATTGTTATGAGTAAACACTCTTCTTCTTAATCGAAATTCAAAATCCCCAACTGTGATCTCTTAACAATTTCGCACAGACGAAAAATTTACATTTTACTACAAATTTGAGCGCGAAATTGGCAGCCTTGACCGAATCCCTTGTCTCTGCGGCACGGCAGCCTGCAAGGGGTTCCTCAATTAAACTTTGTCGGGCTTCATTTTCCCCCCCCCCCCCCCCCCCCCCCCTTTCTTGCCTCGTGGGCCACATCTCAACTATCTGGAATCAATTTTGCGCCAATCGCTCTTGCGATGGCGTGGTTGGTATGGCAATTTCCAGGAACAAGGCAAAGCAGAAAGGTGGCTAAGGCATATGGGCTATATGGCACTGCTCCCAGCTTGGCCTGGACGTGGCATTAGAGCTCACTCGGTTTCATAAGGCGTTCGGATCCAATATATATATGGCAGTCAAAATGCTATAAATTGGTGGTTTAGTTTACTTTGGTGGATTCTGTCGATTTTTACCTGCATGTTGTCCTCAACAACGTCATGCAGGACACCTTGCCAAATTGGGGGACTATGACAAAGTAGCAGCGATTCAACCATCGCAGGCGCGCGGAATGGGAATATAGACGAGACTTTGATTTGATTTCATAGCTTTGGCGAATCGGCTCCGGCCGGCGTGCTCTGCACACTCGCTGAATCTACATGTACATATACAACGAGAGCATAGCTGCTCGAAAGGCGCATCAGGCGAGATACTGGAATAATAACCACTTTTGTTTTCTAATGTATCTTCTGCCACATACGATTATTGTAACATGTTCTTTATCACATGAGTCGTGACAGAAGCTATTTCGCAATTGCTTCTCCCAGACATATACTATACATTTGAACTTTGACACAAGACACAGCCCCGCATCTTGCGCATGTTTTCAACCGAATACTCATCGTCGCTATCGACGGCCACCTTCCCCTTGCGTTTGCGTCGGCGTGTGTATTGGCGTCTTTATTCGTCATCGGACCCCTTGGGGCCTCGAGATTCGTTTTCCCCAGCTGGTGCTCTAGGGCCCAGCATCCAGTCTTGCATTGCCAGCCACTCGCTCCAGTTTGACTCGGCGCCTTGGATCTCCTGCTCGGTGACGCCTTGCAACGGCCTCAAGAAGGGGACTGTTTGGCCATTTTGCATGTCGTAGCTGGCTCTCACTTTGAGCCAGTTATCGCTCTTGGCGGCGAATAGAAAGTTTCTGCGTTCCGTCTCGTGCAGAGGGCCGACGCCTTCAGACCAGTCATCGCCAAAGAAGCCGTGCAGAACAGCAGGAGTGTCGAATCCTGTGACTACGAGGCGGCGGATATACGGCACCAAGGTTACTGGGCCGCCGGCGGCCAGCTCATCACCCTCATCACCCTCATCACCGCGCTGTTGGCCCTGTGCTCTTTGGAACGGGAGGTGGATATTGATAAAGGCGGCGACGGCTTGCACCGGCGCCTTGTGCTGTGCATGGTCAACGAAGTGGCGCAAGCATTCTTCAAACTTGGGGTACCAGTCGAAGATGTCAAACTGGGACTCTTGAAACGGCTGTACGGAGAGGGCAACGGGCATTAGCGACTAAGCGACGGATGGCGGACAAAGGCTGGCTTCCAACAAAGTACTCACATGCTGGAATGGTCTGGGCATAGTCTTAAACTAGAGCAGCAGCTGTGGGCGTCGAGATTCCGAGAGTTCCGAGTCGGGCAGGGCTGTAATTATCATAGACACTGCCGTTCATTCTTACCCATGCCTCACCGAGAGCAGGAAGCGAACCAAGGAAAGCGGAGAGGAAATGGAGTAAGTTGAAGCACCCACATGCGAGTGTGTAGGTGAGAGTGTTGTCTGTAATCGGCCTTGTTGGTAGGATATGGAAGAAGTGCAGTGTCTATAAAACCGGGATAGGAAACTTGATATGTCGCGCAGCGAAATAAATGTAGTAACGAGAAGGAACGGCGCCAGGTATTAAACCGAGCTCTGGAGAGCTGTTTGTGCTGTGCAAGTGTCTATACAAGCCACGACCAGGCTAGCTGACGGTGCGCCAACTTATGACTTGGGTAGAAAGACGTATACAAGAATAGGCTTGTTACGTAGCGCGAACAGCCAACTTTGGAGGTCAAGTATGTAGAAAACACGGAGAACCAAAATGTACTAGGTTACCGGAGTCCGTATGAGTAGATCGATAGATGTAGAGCAGTCCGGGGGCGGAGGTGGCCTTTGTATTTAGCTCCATGTTGGACCCTCTCTGTGGCCCAGAGAGGCAGCAGCAGGCCAGCCCACACCAGCCATGCGGGCAGAGATGCGAAGGAAGCAAGGCAAAAGACGACAGAGCTGCGCCAGCTCGGCGGTATCAGTGTCGGCTAGGGGTGTGGGGTGGTGCATATTGGTAACTAGTCTCAGCGCTTGCCTTGGATGTTCACGCGCCGCAGGGCGGCGTCGCCGGCGTGCCGAATGCTACTGTGTACATGCAGCAGTACGAGCTGACGGCGGCGGGACCGGAAGACTACCTACGAGCAGGTAGCACACTTGTTGGAGAGCCTCGTACCTAGCTGATTGCAACTGCCAGGTACCATATTAGGGGAGTACGAGCAGAACAGCATGGCACTCACTGCCCATCTTGACTGACTTGGGATTACATCGAGACAACAGAGGGCATGGCCAGCTGGACTGACGACGCAGCACGTTGGTGCCAGGAGAGGGAGGGTTTCAAGGCTGTGAATTCTTCGCCCCCGTTTCTGTCTGATGATTGATTTCTTCGAGAGCCGAGCCAGCAAAGGCCCCTGTCAACCTGTACTGAAACAAGCCGAGAGCAGAGCGAGGCAAGGGAAGGGAAGGGAATGGGGGGGAAGGCTGAGCTCTGCCATCTTCATCGCGGCCACTTTTTGCACGGCCAAAGTCGCCGTTCGTTGGCGCGCCCATCATTTCGCTAGGCCCACCCCGCCCGAGAACAATCAGACAATGATTTACATGGCCAGTACTGTACGAGTACATAGGACGCATGCAGCAAGAGCCTGCTTATCCTAGGACACAGATGATGCGCCAAGTTGCGATGCCCGTTCCTACGAGTACTCTATTATGAGTAAGAGCAAGTCCCCATGGCACTGGCGCGACTACTTGGTACGACAGCGACGGGTTCAGCGGGTGATATAAGCGATATACACTACAGAGTAGGTATGTAAATACAGGCCCGCGTCTTCATCTTGGTACATAGTACGGGCTGCCGATAGCTGCAGTGCCGGGCTGTCAAGCATACGAGTATGCACATCATAGACTGGTTCCCGGATCGGATATACTCGTACAGCGAATGGGACTGCCCTGCCGCTCCCAGCGTTTCGTTTATCCCCCTGTCTTGCCGAGTATGAGTATAGCTACCCAGGTGCATAGTACTCCGGAATTACTGTACCGTAGTACTACTCTATTGTCGCCTTTGGCGCGTGAGGCGGCTGACGCCTTATCCGTACCTCACGCGCTTGACTTGGGAGCAAGGTTCCCCTTCGACCATTTGTCGCAGAAACGACAGCGAGGCGCACAATTGGTTGTCCCGTCTACTCGCAAATCCCCAATTGATCACCAGGCGCCCACTAGCGGTGCGGAGTCTGGGGCCAAACAAGCGCCCCGCGGCGCATTCGATAGGATTTTACTATACGAAGTTATTCGCGCGGGCACCTACATATATAGAAGTAGTGCTGCAGAGCAGGCGAGACGAGCCGAGACGAGCCGAGACGAGACTGTACGAGTTACATAGTATGTACGAGTAAACTGGCTTCTGATAATCCGGTCGGTACATGGTTCGTCGTGCAAGAAGGAGGCAGCCGAGAGAGCGCGTGTACCCGCATATTGTGCGGAGAGGAATCAACTAGCCAGGCGGCTTGACGCACGTCCGCGCCGACGGGACAGTAGTCTCCTCAACCATCGGGCGCTATTACAGGCACAACGTAGGTAGTGTCTGGTAGCCGCCTTGGCGGTGTCATTTACGCCGCAAGGTGTCTTAACTCGTACTCGTACATTGCGAGTACTCGTAATACCAAGGCAGGGTATCGCCGCTGGCCATCTGCAAATCTGCTCGCCTGGCTCGCCACAACTAGAACCGAATTTCTCGCAAGGCCTCTTCTCGTTCATCTCGCTTGCCGAGGCACGCCCCCTCCACGCGATTTTCAGCTGGTGTAAAACCGCCAGGCACCCTTGTCTATCCCCTGCCTAGCTGGCCCAACTAAGACATGAGCTGCCGGATCTTGCATCCTGTGGCGAGCCTGTGGCGCCACTCAAGGCTTTTCGGGGGGAGAGATGGGCCCGGGGTTAGGAGCACTGAGAGCATTGAAGTTGTCAGCCTTTCTCCCCATTCCAATTCCAACAAAAGACGTTTGGGCTGCCAATCATGTCACTGGTTACAAGAACACCTCTCCAACAATGAGCAGACATTGGGTGTATTGTAATGCGCTGTGTATCGTATCCAACGGTCGTCAAAGGCTGGTCCATCGATCTATAGATTATTGTACTCGTAGCATAGTAGTATTATAGACTACCGACGGTATTAGTCAATTGGCTAATTGCGCTTACTTTGCACCGGTGAAGGCTTACCGGCTACCAGGGTAATGCACCTATGGTGGGTGGCATGTCTCGCGTAAAATGTGCATGTTGCTACCCGTCCCCGCTGTTCCTTTATTATGTCACATACATAATAGCTACGAGTAGTTTGCACAGCCGGTTGGACCACCAATGGAACAACACGTCAGGCACGGTGTTCTACTGTCGTTCTATCGCCTCGGCGCCGCACGCGACTGGGCCGATACTGCCGGCCTGGGCGGCCGGAGCTGTATTTGAACGCCTCAATTTTCCTTGACTCATCAACTCAACGCACTCAGCGTACTACGTAACGTAAAGTACTCCGTAGAGCCTGCTATCTGACTACTCTGTACGGAGTACGTACAATGTAATATACAAAGCAAGCCCGGATTACGAGCATCGTGGGACTCCAGTCCGATTAATTTCGGCCATATAAACCCTTGTGGCTCCAGAGCCCCATGCCCCAGATCTACGCGACACTGGTCGCCTACGAGTACTTGTACTGTATTACATTGCTTTGCTCGCTTCGATCCCTTTTGGGTAAAGATATCACTGTTCTCCATAGCACCCGCTACTTTGTCCACGAGTAGGTCGGCAGGCACGCCGTGACGCCGGCGGCTTGCCCGGAACCCTCCGCCGTCATGTCTGCTGTACGGAGTACAGTACCGATAGTTTTGTCCTGCAGAGTAGTTCAGGTTGCTAGTGGCCGCCGTCTCCTGCCCAGCCCCCAAGAGTAGCAGTCCACTTGAGGTTTCGGATGGGGAACCAATTTGCAAGCGAACAAATTGACGGTGGCGTAATCGCAAAGGTGGAGGGTGCGGATCGGCGGACCGCCGCAGTTATGGGCTGATCTCCCGTTGTATGGAGTATGTACCATTGAAGCAATTTGTTTTAAACCTCCGTTGATGTCTCGGCGGCCACTCTGGCGCAAGCAGAAACTCTAATAATCTCATTTTCTGTACATAAAGGTTGAGAAGAACACCGTCTCCGTCCATGTGAGACAAATAAACGGCGCTCCTTAGTCACGCAAGCAAACCCAGCGCTAGCAGCGCTACGAGTAGCCGTTGCTTGGTGCTGGTTGGCGACTGCCATGTACATGCGCTTCTGGCTATGGTGGATGCCATTGCAAGATTGCTATTACTCCCTCCATCATGACCAATACGTAGTGTACTTGCTACAGCTTGCTACGCGTCAACTGCTTCTCCAAGTCTGTCTCTCTCCGCGGAATGAGATGGTTCACTGCAAGCGTATTGATATATCCTGGATGAAGTTGGTCAAGTCTCGTCACGCCGCACATCCTCATTGTCGTTTCCAATTCGTCTCGCAAAACTATTCACAGACATTAGCGACCTGCTCGAAACGAGACAGCGGGGTTGGCAGCGGGGTCCATACTATCGAAAAACTTTACTACTCCTTCATACCCGTAATTGAGTCCGTAAAGGGCACCCCGTCCGACACCGACAGCCTTGGCGCCGAGACAGAGAGCTTTGAAGATGTCGGTCCCCCTGGTTATGCCTCCATCCACGAGCACATCAAGCTGGTGGAAGACTTCGGGGCAGTTCTTCCGCATTTCAAGCAGCAGCAATATAGTGGCCGGGCTCGTGTCAAGGCTGCGACCGCCATGGTTGGACAGCACTATTCCATCGACTCCGGCCTGCGCAGCAAGGACTGCGTCTTCGCATGTTTGCACGCCCTTCAACACTATACGTAGTTCTGGCGCGCAGCTTCGTATCCACTGAATGTCTTCCCAGGTAACGGAGGGGTCAATGAATCCAGCCATGGTGCGACCGAGTGAGCCTCCCTTTGCATCGTTGCTTGCCTTTGCTCCAGATAGCGGCGACGAAACGTTGACATCAGCCTTGATTCGCTCATCGGCCTCTCGCTTCCCAGCAACAGGGGCGTCCACAGTGAGGAATATGGCCGTGGCACCACACTTTTGTACCTGCTGCAGCAGTTCCTCTGACCGTTTCCGGTTTTTGTCCACGTATAGCTGAAAGTATACCGGGGTGTTGTGCGCAGTCTTGGCCTCATGCTGGTTGATGGCCGCGACAATGTCCTTGAGAGGATACGCGGCGCTGGTAGAAACGCACTGCGCCATACCGGATGCCTTGCAAGCTCTCCCAATGTCCTTTTCGCCCTCTGGGTGCACCAGCGTCGCCATGGCGGCCGGGCTGCAGAAGATTGGAAGCCGGAGCTTGCCACCGAGCATCTCCGTGCTCAGGTCCAAGTGAGCGACGTTGCGTAGGATGCGCGGCCGCAGCGTAATCTCAGAATATGCAGATTTGTTCCGGCGCTTGGTGTACAAGTCTGTTGCCGCCGACGATATGAAGGCCCATGTTTTGGGGTTCAAGTCCTCTGAGGCAGCTTGCTCAAAATCATCGACGGATATCAAGCTGTCAAGGGGACGCTTTGGTGACGCGCCTGGCGACATTGTAGCAATGTGGTTCGGCTTTGGAGAAATCCGCGAAGTGGCCGGGAAAGTGAATGCGTAGCTTCCAGCTCGCGGGCAATTGAGGTATTTAGAGTAAAAGTTCCGCAGTGCGACGTGTGCAAGGTTACTATCGCGTTTGTCCCTTGGTCGGCACTAGATGTACCGAAATGTCGAGCTCGCGAGTTGACGTGGGGCTGGCTCCGATTCCCGCACGGCCGGGCGGAGGGGGCAGGTGTAGCCGACAAATGCTCGGAAACCGAACGCTTCTCGCTGCCATTTACGTACTCGTACTTATATTTCACACAGGCGCCTGTTAAATTATGTATAAGAGTATTTGTTCAATTAAACCCGTCATATACGAGTACAGCGACGAGGCTGCCTCATTCGTCGGGGGCGGCCAAGGCCTTCCCAATCAAAGTCTTACCACGGTCACTCAGTTCCATCCCCAGAGCTATCTCCCTGCCCTTGGAGCTCATTTTGCCCCAGGACTTTCTCAGAATATTCACCATTTTGTCCTCGTCGACGTCTGGTCGCTGTTCAAAGTCGTCCAGCTGGCCATCGAGAAAGAAGAGGCACGCCACGTCCTCGAGGGCTTGAGCCTCTGGGTCCGAAGCAAGGTTTTCCTTGCGAATCAAGGCCGCAACGCGAGACCTATCCGCATCCGGAATCCCACCGCCGACCTCGACAGAGGCCAGGAGCTCGGCCACTTGCGCCGCCGCCTGGGACTTGAGCTTCGCGCGCCATGTCAAATAGCCTGGCCGGGTCATTGGGTATGCGTCGCGCGGAATTTCCCATCTAGTTTCCATAATTTTATGCGAATCAGCCTGGAACAGATCCCATGGGTTTCCGTCAGTGGTGGTCATACCGCTTAAAGTGTTGCGCGCGACAGGCGACTTGAAGCACTGGCGTTGCGTCTGGGCTGCGCAGTGCCAGCCATCGCGTCAGTTCCTGGGCGTAGTAAAGTTCATACGGAGTGTCTTCGGCGCATCTTCCCTTGTCTGCAGGTCTTGGGTCTTGTGCGTGCGCCGCGTCGATGAGCCTCACGGCCTCCTGGTACTCGGCGGGCAAGGTGGGTAACGACGTCGCCATCGGAAACGTTGGGATCAAGTAGATTTCATGCAAAGGAGGCTCCCGCCGTAGATGTTCGAAAGACTTGGGATTATGCCTCGTAGACGAGATAAGGAATGGCACAAAGTAGCGAATTGCGTTTACTTTGCTATCTTATCTTTTTGACTTCCAGGTCCCTCGGAACGAGAAAGCCACAGACAGCAGCTGGATTACTCAGCTGCGATTTAATATCCACCACGCCTCTCACCACAGGAACGAAGCGTGTAAGTGAATTGCACATCAAAGTACAGCCTTGCTGAAGCATTGGGGATTTGTTTGTTCAGTACGGCATTCGTCTTCTTTCTTTCTTTTTCTTGTATCGGTGAATGGTTTCTATCGCTGCCAATTAGAACTCTACTCTCCCATGATATTGACGCCATCGCCGCATCTAGTTTCGGGAGGAGCTGGGAAATAAGAATACAATAAAATAGTCATAATAAGAAAACGATTCAGGCGCTAAAATTATAAATCTAATAAACGGTACAGTTATTTACTTTTATAGGTGGGATTATAATACTGAGACTTGAATTTCTGAGTTCAGCATTCGTTCAGATCATTCTGTCTGATACCAACTGGACGATTCACCCTACCTCGCCAACGAGATTCACTTCTTTACCGCGCAGCCCATGCACAAAGATCGCCGGTGTTTGCTTCAATCAAACCATCCTCCCACGCTGTTCCGGACCCAATACTAAATGGACGATGATCAAACGTCCACAAGCTCGACTACATCTGCCGACTCTGATATAAGCGTCCGTCTAGCATGCCAGACAAACAACGGTTCTAGCAAAGCCAGCGATGCATCTCACTTTGGTACGGACAGAGGCTCCTCAGTGGATAGCACCGATGGGCAATGTAGTTTGAAAGACAGCGAGTGCTCCAGCCACCAACCACTCTCAGCAGCTGGTGCAAAGGGCACTGATAGCCAGTGCTACAAACGGAGATCGCAACACGGCAAAGGAAGAGAAACAAGTGCGGACTGCAAAATTTCGAGTGCTGGAGACGTATCCTCCACCAGCTCTTTCTCTGCAAGGGATCATCCCAATTGTGACAAAAACTCCAGTGCGGGAGGCCACCAGGAACCGCCTTCAACTGATAGCGGCTGCACATCGTCAGCCAAAGACCATTCTAATTGCTCGAATAATAAAAAGGGCGACTTGGTTCGAAAATCATGGTCCCTATCAGAAGATTCAATGCTCCTTGGAATTAAAGCTGCAAACGATGGCTTGGGCTGGGACGAAATTGGCGAAATTCTCAACATCCCCAAAGACGAAGTAAAATTTCGCTGGAAAGAAATTAAAGACAAGCCTGCCGATCTCACACGTCGCAAGTATAAGACTCCGGGTATATCCAACGAGAATACATGCGAGAGTGGTCAGGTGTCGAAAAGGGACGATGACAAAATAGGAGATGGTACAGAATCACCGGCGGACGGAGAAGACCAAAGCGTCTCGAACTCCTCATCTTCTGCTCTTTCCTGCTGTGACTCATTATGGAAGGAGAAGCATTTGCAAAGGCGATACTGGCTGAAACATATCAGCAGCAACTTATATCCGCCGTACGTCGAACTCGAGGCCGACGCATGCTTTAGCCAGCGCGACTGTGAAATCTTGAAGACACTGGACTCCCAATATAGAAAGTGTAGATGGCTGGAGATACAGGCGAATTTTTACAATGCCACCGGTCGCATGATACCGCTCGAGAGGATACGAACAAAACTCGAACAGGCCGAGCACCTTCGCGCCCATTTGACCAAAGAACAAACGGTCGATGGCGAGAGCGTCTGTGCCAGGCGCAAGAGGAGCATAGAAGAGTGGATTGCAGATATTATCCTGGAGGCCCCTACAGGCCCTGGAGCATCATAAACCGACAGAGACTTAGATGCAGGCGGCACTGCGACATGAGCTCGAGTTCCGCGAATTTTACCGACGAGGTTGAAGCCGTAGCACGTAGGGGAATCGAATGTAACAATGGCAGTGAGTGGCGAGGACTTTTGGACGTTACAAGTAGTCAAAGATATTTCTTCTACTGAAGGCGGATTAAACCGTGTCCAAGCAAGATGCTATCGAAGCGTATCATAATATGTACAAAAATAATGTTGCTAGCTCCTTATCAGGCATACTCTAGAAATGAAGATTTGCGCCTGATGTATTCTATAAAGTGCATGCCAGCCGCTCTCATGTACAAGGGTTGCTATTGTGTACCAGCCAGGTTCGAGGGCCGTTGCCTTGCTATCGGTTCCATTGAAAGTAGGTCAAACAAGCCCGCTTGCTTTGGCCAATGGCTATTGTTTCGGATGCGAAACGCCACAATGGCAGCTTTACAAGTCCGATGAGAAATATACAGCGTAAATGGTAGAGAAACGAACGCTGGTGTACAAAGATTTCGGGTATCATGTCGTATGTTTTAGATTGGGTTTTCCATACCGCCTGCAAGAGGTGTTGGTTTAGGGTTGTTTGTTGCGGCCATCTTATCGGCCTTCTTGCCTGCAGATGCCGTGCCGTTGGCCGGCAAGCCCCTCTTCATCATCCTACCCAGGACTGTGACAAGCTCACAGGCATCGCGAAACATGTCGTCATCCATGCCCTCGGTGGCGTCGTACACGTCTGTTATAGTTTGCTTGGCCAGCTTTCGGCTTGTCTCGGCGTCGTGCAAGCATTCGTAGATGAAGGCGGCATATTCAGTTTTGACAGAGAGCCGCAGGGAATGGGATCCCCAGAGTAATTGATCAGCCAGCTGCGCCGCCTCTTTAAAGTATTGTTGGGCGGTAGGGAGGTAGTCCTTTTCGGGGAGTAAAAAGGCTGGCGGCAGGAGAGCAACCTGCGTTTCGAATCCTGGGGGCGGGTTCACGGGGCCTCCCTCGAGGGGGTGCGTAGGCTGGACTGAAGATGAACGCGAGATCGGGTCTTCGTCACCACCGTTGGCCCCGGGGTCTTTGATGTCCTTGGAAGGCGGTCCGAGGGCCGCAGCTATGGCCTCTGGGGTCCAGCTCCCAATTGTTGACACGGGAGGGCTATTGTGGAAGAGGACGAATATGTGATGGAAGCTCGCCCGGAGCTTGTAGGCGAGTACCTTGAGCTCGACATAGTTTCCAACCATGGGTATCACATACTGCTGGAGCATGACCAGACCTTCGCGTGATAGCCAGAGTATATGTAAAACGCGCCTCAGGAAAAAAGGGGAGGTGATGGCGGTTGGTTTGCGCTGCTTCTTGGCCGCTACCAGCTGCTCGGCGAGGTTGAGAGACAGCCCGAGTATCTTGAAGAGCATCGACGATAGGAGTGGGTTGTCATTCTCCACGGTCCTGGCTAGCTTGCCCAGAAACTTTTGGTCGACTTCAGAGGAAGCCATCCATGAGTGTTTCTGGCCGAAGCCAAAGGCGTCAGTCGGCTTTCTGTCGGACTTGGCTGTGTTCCGCTGGGGGACTGGACTGGGCAGCGGGTCGCCGAGGACACGGCTCGAATCTGGATTTTCGAGTTAGAGCAGAGCAGACGACGGGAAAGACGAAAGATGCTGCGTGGCTGGATGGGGGTGACAAAGAGGTTTTCAACGAGTCGACAGTGCAGCACGCCGCCCCCGGTTCCCACAGCTGGGGCGATGCATGTACGCAAGGTCCAGCACCGCGACGCGACCCCATCCATGCATGGCCCTGACCTTATGCGGCGCTGGAGAGCGGCGGCGATGCAGGAAAGCGCAAGACAGCTGGCGGGCCATGATTGGGCCGGGTTGGCACTGGCGCTGGCACTGGCGCTGGCACTGGCACTTGTGGCAGCACCAAAACGGCAAAGGCCGTTCGTTTTCTTTGATGAACAACGGGCGGGAGAGAGCCATGACAAGTCTTGTCGCGTGAAAGACAGCATGGGTAGGGTAGGGGAGAGGGGTCCGGCCGGAGGGGCGAGCCTCCCAGCGGGATGGCATGACTGTGGCCGGTGAGGTGAGATGAACTGGAGCTGGAATCGTACCTGCTGCAGCTTGCGTAGCACGCATTTGTGAAACCGTACTTCGTAGCTAGTATTACTTGTAAATAGCTGTGGCTGTGGCATGCAAACGCCCTGGGGGCATCGCCGTTGGCCCTCCTTGGTGGCTACGGCTTGTGCAACGGGTGCAGAGCAAAAGCCTGCAGAGCCGAAAGCCTGCGGGCGTGTTGTTCGCCAGCTATCCGGACTCTGCGCGGCACACCAGCCACCTCAATTAAGCTTGGGCGGTGGCAACTGGCGGTCACTGGCAATCACTGGCGGTCACTACTAGCGGTCACCAGGGGGTCGGCGTCGTGATTGGCCGTAGGCCGGCGCGACGGATGACAAACGGTCAAGGGGCACTCGTCGCTGCCTCGTGGATGTTGGCGATGCAGCAAGGAAAAGCCCTCGGCCAAGGAAGAGCCACAAGCAAGCAAGCACCCTGTCCCGTACGAGTACCGTGAGAGTGCGAGGCCGAGTACCTTGGCTTAGTATTGGCGGCGAAAGTGGGCTACGGCGGGTATTAGATGACCTAGCGCCAGGCGGTAGGGGCGCCACCAGCTCGAGGCTGAACGAGCAGATCTGAATGAGCGGGCTGCGCGCGCCCCGTATTATTAGACGGTACGAGCAATAGTAGGTACTGAGCTTGGCTAAGCTACGGTATCTTGGGACAGAAAACGCTAATACGGTGCCTTGAAGCAATGGACAGGCATCGCGCATACGGTGAGCTGAGAAACCACGACATCAAGACCAAAATTATATTTCGCGCCATTTATTGCTTGCTATGCGGTTGTACGAACCCCGTGAATTGCCGAAACAGCCATTGCCGTTACATGGAACTACGCCCATGCCGTCGTCGCCGGTTGCCCACTTGCAACAAAGGCTCGCTCAGCGTTTCGCCGTCACTGTCGTACCTCTCTTGACCCCCGGTTGTTATAACTTTGATCACGTTTCCAAAAGCAACTGCCACCGACTTCAATCCCACCTTTGCCTTTGGTCCCAGCTCTGATATGACCAGAGATGCCATGTCATCGCCGTCTATGAGCAAAGGCCGGGTCTCGTCCAGGTCGAGTCGCTCCGAAGCCAAAGTTGTCCAGACCTGCCAATGCTTGGACACTCTAGCCGCCGTACCAGTTGTACCGTTGCCTCGGTGCCGCAGCCCTGGCCGCGTCTCGTTAGCAGTCGTGACTATCCGCCTGATGCCGACAATGCTGCCATTCTGCACCATGTCCCAGATTCCGGGATTGTTAACCCTCTTTTTCGTCTCTATGGCTTCTTCCCATGCGCACCATTGGCCGCCTGCGCTTGCCGAAGGCGCGTTCGCGCATATCGCGTCCGCTCCTTGCGCCGGGCTATATCCTAGCAGCACACTATCTCTGTTCCTTGTGCTGTATCCTATATTCAAGCTTGTTAGGCCTGATCCATTGCCCTGTGCCATCTGCCTCGCGCAGGAATATATGCAGCGAATGGAGCGAGATGTCATTGGTTCGGTGGAAAATGTGTGCTGGACTGATCCGTCCTCCGCGCTGACCAGATACACCGCGGCAACGGCTCCAACCAGGAATGACGGCATTGGCGACAAAGGAACAACCTGATGCAGTGTCGTGTCGCCCAGGTCGTTGAGCGGCAGGCCCATGTACTGCCATGTCGACGACGCCGAACGGCTGGCAACAAAGACGCGGCCTTTATCAGACACCAAGAGCACCTTCATCTCCCGCAGGTGACTACTGCCTGACGTTGCTGCAGAACGTTAGCACTGAGCTGGCTTCTTCACGAATGTACCTACTTTTACACAATAATGATCGTGCATACAAGATCGGCTCCGGGCAGACGGTAAAATCATCTCTCGTTTTACTTGCCTCGCCTGGAAGCTCGGTGAGTATGCCATTCTGACGCACAATGATGAGCTTCGGAATGGTCTTGGTGGATGTCGGGTGAAAGCAAAACAGCTCTGGCTTTTGGTACGATTGCTCTACCTCCAATGGCTCATTCCAGGTGTACTCGGCAAGATCCCATATCCGAACCCGGTTCGAGGACAACACGGCCAATTGTTTCGCGTCATCGTCAACCGCTAAGCCAAGCACAGGAAATAGGCCACACCCATCCAAAACTTCCGTGCCGGGTATTGCATAGTGGGTGCCTCCTGGGCGAACATCCCATACCCAAATCTTGCGGTCTAGGCCAGCCGAAATGAGGTGCCCAGCGGGCGAACTGGCCAGCATGGCCACGTCAAGGGTATGTCCTCCAGACAAGGTCTTGATGGAAAGAACAGGGCTTTCGTCCATGGCTTCGGCGTCATTATCGCCATCTTCGTCAGACCACAACAGGTAATTTGTCAGAAGGCATAAACAAGCTGCGACAAGAACTATGGTGGCTATAAACTGTGCCATCTGATGGTGTACGAAGTCGTATACGGCAGGCAAGAATCGCTGAGCCCGCGCCGGTGGAGTGCGGTCCGAGTTTTTAAGAACAAATACTAGAGGGTCAAATACCCTAGCCACGTATTTGTACGCGGATGGCTTGACTGCCCGTATAACTTCTTGGGCTGTCTCGTGGTCTTGCAGCCGTAGCCACGAGGCGGGTGAACGGGCTTGGTGGATTTCTTCCAAAAAGGAAGGGGCTTGGTTTTCGAACAGGTCGGAAGCTCCAAGCATCCGGGCTCCAGCGTCCAGTATCGTATGGTATCCGAAGAAATGCCATTGGGCAGCTAATACAAACCCAATCATGACGATAGTCCCAGCAATGCGTGTGGAGAGCGCAACTTTCTTCTTCCAGGCGCGAGAGAACCAAGAGGGCTTGGGCCCAACATCACAGAGGTTGTGATTATGACGCATTGAGGCTTTGGAGAGCGCGTCACCTAGTTCCATTCTCCGAACATCGACGCTCAGTACGGATAAGAAGAATGTCGATAAATAGAGGAAGTCAAACACAATAGCAATAGCCGCAAAAACGCAAAAGCTAGAGACACCAGGAGAGACGATCTGGGAGAGCCCAATTAAAATTGCCACATTCTGGACAGTGCTCGTCAACGCGGTGTGTCCTGTCTGCCCGAAAGCTTGGCCAACGCGGCTGCTTGATCTATCTTCCGACGGCGTAAGGATCACGGCATTGATCAGTCTGAACATGTTCTCCAGGCTCATCGCCAAGACAACCAATGGATAGGACGCCCTGGGGATGCGAGACAGATCAATATCGAAAATAGCACAGACGGTGAAACTGGTCATGATGGAGATGGCTATTTGTGTCGCGACGGTGATGGCCAGGCCGGTTTTTGACTTGATGGCTCTTAATTTTGTCAAACTGGCAAGAAAGTAAACCAAGGTGAGGCCATAGGCTATTGTGAGGCTGAGTATGTCGTAGAGTGATATGGGGCGAAATTGGAATTCGTATAGCTGACTCTCCGTGATGTGACCATCCGAGGGGTATATGTCCCAACCTCTCCCGACTGTACCAGGCAGAAGTGGTGCAATTTGCTCCCATTGGCGGCCAATTGGCGAATCTGGGAGATGCAAGAGAGTAATCACAAGCGCATCAGCAGCGAGCAGCCTCCTGTCTTCGAAGTGTTTTCCACTAAAGACTGTGGAATGGCGCAAGGTAACATTCTCCGAGGTAGACTGATTCTTGTTGTCGTTGACGGTGGATATTATGTCTTTATCTGACATGATTTGTCTCTTTGAGCATCCCCAGTACAGTAACGGTGAGTGAAAAAACCAGGACTGGTTTGTCACGCCGTTGGCAATGTGCAGTGCATCGCGCTGCGACGTGGCCATGGGCAGGCGGCCTGCCTCTTGGACGGCGACGCCACGGGATTTCACGGGGTCAAATCTCTCCGTCGGGCCGAGTAATTGATCCTGGATGTCGAGAGCAGCGGCTAAGACGCCAACATCCAAGGCTTGCATATAATCCGCATGGATCCATATCGAACGCATGATGACGTCGGGTTCGATGGACACATTGTCGGGCAAGGGTTGTGCAGCCGTCCAAACATGATGAGGAAGGTTTGACGCGCCATTGATGTAGTCGCTGGTGAATAGAAAGGGAATTGGATAGACCAGGATTGTAGTAAGGAGCCCAGATATCAGCAGCGTGGCGACCACGTTGCGAGCAATGTAGTGACCATAGCGAGTGAAAGCTACACGAACCGGGTGCGTTGGTGAGAGGTCCGGGGCCTCAGTCGTCCTGTCTCATAGAAGGCAAAGAGTTAGTCAGTGTAAAGAACGGAGTGATAGGCAACAACAATTGGTAGGAGGCATGGCAGGCAACGGGGTGTTTGGGTTTGGGTCGGCTGGGCAGGGAACTGCTCACCCGCGAACAGGATACAGCAAGTACCATATCATCGCGTCCGACCAATTTTCACCTATCGACACCTCACAAAACGCAGTGAAATAGAAAGGGGGTTGCCTTGACACCCGGGCGTGGTGAGGCACGAAAGCGTGGATAGTACTCGTTGCAATGGCGATTGCAATGGCGAAGCTGTCGAGCCGAGCCTCGATGATATTGTCGAATGCTCACGGAAGCATCCAACACAAGGTGCACTGAGTCGTACCCCTGTGCAAGGCCTCTCGCTTTCGCGCTTGCTGTGCAGACTCTACCTAGTCTGGCATTACTCAGTATGTCCCAGATGTGAGTGTGTCCATTCAATGGCAGGCAGGGCACGTTTTGAGTTGAAAAGGGTAGCAGTGTGTACGAGTCGTTCCTTGCTTCCGCTTTTGCGACTGGGAACGCTGCGACGCGAGGGTGTATGAACGCATGCGGCCAAGACACCCTGTGGTGGGGTAGTACTGCCTAGGTACCTGCTGTAGCATGTGTGATGCCGGGGGGGATGAGCTCTGCTTTCCAGATCTATTACCTACCCACCCAGCGCGCCCACTAGCGTTAAAGCTTATTACGAGGAACGATACGCCACTATTACTTACTGAGCCCCAGCACCAAGCACAAGTTCTAAGTAGTTCAAGCGATGTTTCACATTGGCTACTAACCCGCACAGTTTTCTGCCTTCAATTACCTTGGCTTTACTCTTTATGTTCCATGCTACACCCGCGCCTCTTCTCTCGCCTCGTAAGCCGCCTATATACAGTCTCCATGGCCGAGCACGTGCCAAAGTGAAACCCAGCATAGTGGCTTGCAAACCATAAAAGTGTTGCAGCAATGGTAGAAATAAGCATGTGGACGCCAGACATTGTACAGTCTGCCATCGGTGTCCGATTACCAGATCAACCGTGGCAACAGACTATATACCTAGAAGGACTAGCCATCGCTTTGTTGGCGTTTCTCAACACTGCTTACCTAGTCGCCTTACACGCCGGAGGGGTGGGGCCGGGTTGGTTACTCGCTGCAAAATCCGGAGAGTCGCAGCCTAGCAAAGGATTCCACGAACAGCAGCCGCAACAGGATCGGACATCCTGCATGGCAAGGGGATGGCGACTGTCGATGAGGCCCTTCGGCATCTAATATCTACGTATAATGAGCTTAACGGATCGAGTGTTCAGGAGCTTGAGTCTGAACCGAGCCCCCTAGAGTTCATGCGCTTCGTGGCTAGCAACACGCCTTTTGTCGTCCGAGGTGCAGCCTCCTCGTGGAAGGCTGCTCAGAAATGGGACAAGGAGTACTTGCTTGCTGCCTTGAAAGGACAACTTGTAAATGTCGCCGTCACTCCGCATGGGTAGGAGCCACACTCAACAGCCCAACAGTGGCTCATTCATTGCTGACGCCCGCTCTCCCACAGCAACGCCGACTCGCCCACGCTCACATCTGGCGACGACGAGCTCGTCTTTGCCAAGCCTCATGAAGAGTCTGAGCCCTTTGCCGACTTTCTCGACTACGTAATTCAACAGGAGACAGATCCAGACTTCCCCAGTGACGCTGAAGTACGCTACGCTCAAACCCGTAAGGCCACCCACATCGCTGTCGCAATCCAAATGGCGTGCATGGCACTAACGCGTCGGCAAGAAAATGACAACCTTCGAGACGAATACGCATGTCTGTTTTCCGATGTACAGAGGGATGTCGCTTTCGCCAGGATCGCTCTGCAGAAGAAACCCGAAGCAATCAACTTGTGGATCGGCAATTCGAGGTCTGTCACAGCCACCCACAAGGACAATTTCGAAAATATATTTGTCCAGGTCAAGGGGAGAAAGCATTTTGTTCTCCTGCCCCCAATATGTCAGCCGTGTGTCAATGAGCGTTTGCTGGTCCCAGCAACGTATAGGAGACAAGGCCAAGCTCTAGTTCTCTGCCGTGATGAAGACGCAGAACTTGTCCCTTTCGCGACATGGGACCCCGAAAACCCGCGCCAAAATGCAACGCCGTTTTCACCCATCGCAAACCCCATCGACGTTACCCTCAATCCTGGTGACATGCTCTATCTTCCAGCGATGTGGTGGGTACCGCGTTCGTGGCTTGTCTGTTCTTCAAAAAATGCTTACCAACCTGGATATGCAGGTACCACAAAGTCAAGCAATCCTTGCACGATGGCGATCCCAATGGGTTTGTCGTGGCCGTGAATTATTGGTAGGCAGGCCCCCTTTGATCGGAGACGTTGTGTAGGCTACCCATGGCTTAAGCACAGCCAGCTAACATTCACAAATAGGTATGACATGGAGTTTGCTGGTCCATTATTTCCACTTTCATCATTTCTCCGCCACCTTGCTCCAGCGAGCTAGATAGGCAGCCATGATTACCTCAAGTTAAAGACTAAATTCACATATCGTACTGCCGACTTTCCTTATTTCTTCTTCTTCTGCGAAGCCCTCTTCTGTGCTCTCAGCTCCTTTTTCATCCTGGAATCAACAATCCTGTACCGTCCCTTTACACCATTTGGTCTGCCCTTGATACCTTTGTTTGCTCCTCGGGCAACGACAAGGCGGGCAGGCTGCCGTGGCTTCTTTCGGGCGGCCTTGCTCAACAGCTTGGCGATGCCATCTGCCTTCTCCTTCTCTGTCATACCCTCATCTGCTGCGAGCATGTCGGACTTCTTCTTCATCTTCTCCAGCTTTTGCGCGGCCTTGAACTTTTTCCTGGCCTTTGCCTCTCTCACCTTCTTGATGGGTCTAGCATTGAACGCTCTCAATTTCTCCTTGATCGCATCAGCAGCAGCTTTTGAAATCGGCTTTAACTGCTTATCATGTTTCGACTCGTCGTCTAAGAACCAGTCTGGTAGACCATCGCGATCCCGAAAGGCAAGCTTGTTGAAGCCATCGTCTATAGCATCCTGGCTAGTTTTTTGGCCACTGGCAAGTTGATGAGCCAAAGTCATTGCTTCGGCGGTGATAATGTCGATATCTGTAAGCGAGTCAGTGAGTAAACTGTCCGGAGTCGCGCACTGCCATTAACACAACACGTACCTAATTTGCCGTCCTCTCGCCGGGTGTCTCTCCTTTCCCAATCTTCTTCCTCGTCTACTCTGCGGGCTCCTTGTGATGTGCCTGCATCGCCTTCTGTTGCCATCTGCTTGCTGTCTTTGCGTAGAGTCTTGACGTTGCCATCTGTGAGGCCTCCTGTCGGCTTCATGTTCCGGATCTCTTCGTCCTCGTCTGGCATACTCGTTCCGTTGGTTTCCGATGCAGCTGTTGGGAGTAACGATCCGGTTATTCCTTTAAAGATGTCTTGTTCAAAAAAGGCCGCTGCCCTGCTAGACAGTCTGCCATTGTCGCTCTGCTGGCTGTCATATTTTGCGATGAGCCTCGGATTGGTATCGTCTTCTTCCTCGTCAGATGAAGATTCCTCTTCCAAAGCGCTTGATTCTGACTCTTCCGCTGCCTCATCACCAGAAAGGCCCTCCCACTCTTCGTCGTCTCGCTGCTCACGGGCTTTCTTAGCCCGGTATTTTGCATCGGTTTCGGCCTTTCTCTCTTTAAACGTGTCATACATAGAGTCCAGGTCCCGTTCAAGCCTATCTTCTTCGGAATCGCTTTCGCCACTGCTCTCTGCTAGCACGTCGCCTTGGTCTCCCGACTTAGGCTCCGCCTGGGCAACCATTTTACCCCTGTTCAACCGGCGCATTGCATCGGTTTTATCAACTTTCTTCAGGCTGAAAATCGCGCCGTCCCCAACAGGGCCAGCCTCCTCCATGCCAATGTCCATTGGGCTGATCATGTTCATTTGCATACGGACAATTTCTTTTTGCTTACGCTCATTCTCTTTTCGTCTCTCTTTTTTGCGTTTAGAGCTTTCCCTATCTTTCATGGCCTGCAGCTCTTCCTGGATCTGTAGCTCTTCATCCATCGACCCAACCTGAGCGACTTCCTCAGAAGCCTCAGGCGTTGGTTCCTTGTCTTTTGACGAGAAGCCGAAGATTTCTCTGACTCTTAGCCGCCACCGAAGAAGCAGCTTAAAGTCTTTTCGGCCAAGAATCTTCAAATCGGAGCAGCAATTCCGAATCTCGGGGGTTGTCTCTGGCAGTTTATCCAGAGCCGCGAGAGCGACGTCGCCATTTAGGGACTGCTGGAATGAAAGTTTATTACAACTTCCAAGAATCGCAATAGGGTCGTTCGTTTGTATAAACTCGCTCGCCGGGACCTCCTTGTACAAAGTATAGTCTCCTTCGTCGTAGCCGTCGCGCTTTCTTTTCTTGACTTCTGGATTATATACTTTGGCTTCATTGTTTGGCGCGGCGCCAGAAAGCTCTGCAAAGACTGACCGAGGATCTAAGAACCGAGGGTCGACCTTTTTAGGTGCTTTGTAGCCTCGGCAAACGACGAAAATTTCGGCGGAAACATTTCGCGACGAAGGTGGTTTTGTTGCTTCAACATGGGTAAAAAGCTGATTGAGTACCCACAAAAGAGGATTGTAATCCTTCGACCGGAATACCTTGGTTACGAACGTGCCTCCTTCAGCTAGAAACTCTGTCGCAAGTTTCATAGCTTGCAGCGCCAACTCAGCCTGGTTGAAGGAGTCCTGTGTCCAGGCTGTTCCAACGTTTGGAGCACCGTCATGTAGAACCGTATCTGCCTTCCACGTCTTAAAATGTTGGCGAATGGTAGCCCGGCATTTATCTGTAGTGATGTCGCTTTGGAAGGTTATGACTCTCGGGATCGGCTTAATGGGTGCCAAATCAACACCAACAATGAGACTATTTACTGGCATAACCTCTGCAGCGACCTGGGACCAAGACTGCGACGGCGATTAGCAAGAGCGAGGCTCAAGGAAACTCTAGACCAATTACTTACTCCCGGTGCAGCGCAAAGGTCCAACAGGACTTTGCTCTTTTCCAAGAAGCCATACTTCTTGTTCAATTGAATAAGCTTGAAAGCAGCTCTTGCACGATAGCCTTTCTCTTTGGCAAGCTTGTACCACTTATCCAAACGGCCTTTGCCGTGCTTTTTCTGAATCGCCATTGCGGCGGTTGCGATTATCACATCCGTCAACTTTTTTTTTTTTGGGCCGTTGCTCAGAAATTTGACCACGAAAGGTATGATAAAGACGGTCACGTGGAGATAAGTTCGCCGCCTGAGGCGGGCCCCAAGACGGCAGGCGCGTCGCACTTTCGTTGGTTAGCGCCGCGCCACGCCATCCCTGCCGACAGTTGATCCTCGATAATGCCATGTGCAGTTTGATGCTGAGAAACTGCCGAAATATCAGCCTGCCTTTGAGGCTCCAGTCCTGGCTACATGATCATCACTATCTAAAATCCAACGTTGGAAGACTACCGTCGCAATGAGTGGACGGATGTTAGCTACTAGGCTGCGTCCAGTTTCACGACGCGCCACTACGAACCTCACCCGCTATCTCCATCGGTTCCAAACAGGAGGCCTTCTGCAAGCCGACGCATCAATCCGTGCAACACAGCGGCGCGTGTGGTTCGGTGGAAATGCTTTTCATAATGCTGTGGTGTCAAGGAACGCGTCCTTTGCCCGATTTCTCCCGAAACTAGTAATGAAGTTCGCCAGAATACCTGCCATGTTCGGCGGGTTGGCAATCGGTGCTTTCGCTTGGGTCCAATATCAAGCCACTCGTACGGCCCCCACAGCCGTTTATCTATATCTTGGCTCATGCTGACATTAAATAGAGGCCGGGACATACGCTATGGGCGTATTCAATTCTACGACCGATGCACTAGCCAACACCGCATCGACATTGTACAGCGGTGCCAGGGGCGTTGCGGAGCAAACAATGCAAGGGTGGGAGAATACAAAGGACCAAGTCGAAGTCCCAGAATGGCTCAAGAAAGTGCTGCGAATTCCCGAAGAACTTGGATCTGGCGGCTCCGGTGGGCCTGGCGGTGACGGCGAGCCGAAGCATAGCAAAGCTGGCGTTACAGCTGCTGTTGGAGCGACCGCTGCCGCTTATGGCTACGAAAAATCTGACGAAGAAGATCCCCGGAAGGCTGAGGACGCAGCCAATGACGATCAGATGATGATTCTTACCAAGAAAATGATTGAGATCCGTTCCATCCTTCAGACAGTTGGCCAATCGAGCTCGCTATCACTACCATCGATTGTTGTTATTGGCTCGCAGTCCTCTGGTAAAAGCTCTGTCTTAGAAGCCATCGTCGGGCATGAGTTTTTGCCGAAGGGCTCAAATATGGTAACGCGCAGGCCGATTGAGCTGACTTTGGTGAACACGCCTGGCTCGACCGATGAATACGGCGAGTTTCCCGACTTAGGACTGCGACGAATCACAGACTTCACATCCATACAGCGAACACTTACAGAACTCAACATGGCGGTGCCAGATACCGAGTGTGTTTCCGACGAACCTATTCACTTGACCGTTTATTCGCCAAATGTACCTGACTTATCGCTAATCGATCTACCCGGTTATATTCAAGTCGTTGGACAAAATCAGCCTCTGCAACTCAAGCAAAAAATTTCCGAGTTATGCGACAAGTATATTCAGGCGCCAAATGTGATCCTAGCGATATCGGCAGCCGATGTAGATCTCGCTAATTCAACTGCTCTTCGCGCATCACGGAGGGTTGATCCTCGCGGCGAACGGACCATTGGAGTGGTCACAAAGATGGACCTAGTTGATCCAGTTCGTGGAGCAGCTATCTTGAACGATAAACAGTATCCATTGCGTCTAGGCTATGTTGGTGTTGTGTCAAAACCGCCACAGTCTCCAGGTCTGTTCAAGATGGGGCACTCAGACCTGATATCAACGATTACAAAGAATGAGAACGCTTTCTTCTCTTCTCATCAACTGGAATATGGACGGGATTCCGGCGTCAATGTGGGCACAACGACTCTGAGAAAGAAGCTCATGTATGTTCTGGAGCAAACCATGTCATCGAGTCTCCAGACCACGAGCGACGCCATCAAACAGGAGCTCGAGGAGGCAACTTACGAATTCAAAGTACAGTATAATGATCGTCCCCTCTCAGCAGAGTCATATCTAGCGGAGAGTTTGGACGCATTTAAGCACTCTTTCAAGCAATTCACAGAGGAGTTTGGTCGACCTCAGATGCACGAATTATTGAAAGAGGAGTTGGACCAAAAAGTGCTCGATCTATTAGCAGCCCGATACTGGAACAAACCTATAAGCGACTTGTTGCCACCGCGTCCGGAGACTGACAATCTTGCTGACCTTCCAAAAGCGGACCCCGACTCTTTATATTGGCACCGACAGCTTGATGCATCTACGTCTGCGTTCACAAAACTAGGCGTTGGAAGGCTAGCAACAACTGTCGTATCATCTGCCATTCAAGGTCATGTGGAGAAGTTATTAGACCAGTCAAGCTTCGCAAACCACCCATTCGCGCGCAACGCGATTATGGAAGCAGCGGCCACCATTCTTGACGAGAGATTTTACAGCACCAGCGACCAAGTGGAGAACTGTATTAAGCCGTTTAAGTTTGAAATTGACGTGGAAGAACGTGAATGGAGTCAGGGTAGACAGCATGTCGGCAATATGCTCAAGAAGGAGCTGAAGGACTGCGAGACCGCTTTGACGCGGCTGGAGACTACAGTTGGTGGGCGCCGAAAACTGGGCGAAGTCATGGCATTCGTGGACAAGGTACGAAAGGGCGATGTTGTTATCGACGGAGACGGAGGGAGTGGCGCCGGAGGCTTTAGTGCTTCACTTCTTGCTACAGGTATGTGATGACAAACTTGTACTCTGCGTATCATTATTCTGACGTCACAGCAGGGCGCGAAGCTGTCTTTCTTCGTGACCGTGCCGGCATTATTAAGCTGCGACAGATGGCGGTGAAGTCGAAACAGTGTGCAAACTTTAAGAACAAGTATTACTGCCCGGAGGTCTTTCTAGATGCCGCGGCAAGCAAGCTTGCATCTACTGCGGTTCTATTCTTAAACGTCGAACTGCTATCCGAGTTCTTTTACAACTTCCCCAGAGAGCTCGACTTGCGCTTGGGCAGGCATTTGTCGGACGCGGAGGTAGAGAAGTTTGCGAAGGAGGATCCGAAAATCCGCCGCCACTTGGAAGTTATTCGACGAAAGGAGCTGCTGGAGTTGGTTTTGGAGAAGATGGAGAGTCTGAAACAGCTGGAAGGCAGAGAGCGAGAAAGGCAGGCCTCTAGCCGAATTCGTGACTCAGGTAAAGAGCGTGGACGGTGGGGATTATTTTGAGGCCCCACGCGGAATACGTGTGCCAGATTGGTACAGATTACCGCAGTGTAATCGTTAAGAGATAAGTTATGAGCCTGCAGGTGCACGAGTAATACTACATTTAGGGACCTATCTGCCAGGTGGCTCGACTTCAAAATGATGTCGCTTCACCGGGTCTGCATAGGACAAGCGCAAATACATTCCCAAGGATACCCTACTTAAATCACTTAATTTCTATATTAAACTTGCTCGCATGCTAGGTGGTTGATGAACTTGTATGAGCTCAGACGGCGCCCGAGGGCTATATATATCAAGATATGAATATACACGGATTAACAGAACGAAGCCAATCTCAAGATGTGAGATCTGTGGCCAGTTGTAGTGTGACGTCCCAACGTACAATACCTCCGGTGCCATACCCTTCACCCAGACGATTCTGTATCAGTGACGATATGCGGTTCCGAAGCCTGCTCAGTGCCACCTCATCGCAGCCCCTTTCGACAGAAACTTTCAAGTTCGCCATGCAAAGGCCATAATGGACCTGCCAAAACTGCGCTTGCTGAACGGAAGTTATACTTGGTTCACTTTCTATTTCTCGAAGGACAGAGGAGACACCGTCATCGCCGCCATTTCCGCTGTAAGACATCAGGAGCATCAGTCCCTGAGCAACCGCCACGCGTGCGCCTAACCCAAACATGGCAAGTGAGATCACAGCGCATATGAGCCGATCAAGCCAGTTATAGAGCGCGATAGAAAATAGCGGCAATACGGCCACTAAGGTCGAAAACAGAAGGGTGAGGAAATGAAATGGATTGGATAAAACGCTTGGCAGGGATGCCAGGTAAGAAACATGCATCACCTTGGCTATCCGAGCGTGGTTTTTGAGGCCGTAGGCAGAGGCCAGTGTACTTATAATAGCAGCAGCAGACACGAAGTCCACGGAACCAGCAGGCTCATTGTGGTGAGTATGTTCGTGGTGTGCTTCGTGATTGCCAAGCGATTCGAGAAAATGTTTGAGGTTATGCGAGACAAGGTCGAACCCTCCGAAGAGGAGGAATATAGACATGGCAAAGCCGGCTAAGACCTCGGCCCTTTCAAGGCCGAAAGGGTGGCGAATACTGCTCCTTCTCCAAACTTCGAAGTTACCCAAAACATCCACGACGACACAAACTGCAGCACTGCCTGCATCGAAGAAAACGAGGTGTGATAGGGCAGTAGCTGAGAGGGACCCTTCAGCCCGAAAGAAGATGAACATGGCAACGCTGAGGTGACACATGCTCCAGTACAGCCGCATCCGCTGCTCCCTGTGCATACTCCTCCATGCCTCCTTTATTGTAGGTATAGGCAGCGACGCCGGTAGAACGGGGAGCGGTCGCTGCGGGGGCTCCTGGAAGATCTGGTGTTGCGTCGAGACACTACTATGTTTGTATCGATGGCCTCGGCGTTGGCCAATATTCTATCACGCGATACGTATTTAGCGAGGTACAATTTTTCGCACAAATCTGTGAAGACTTACGGATTTGATCGGCGAAGCTGAGATCGCCTGCGTTTGGAAATTGAAAGGGTTGAGTGACGGGGACGATGCTGTCCCATCGGTGGGATTCCTGTCAGTCGCCATTGTAGACGCAGACGAGTTCTTGCCACTGGAAGCTCTGAATTCAGCAGGACAGGGCCAAGTTGCGAATCCTGGTACTGAAAAGGATATGTATCGATAATGCCCACACTCGTTAACGAGGAGAAATTGGCAGCGACGGATTTCCGTGAGTGCTGGTCACCCGAATCAATGCACCTCCCCAGTCAGCTGTGTGAGCTAACAGCCCAGTTGCTTCGTGATCGCAATTGCCCAGATTTCAATGCGCAATAGCACAATGTTCAGGAGCTTGAGTCACTGGAGTGTTTGGGTGGTGTTGGCTCAGGCGTTGGGTTGATTCGAAGCGCGTTTTTGCTCCACGTAGTGTCAATTTTAGAGGACAGCCAAAGGGGGAGGACAGACTGTGAGCGGCGCCAGTCAGTACCTGGATGGCCTGCAGTTCGTTGGTAAGTTGGTGGGGCGGAGCCATTTTATGTACCTGCCAGGTAGGTACCTTTTACCTACACGTACGGTACTCGCGGATTGCCACTGACAGCCGAAACTTGACTCCAAACTTCGTGGGTAGGTAGGTACCTACTATTAGGTACCTAAGGTAGGGGACGTCGTTGTCCAAATCTGATCACATCGCTTCATATCCCCAGCACGGGCACCTCAACTTCACGGAGAGCTTGCGGTGCCGCTCCATCACTACGCATTGAGGTCGCGTCCTTTGGCGGATCCCTCGTGCCTCTCCTTATCAACGTTGAGGCTACATTTTTCCACGACGCAGCCTGTACACGCACGCCAGCATTCAAAAGCTGGGGCAAGGTGTATCATTTGATTACATTGGCTCACCTACGTCGCTGGCTCCATGCCTAAAGGGACGATTTCTTATGCTATTGAGTGCATCGGTAAATCTGCCTTCATGAGCTCGTCATCATGGATGCGGATAACCAGCAAGCATATGACAAAGGCTTAACGACAGCTGCGTCGTCACCACCCAGGCGACTATCGACATCTGGCCAGAGCCTGCTTTACAGGCTACCCTTTTTGCGGCCGCCCAACGATGCTAAGCCTCCGGGGCCACCTGACGACGACCTGGCTGCTAGCCAGGCGGTTCAATTGCCTACTGCCTCTACCATATCTGCACCGCAGAGGACGCGACGAAGAAGAGGCTCCCTTAGAAAAGCAGCCCTGCTTGGCAGAGGGGCGCGGCGAGATGAGGCAGATGGCAAGCATCTTACGGTCGATATTGCCGAGCCCACAGACCCTAGGCTGGGCCAGCGGCACGCTGAAACCCCTATCGCAGAGCATGACGCTCTCGGGCTTAGGATTGCCGACTTGGCACATTCTGGGGATCAAAAGAATGCCGCAACTACTTTAGGCGGCAGTGGTGGGAAAGATACAGACGCCGACCAACAGGCGAATCAATACACCTCAACTACAGATGAAGAGGATGTGCTGCAAATCCCAGGTGGCGCTGTGCCTTCACGGCCAGCCCTTGCTGAGTTGACTTCGGGTTCTGACTCGTATTTCGCAAACAGGGCTAGCTCTTCATGCTCCAAATCTTTTCAACAAGCGAAATCTCCGTTGTCCTACAGTGGAATCTCGAGCAACCCAATGCCTCAGCCTGACGCTGACTGGGACTACTCTGAGACCGCTTGGTGGGGCTGGGTTGTTCTATCGGTAACATGGTTCGTGTTTGTCATTGGTATGGGGTCTTGTTTGGATATCTGGAGCTGGGCCTGGGATGTTGGGAAGACACCGTATGCGCCACCGGAGCTGGAAGACGATCCTACCCTTCCCATTGTCGGTTACTATCCTGCTCTGATCATCTTGACCTGCGTCATGGCGTGGGTCTGGGTTGTTGTCGCCTGGGTTGGCATGAAGTATTTTCGTCACGCGAAAATAAGCGGTGATTAGGTAGCATATTGTGCTTGTTAACTCGTTAGCCTCTAATACACGACTGTTTATCTGTTGTTGGAATATCTTGTTCACAACTGTTTGGTATACGATGTCTGATGCAACCGTGGTAGATGATGGTCCCGGTTATCTGGTATTACGTCCTTCGCGAGTCTTTTTTCTCGACATATGCAGGAGTTTGTCCCTGATATGGACAGGCCATGAGGCAGCCTGTGTGGAGTGGTCTCGCACGCTCGTGGTGTTGCGACGGGAGGAATCAACAGAGCATATTCAATATGCCATTCAACAGGAAGCTGCGTTGGCATCAACGGACAAACCAGTGACCGTACGCAGCCCATGTTGACATTTAGAGCGCGGCTTTGCCAATGTAGCAGTAGCCTGGTAGCAATGCTTTGCCTTTGCTGTTTATACAATCTAAAGTGAGTCCCAGGAGTACATACGGCACCTTACAGTATGCTTATATATACAGCTACTGACATACTAGATAGCTAGCTACGCCCGCAGCTGTGCAATATCCTGGTAATGCTGCCGGGCATTCCTCGATAATTGCTTACAGTGCAAAAAGGAAAGGCATGCTGGTGCGGTGTAGTGGCGAGACAGTGCAAATGCCCCGTAAGCACATGACCCGTACTGTACAACCCTTGGCAGGCAGTGTTATTAGCGCTCCCTGTGCTCTCTGCCCGACAGTGGTTAGCGCTCATGAGGTGCCTGCCTAAAAGTCACAGCGCTGAAGGGGTTGAGCGCCCCCGCCTCGGAAAATGCTAGGTAAGCAATTCTGGGTGCGGCCCGTTCACACCACTAAGGCCTCCTCCCTGGCGTCGCCAAGGCTTCCTCAGCCAACCTCCTCCTCCTGATCCTTTTTTATCACCTTGTCTCCGAATACAAATTTCCTCATCGACACCAACACACCGCCGATCGTTCACGACTCATCCATGCTGCAGACAGTGGATAGTCTTTTTTGCCCAGACTTTCGCTGAGTGAGGCATTTGGAGAGTCCTCCTCTGCTCGCCACTCCGGGCGGCAACGTCTGAAACACGCCGCCTTTTGCCACGCACGATACCCGCAAGACGCAGCCGCTTCTTCCATCGAGCATCGCTTCATCTGAGGCGACTCTCTATAGCAGGCGAAAGTAGCACAAGGCAGAATAGCACGCGGTGCGCGATTTAGAGGGACGCTGGCCTCCCGCTGCCATCCGTTGCTCGATTCGCTTCATAGTCGCGACGCCTACATCCCCTAACATCGCGCCGAAAAACTGCAATATACATCAAACGAACAACCCTGGATCAATAACGCGGCCAGTGGCGCACAGCATCTCGACACGAATTACCAGCGATAACGATACAAACTAGAGAAGCCACACTCAAAATGAGGGAGGTGAACTTCAGCATACCAAATGTCAACAAGGCATCGGTTGGCATCACAACTGCACTTTACGATCGCCGAGCTCTTGACTGCACATCTACGCTCCCCCTCATTAATTCTCTCAACCACCTCGCATACTTAACAACGTCGTCAGCAAGGATCCGCGATATATTAACCGTCGATGGCGGCATCGAACGCCTAGTCTGCATTTTAAAGCAAGGGAGGAGTAAAGATATGATGGGAATGTGGAAGTGGAATTTAGCTTTTCAGTGCGTGGTCAATATTGGTGTGCGAGGGACAGAAAACGTGCGCACGCGGGTAGTAGAGGCTGACATGGTGCCCGTCATTGCCACAATCCTCGATAACTACATCAAGGTCATAGACCGGTGCCGTGAGAAAGCCGACGAGGTCAAACAAAAGCAGACACAGGAACACCATCACCACCACCGACACAGAAGCCATGATCACCGCCCTTCGCGGCATCAACCTTCTATTTCTAACCGACCGGTGCGGGCCGAGACGGATCACCGGAACCTACGAAGAACAGCCGCACCACCAGCCATTGATGTTACGGCAGCCCACGCTGGTCCTTCATCGTCCGCTGCAACCCTTTCCGCCGATGCCTCCACCTCATCTGCAGCAGCCATTTCGTCTCCCGATAGAAGCACTTCAACATCAGCTAGAAACGCTCATATTCGCGCTTCTGGGTCAGGACCTCTTCCAGTTTCTCGGCAGGCAATGCAGCCTATAACCCAGGCTGTGCCAATGATGGAAGCGATCGATGGTCTTGTTCGGCCTGTAAGAGATGTTGACCGACTGGCTTCAATGACACTATTTGGCGCTACGGATGGCGTGTCTCAACCAACATCACCCACAACACCACTGCCACCACCGCAGTTGAGGTCACCGACAGTTAGACCCACTGCAAATATGGAAGGCACCAATAGACAGCATCGCCGACCATCTATTCGGCACCAGAATTCAACGGCTGATGTGGATGACATGAATGGCGATAGTTTGCCTTCAGACGAGTCGCCGGATGCCGATATGGCCGAGACCGGGGAAATACGCTCTGCAGTTGGCATCCAAGACATAACCATGGAAGATGGGGAAAGCATGCTCGCGACTGAGTCACTCGATTTGACGGTGCCTACAGTATCGGAAGCCCACCAAGATGCTGGAACATTTAATATCACTCATCGCTCACCAATTGATGGCAGCATGGTGAGCGACGGAACCCCAACGCCGGTACAACCCATTGGCTTCTCACCAAATCGCCCACCGATCGTATCCTCTCCGCAGCCCAATGCTCAAACGTCAACTGTTCCCAGATATTTACTTGATCGTCATTTCGTTCCCAACCAGCAAATGCTGGCCGTTATGCCTAGGGAGGAAGATGTGCTCATGTCGCTACAGCTTCTCGCATACGTGTCGAAGTATTGTGGCCTACGTGCCTACTTTCAAAATAGCCACCTTGTTCCCAGATTGGCTATTGGAAAAGAGCTGGCTGCCCTGGACGGTGAAGATGGCGAGGAGGTCGACGATGCTGAGGCAGTCGATGAAGAGTATCTTCTACCGAATGACTTCAACCTCTTTCCGCTGGTGGAAAAGTTCACAGTCAGATATCATAGTACTGACATGCAGTATTGGGCCGGAGTCGTTATGCGTAACTTGTGTCGGAAAGACGACACTCGCGGAGGGATTCGACAGTGCGCATACTACCAATGCGGCACCTGGGAGCAATACCCCCGTCAATTTGCCAAATGTCGACGCTGCCGCCGAACAAAATATTGCAGTAAAGAATGCCAGAAGAGCGCGTGGGCTTTTCACCGCCACTGGTGTGTTGCAGCGTCGTCGCAATAAGCAGGACCCGACTGGATATGAGAGTTGCGACTTTTGGACGTGACATTATGATTACTCTACGCTCGCCCACATTTGGTTTACGCACGTCTTTAGCAACATGGCCATGCGTTACTCATTCAAGCGTTTTATGCTTGCTTTTCCTTTTCGATACCATGGGAATTTCATACAGCGCATTTGGCCCACAGCAGCTGGTGCCATAGCGCTTCTTTTTTGCGTCCTTTCTTGATGTTGGAGTTAGTTATTGAGGACAAGCAAGTTGATCTCTCGAAAGTGAAACTGTCTCCGGAGACAATTCACGTTCTGGCCACCTGGACCTGTACATGAGGTATCATCTTTTCCTATGGGATGAGATTTACGGCACAACTAGCCAAATGGACTAAGCTAGTGCGCTCGCGTCACGCTTAGTATTACTGGTCGGACGCAGTTCGAATAGGCTGGCAATGTTCCATTGGCACTACGGGTGCCGTACCCTACGTGTTCGAATAATTCGAAGCTACAAATATGATGTGATCTGAAGGGCATACCGTTTGAGGCGTTATGCAGCCACGAGCATCTCTTAGATCGCTTTCTGGTGTTGGCTGTGAAGCGCGCCCAGAAACGGTTGGCACGAAGTGGATTCAAGCCTTGTTCTGTATTAGTAGCTGAGAACGATATCATATCCTTTGGCGTCATAGATGAACGGGTTATGATTGGCATTGAAAGGCAGTTTTTGTGAGATTGCCAGATTCAGCTCGGATATTGCGTTGGCAAGTGGTGTATTGCGGCTTTGCCCTTTGGCTCCGTTAGGACAGGTTAATGCACAATGATTATGTTCATACACTGCTCTCAATTTTTCTTGAATATTAGGTAAAACAATGTGGTTGCTCTTGTACACTATTGCGAGGTACCAGACCAATCTCTTAGGTCGGCTGTCGACTCCTAACTGAATGGGCATCTATCTTGACGCCAAAGACTTTCTTCTGCTCTTACCGGGCCGTGTGGCCTTCGCGCCCTTGCCCTTGGCGCCCGACTTCATCCGCTTCGCATTGAAGCCGCCCAAGTCCCCAGAGCTCATGGCATCACCGGACTTGGAATGCCGCTTCTTCCCGCCGAAACCGTACTTCTCATTCTTTTTCTGGCGCTTTGCGTTTAACCCGGTTGATTGGCGTCCATTGGCGGACCTCTGAGAATGCTTCGATATTTCTCCTTCCACAGCAACATCAAAAAGGTCACCCTCATTTGTCCCAATGTCTCCGTTTGATTCCTGGCGTTCTACAAGTTGGGTCAGCATACCTTCGTCGACAGCAGTTGTATAGTCATGTACTCACTTCTCTTCAGTGTCTTTATCTTGTCCAGCGTCTCACGCTTCGCCTTTTGGCGTTCTTGAAGCTTTGCAACTTGAACTTGCTTGCCAAACTTCTTTAGATCGCGCAGCTTCCGCGCTTCCGCGGCAGCCTTCTTCGCCGACGCCTCTTCCACAAGCTTTGCCTTGACCTTCTCCATGTGCGCGTCTTCCTTCACCATTTCAGCGAAGTAGTCCTTCGGTCGGGAAAATGGCACACCCTCGGCGATGAGCCTGGATCTGCCTTCGCGGGCGGCTTCCAGGCATTGGGTGTAAAAAGCGAGCTCACGCTGTAGGTCGTCTGACACATCGGGGATGGAGGCAGCGGTCTCGTCGGCAGAAAGAACAGATTGGTGCGAGGCAAAGGACACAGTTCGGTCGGTCGGTATCGATATACGGTCGAGAGCTGCAAGCAGGGCAGTCGTGTTATTTATGGTGAGGCGCGTATGCGGCACGAGATCTTCTTTGTCTTCGTCATCGAGATCTTCGAGATCAGAGACCGGGATGTCTTCCTCTTCGTCCTCACCCTCTTCGATATCTTCACCGTCTTCATCATCCTTGGTGGCTGGCAGCTGCTTGGATGGTTTCGCGGCAGGATTGAGTTTACGGGGTTGAGCTTGTGAGCGCGGTAAGCGTTTCTCTAGTTCGATGGAGGATTCTGAAGTGTCGCTGTCGTCAACGGCATCGAGATCAATCTGGTGGCTATTGTGAGCATGGGAGTTTTCCTGGATTCCAGCTATGAAACACTTACTTTCAACGCGCTGCCTGCGCCTTGCCCGTCGTCACTACCATGTTCGTCGACCCAGTCGTCCTCGTCGTTGCTGACGCTTGTAGGCTCGTACGACTGGGATTTTGCCTGGAGCTGTCTCGCCTTCTTCTTCTCCTTTAGCTTCTTGAAGTCGGTGTTCTTCTCGGCCGCCAGTGCTTGGCGTAGGCGACTCTTGACTACCATTTTTGTCGAGATAAATCAGCGACGCCGATGTGAAGTTTTACTGCTATGCTGCACAATGGAAAAAAAAATGCTTGGGTCTTGAAATTCTCCATATTCTGCCCACCATTTCCATTCACCGCCTGGCTCGGCCCCGCTCTGGGTGGCTGACTCGGCCATTTTCAGGCGGGCAGGCTATTTAGGAGGCACTTGCGCGCCACGAAACTGAATAAGGTAGTGGGGGCCTGCATCTGGATCAGCGCAAGTATTAGTGCTACTGGCAAGTAGACCTGCCTACTCGTAGGGGCAGGTCAGCTACTTACCGGTAGGGCGGGGGTTATTTGCCATTGCATAGGTACTACCCGCTGCTGATGTCCTCTTAAGGTGTAGGTGGGAAGCGCAGCTGTGGCCATTTGCTGCCAAAAACGAACATTGCAGGGCATCATGCGAAGCCAGCTCCGCTAACTGCTACTTTGAATTTGTCTTTACGAGCTTATCTCGAGAACAGCTTTCAATTGACTAGAATGCAACTATGTACGGTGTTTTGGCTTGCTCGTGCCACTCTTCTGGCGGCATTGATGTCCCTGGTGTCCATCGTCTGAGTTACCAAACTAATTATTATAACGAAAGGGCTCTCGCGCAAACAGTTCGAGTGCAGGAGAGCCGGCTAGTGTTGAAACGGCAAAATAGACGCCAGCCAACTCTCGGCTTGAATATCTCCTTCCCTTTGGCTCAAATGGTTCCCCTAGCCTGGCCCATCAATCGTAACAGGGCATTTATGCTCGTGGTGTTTATTTTTACCAGGATGCATCACATTATGATGCAGGCTTGGAACCCACGGTTCAACTCAGTGGTGGGCTTGTTATTGGTATTCCTTTTGCGGCGGGCGCCGGCGTTTCCGATGTCTGCGCCAGCGGAATCGACGACCATCTGTTCGCTATCGATGGGCATTGACATACTCTCTTCCGGTGGTTTGGCTCTGTTCATATTTGGGGACGGCATGCTGACCCAGGCTTATATGCTGCGAGGGGGGAAGATGTGTTTGTAATGGGAGCTGTAGAGCCGCAGTGATGTGTTGCAATGGCAAGGCAGTGTCTGTACATGGCATACCATCGCAGGTGAGCCAGTCTTATAGTTGCTAACAACCCAAGAGGGGGGATTTCTTGGAAACAAGTCAATACAACTACCCTCACCACGGTTTTGCATTGTTCTCGCCTTGTGTGGCGCATTAAATGCCTGTGTGTTTACATGGATACCTAAGTTCTTAGTATTGTTCCTGGTCGCCGTCTTCTGTCTGGCAACGCCACCAATGGTGCGGTGCGCTTGGCGCCTGGGTTGACCGATACGGTGAGGACCATTTCATAGAACCCTCTGCTTTCAGCCGGTGTTATTACAGTACAGTAGTATGTGAGGCGTAATTGTATGTATTCAAAATTTGGATGCTGTACTGTGCCCTGTGTGTACTGATGTTCTGTTCCCCACTGGCGACACAGTATTGGTTTGATTGTTGTCTTCCTATTGTTCTCACCTAGTATTGTTCCCACAATACTCAACTGGTGTCATGGGTCCAGCATCGACGCCTTATAGGCTTAGTTGCCGCAGCACAGTAATTCGGGAACAACATTTGTCAACGACCTTCCAACTGCCTGGAATTTGCTACCCATCCGCCTTGGAAGCTTGCCAAATAGTTGTAACAAGGTAAACAAGTGAACCTCTGTTTTTTTTGGTCAGGGCACTCGGAGCTGTTCGACAGTACGATCATTGCCTGGTACTAACGTAGGGTAGGTGCTCTAATCCGCAAATACCTGGGTAGGTAGGTACGCATCTGCCCACTGGCGCGCCACACCAACTTGACCCACAAGGCACCCTGCTTCGGGTTGAAGAAACTCGACGCCCATTTTTCCTGGACATGTTCAATGCCTACCCACGTTACTATCTGGAACCGAACAATTTTACCACCACCATTCTGCAGCCACCATTTTTCCGCGACAGAAATCGTTTCCTGGTGCATACGAATAATATAGTATAGCCACTACATTTGAACCAACAAAAGCAGACACCTTCCGCGACACCGTCCGACCAACTAGCCAACATCGCAATGCCTCACAAGCATAAACGGAAGAGAGGCGACGATACCGAGTACGTCATTACTTCGTAGGCTGTCGAGACTGCAAAACGCTAACATCATCTCCCTCAAGGATCTTCGACCTACCCCCATCCCAGAGAGCTATGCCACTGCCAGTAACTTCGAAAGCCAGTGCATTACCGACAGGCACATCGAGGCAAGCGAAGAAGCGCCGCAAAGCAAAGGGTGATGATGACGCTCCGCGTGCATTCAAACGCCTCATGGCGTTCACACAAGGTCGAAAATTTGGGTCCGGCCTCGATGACGGTAAATCGGCCAAGCCAGCCGCGCGCGAGTCGCAACCAGCAGGGCAGACACCGCAGATCCGTCCCGGGGAAGACTTAAGAGCGTTCTCCGCGCGCGTTGACGCGTCCCTGCCATTGGCTGGAATATCGACAAAAGCTTCTGTGAAAGATGGCAAAGATGTACTCGGGCTGAAAGTACCTCGCACGCGCAAAGAAAGAAAGATGCATAAACTCTACGATCAATGGCGAGCCGAGGAACAGAAAATACAGGAGCGGAGGGAAGAGGAAAAGGAACTCGCTGCCGAAAAAGAGCTCGAAAATGACGCCGCAGATATCACATCCTTATCAATGCTGGACGACGCAGGCGCAAAGAGGAAGAAGGGGAAAAAAGGAGGCGCTCGAGAAGAGGATCCCTGGGCACAACTCAAGAAGCAGAGAGGCGAGATAAGAGCATCACTCAACGACGTGGCGCAAGCGCCGCCAGAGCTACACAAGCGGCAGACGAAGCTTCTCAAGGTGGCGGGAGCTGGAGTCAACGTGGGAAGCGCCCCAAAGTCGGCTGGAAGTTTGCGAAGGCGAGAGGAGCTGGAAGAGGCTCGGCAGGATGTCGTCGAGGCTTACCGACGCATACGGGAGCATGAACAGCGCAAGCTTGATGCTAATAAATAATGTAACCCACCACAAAGGTTGGATGTTTATATGTATCGTTGATATGATACTGGCGGCGTGCAGGAGGTGCTCCGGGTGCTGCTCTATACATAGTAGGGAACACATGCATGAACCGTGCTTGCAACATGTCGAGCTCGCTGCATCGATTATCTGTAGGTACGGTAGGTACATACATAGTAGGAATGTACATACAGTACTCCGTAGATACAGTAGGTACTAGGTAGTGTACCCCACTCTGGTGTACCGTTCAGTTTGGAGCACCTGGGCTGCCATTTAAAGTGGGCACCGCTTAGTTGAAAATTGCAGCTCCCCAGCAAAACAGAAGCCCCAAACATCGCGTCTTGGTCCTTCGTTCAATTCCTGTCGCCGCCGTCGGCAGGCCCCTTTTTTTTCTTCGGGCAATGCCGTCCCTTTTACATCAACTTGTTTCCAAAGGCATATTTTAATGGCTACAGACCTCGAAGGGCTTATTGCCCGCCTTGTTCTGCTCACGGCATGCGCCGGAGAAGCTGGTGAGTTTCCTTGAGAATGACGGAGATGTATTCGATCATGGCGGGCGAGGATAAACACTGATACTGCTTTAGGCTGTCCAGTGACAAAAGTTCTTGCTGCTATATTTGTATTTTTAAAAGCGCCAGAGGGCGAGCTCCCGCCAGATGAGACTCCTGGTGCTTTTCTCGAGTGTAGTCCGACAACATCGCGTGCCGCGTCCACCATCTGGCAGTGGTTGGCCGAGAGAAGCGACATATCTATAGGAGTGTCTAGAAAGCTGAATAAGCTGTCACTGATCGAAATTCTGCGCTTAGACTGTTTCGAGCCTGAGTTTCAAAATGGCGAAACATACGATGCAAAGTTAAGCGCCGAAACGACAGCTCAGAATGTACACGGAGATGGAGCTGCTGTCAAGAGTGAGACAGGATATCGCGACACTATAAGAGTTTACGCCTCGGATGATGCGATGTGGGAATCAATAACGGGCCATGGCATCGACTACAAACGGTTGCCTCGCCTAGAATGGGTTCTTCTCCAGGGAATCGCCTCAACCGATTCGCAAGGGATATTACAAGGCGACCTTGGCAGGCTCGTTGGCCAAGATAAACGATCAGTTCCGAAGAGAACAGATGCACTGGTATCCAAAGGCTACATTACTAAAAGAACGACATTAGTTCGAGGCATGAAGACCAGCAAGTTGTGGCTGAAGTTCTTAGCCCCTTCCATTCCCCAGGATTCGACCTGTGCATCAGAGCCAGCCACAGAAATCAAACTTTCACGGCATATTCTGGCCGACACCCTGGACGCAGTGCCTTGGCATACCAAATGGACCAACGACTCTGTCGACTATACGGCTCTGGCGACTACCATTATGGCAACATGCAAAGAGTGGGGCGTAATGCGTTTACAAGATCTCAAGGCAAAGCTGGGTGTACTCGGCATGAAGTGGCAAATGAAGGTCGTGTCTAAAGTCTGCCGCTTCCTATCTGCGAGGGGAGCAATCGAGTATGTGGCGGCAAAGTTGGACAACAGAATTTTCAAAGATTGTATCCGGTTTAACCGGGACCTTACCGCGCGAGACTGGTCAATTTTCTTAGCTACAGGAAAGCGAAACTCGAAGTGGGCTAAAGGTGTTTCTTCCGATCACGCTGACGGTGACCTGGACTCGACCGCGGCCGATCGACCGAGCAGAATCGGACGCATGTCATTTCTAGCTCAATGCCCGATTTGGTCAGCCGACTTGCCTTTATCAATAGGCATTGCGAACCTCTTGCGATATTACCACGAACAGGGCCTTACAAATCAGGACCTGTGCGGAATGACCGTTGGACAAACCTTCACCAGATACATCTCCGGCCTAACGTGGTCGTTGTCCTCCAACAAAGTGCAACCAGCCCATCTGAAGCACTTGTGTGTTTGGAACGAGCATTGCCGAATAGGAAAGGTCGCCTCGTATCGATATTACCTTGGTTCGCGGACCGGTAGAGATGAGTTTGAGGCACGAACTTCGCCACATCGTGCCATTTCCGAGGCCCAGGCCCAATATGGGTTCCATTACCCCGAGGGGAAACCGAACATCTCTGATCTTGCGCCAACTTTATCTGAATCATGCTATCGCGGGCTGGCTCAACAAAAGAAACGCGGCAGGCCACGAAAGTCATCAGTCAGATTCGACGAGCAGTTGGAGGACCGAACCAAGGCGAAGGCTGTATCCGCTGTCAAGCATGGCAGAGACGCTTCTGAAAGGGAAACAAGGCAAGAAGTAAATACCATACTGTCTCGGGGTGCACCACCTGACCAGGACACTGCTATCGGTCATGAGAAGAGCTTAATTCCTCCACTGAATGAATCTAGTGCGCCCGGAAAGACAGTTGAATCGAACTCTTCCAGCATAGAAGGGGAGTACTTCGGTACTGCGCATATGACTGAAGCCCAGAACTCCCTGCCAACCATTGGGAAGACTCGCGGAAGTCGACTTGGATGTGGGCGCGGCAAAGCGCAAGCCACGCGTCCTTCAAACGCTGCATCAGAAATTTCTGAGTCTCGACCCTTCAAATGCGGCAAGTGTGGCGGTGGTTGGAAGAATGATCTCGGCTTGAAATACCATCTGGAAAAATCGAAAACACCCTGCAACCCGTCGTTTAAACGACCCGAAATCCAGGAGATTAGGAAACCTGAAAAGCTGAAAACCTCTGGCGAGAGCCGAAGTGATACACGAAAACAGACGGCCACCAACTCCTCCACTGATAAACTACGCCACCACGATGATATTGGTTGGAGTGCAAGCGAAAGAACAAAGGGAAGAAGTGACACAAGCCTAGATGCATCACCAAAAGCACTGCGCAGGGTTTCTAGAGACCCAGGATACCGAGATGGCAGCGATACTTCCGCACCAGGTTCGCGAACGAAGACGATTGCACCACAAGAACAGAACCTACTTCTCGTTCGAACCAAGATGCAGCCACGACAGATAACCGCGGCCAATAGCCAAGTTCGATCATCGAAATCAGAGAGGGCCACCAGCTTTGACGTGAAGCAGAAGCTCAGCATGGCGAAAGATTTGACTGGTAACGAAACAGAAAAACCTGGCGATACTGTGCATTCACGGGCCACTGATCATCGAACTGGCGCCTCCACGGCTGCAGCGCCACAAAACAAGTCTACTTTAGACGAACCTGTGTCGAGCCGGCGGGAGGGAACAAAGCTACATAATGACAACATCGAGAATGTATTAAAAGAGGTCCTGGAGCAGCATGGAGGCTGTGCGCCGGGCGGCGCCTCTCTCGAAGTTTTGTTTGGTGAAACTTGGCGTCAGTGTTTCATCGATCAGGCAGTGCCAAAATTTCAGCACATGATGGCTGCTGTTAAGCGTATGCTAAAACAGAAAAGGCTTGCTGAACATTGGCACGCATTCCGAGCTCGGAATGGCGTTTTCACGAAGTTCCAAATTCTCATGATCCCATCGCTGAGTGCATTTTCTCCTGAGGCTTTGAACCTTGTAGAAAAAGTCAAAGAGGTATATCCCGATCCATTAAATACCAGTTTGTTGGGTGAAGAACCGAGTTCAATCCCCGATAAAAAGGTTGGTGGTCGCGGTCGGCGGCTATTGGCGTCAGATGTTGCTGTTCTGGACGCACCGGTTTACGCCGCTCAAATAATAACAAAGCGCGGACTTGACCTAAAAACAGAAGTCAACTCCCCGGGGACGAAACGACGGAAGTTAGTTGATGACTATCATGCCACACGACGGAAGCTTGCTGATGCATCCGATATCCCCGGCAACTGGTCAATGGCTCAAGCTGTCATCCCCGACATGTCTTCATCCCTGGACCTAAACACCTTTTTGGATACCGGTATAGCAGTACAAGTTGACTATAGACGGCAAGAGATGTCTGGCCAACGTGAAGATCTCGTTGATCGGTCTGAAGAAGAGTCATGTGCGTTGGAGGATATCGAGAAGGACCATGTCTCTACCTCGCATAACGAAACCCCTGAGATGTCTGTTTGCGAGAAACTTGCTGCTACACTCCCCCGACGAGGCTGGCTACCTGGCAATAGCTGGTATTCGTGGGCCGCTGACTACCAAACATTAGCTACCCGCCGACAGAAGCTGTCAGCCAACCAATCAAAACATCGACATTTCATGGGGGTCCTACAGTTATGCTCGGATTTGGAGCATGAGGTAAACGCAGCGTCAGACTCCCCAAGTTCTCCAGCGCCGTTATTCCACAAGACCTTCATTAGCTTTTTTGGTGGCACGAACAGGGGATTAAGTTCCCCGATAAAATGGGACGATGTTACTGAAGAGGACAGCTGCTTTGTGGGGCCTGCAACACTGGCGCAGGACGATGGAGAGACTTGTGTTCCAGCAGAAAGGGAGGATGATACAGTCTCATCTTCTGATACGTCCTCAGCGGGAGAGACGGCAATGGCTGGCGTGGATGTGACCCAAGTTTCGGCGAACGCTAAAAGGGTTGTTTTGATTAAGCGCCAGTTAACAAACCTACCCCAAAAAGCGTTCCTAAAATACACCGAAAAGGGCGCGAATGCGAGGGCGGAAGTTCCAGATCCAGATGAACTCATGGCCGCATTCATCGCTGTGCGCACCTTATTAGGTGGCATAGAAAAAACCATTGACTGGGGCCATCTTTTATGGATATTTCCGGATATTGGCCTCAGCCAGCTGCGCCGATTCTGGGCTGCAGCAAGGAAGGAGAAGGCTCCATACATTGCGAAACTCACAGAAGATTTTCAGGATCGCCTTCTCTCTGCCCTCAGAAACAATGAGCTACCCATGATAGACTACAAGAATGTTAAAGGGTATGACTGGAAAACCCTCATTCGGTGGACTATGCGCATTTCAAACCAGGACAAGCTTCAAATTCCAGCATCCAAGCAGACGTTTGACCAGCATTTCGATGTAGCAGATGGAGAGATTGGTGGTGAAGATTGGCGTGAGAAATTCTTCCATACTCAATCCTCAGTGTTTGCGCGCTTTGAAGCAGCAACGCTCGAACCAGGGGCATTGTCCTTGTCAGAGGCGAGACAAAGGGGTCACCCGCACACTATGCATTCAAACATTGATGTCGCAAGGTCTTGGGTTCGATCATTATGTTGCACTGGGGAAACGAAATACACGCCACAGGACATCAAGAAGAAATTTTCAAGCCTCTCTAATGAGACTCCTCAAAGCAATAACTCTTCACTGAGAGCAGCAATTGATGCGCTGACCAAAGAAAGGATTATATGCAAGAGCAAGAAGGCTCCTTTTGGCGGACGACCATACAGGCTGAATGAGTCGTACACAACAGCTCTATCAAAGCTATCGCACCGCATGAAATATCAGGATGCAGCAGCATTCAAGGACAAACTCGATTCGGCGTTTCGATCTCGCGGCAACGCCCGGGTGCCGTATGCACTTGAGGATGGTGCTGTCATGGCATTGACCAACCTCAGTGCGTCACGCAAGATACGAATCAAGACAGTGAAGGTGCCTAAAATTCCATTTGGCTTTGAGCCAGGAAACTATGAGAGTCGAAAATACCCAAAATCTTACTACCACCTTGCCCTACAGGTCGAGCCTACGGATTCTTATGAGTACATGGATGATATCGACACCATCAAGTCAGCTAAAGTACAAGGGCCTCCTTTGACCGGCTTGGGTCGAGAGATACCGCAGTGGGTGGATTTCTTTGGCGAATTGGATCCCGACCGCTGGGCTGATTTGCTAGGCGCGTTTTGCTTCATTTTAAACATTCGCGGTCCAATGTCGTTAGACGGCATATGCACTTCCATTGCTCCAACCCTTGAGAAGTTTGAAGCTCAGCTTATTAGAGACTGGGGCCTGGCGACCGGTATTCTAAAGACCTGGAAGTCCGAAGCCAATATAACCCTGGGCGAATGGTGGTGGCTCGCAGTACACACACAAAGACAACCGAGGGCTGTCAGCGAGGATCGAGGCTGAGATTGCGGTAGTTTAACCCTTATTATGTGACAAGAATAAAGATTTATTTGCCCTGTGATAAGATGTTCCCTGCCACCTTTGATCCCGAAGCATTATGCAATCGCATGAGGTCGTGATCGCTTAGCCCCTATGGCGCTGCTGCCCGATGCTGCTCCAATATTCACCAATACAGTACCTACAGGCCGCAAAATACCTTTACCAGCAATGCAAATAAAACAACAACTAGAACAACAATAGCCCTATCGATCCAGAGCGGTGTCCCATCGTCATCGTCCGTCGCAGTGGCTCTTCCGGGAGGGCTTGTATAGCGGGCTTCACGCGCTGGTGGTTGTGTGCCCGATGGCTGCTCGTAAGCGGTACTTGATGAGGCACCCGTTATACGAGATGTGTTGTTTATACTGGAGCGCGGCAGCTCAGCTGCGCAATGGGTTGAGGCCGTCTGGACAAAGCCCTCTGCTAGGGCAATGTCGTCGTCTCTCTTTCTCTCTCCGTCCGCAGAGCCAAGTCCGGAATTGTTAACACTCATCTCATCCTTCCATGCCATTGTCAATTCTTGAGGAACTGCGACTTCAGATTCGTTTAATGACTCTTGACTTCGCTTCTCGCAGTCCTTCATTATTTCAGCGTTAGGGACTTGGCAAATAGGACATCGCCAGGCTCCTGACGCGCTAGCAAGCCTTTTTCGAGCATCATCCGTGGTTTCAAGGCCGCCGAGCTGGCCATGGGCCTCTGTTTCCATAAAGCTCCGCAGACTTGAACGCCCTCTGTCAGCAAACAACTCCTGGTCGCGGCAAAGGATGAGAAAGTAGAGGGTTGCGGAAAACATACGCGACAAGTGCAGTTCTTATACCCCATGCAGGTTGCCACGTCTCCTCATGATGGCCGCTTATACTCAGACAAATTTCTCGGTTCGCTTCAAAACGGCCATTTGGGGTACTGAAGCGGAACATGGGCGGGCGTAGAGGGTAAGTAGGTGGGAGGACGATGCGTCCGTGGTATTGGCCCTCGCTATAGACGGAGTTAGGTGGACCTCTGAGTGTAAAGTGCCATTCAAAGAGGTCAGATTCAAGAGGCTGGGCAGCATAGTCGGGAGAAGGCGACCCCGATAGCTCAGCAGCCTCACGAACTGCATTTTGAAGACGTCAGCGATCGACGATTTGGCCAAGTTGACACAAATGGTATAGACACGTACGGATGCGTTTTATCGTCGGAGATCGAGTGTTCATAGTAGTCAAGTGTGCCGCCTATATGATTCTGTACAGTTTTGCATCGCTGAGTAAAGGACAAGTCTAAATAAAAGGCGAGGCGTCTAGATGTGGAAGCTTGAAGTGAGCCTCTCTGTCATATGCTTGGTGGAGGCGGGGGCGGAAACCGGGCCAAGTTAAGCGGCAGCACAGCGGTGCTAGCATGTGGCAACCTGGCCAAAACCGTCATTGCGCGGCAGCAAGACAGGGCTGACCTGGGGAAATCGGCCGAGTACGAGTAGCTACGCTGCGTTACTTGTTCGCCAGCAGTCTCCCTTCATACTATGGATACATTCGTATCATGAACATGCCCTAAAACCTAGCCGCGGATGTTCTACCTGCTGCTGGACTGCCTGTTCCAGGCTCGGGGACCCGACGTTAACATATCTACGAGTAGTCTTGGTAGGCACCTCGCAGAACGCCGTCTAGGTACCGTGCGGACTACATAAGGTACCTACTCTTGCTGGTTAAACGGTACGCGCAACGTGGGCCAGGTCCTTAGTAGGTAGGACCCTTTGGCAGGTACAGCACTTCGTACCCCGTACCGACAAAATAGGTACAGTTAGTACGTACAACCCACCTAAGTAGGTACCTCAGGCTGAATGCCCCAACCCATACCGGCCGCAGCAAATTCTCCTTAGTCAGCAACATCCCTCCACATTTCGTTCGCCAAATTCCTTGTCTGTCGACCTCTCGACTGACGCGCCATATCCAATCTGCCATTGCCTCTCGACAAGACCGGTACACCGCGAGTCTGCCGGCTGCTAAGAACCAAGGCATATTGAAGCTACTTGTATGCTGCCTTTATTTGCGAAAATCGAGCTAAATCTTACTCCTACGACGCAGACGTATGCCCAGTCACTTGCGACACATTCATTCACCTTCTCAGCAACATAAAGCAATGGGCCCCCCGAAGCCTCCGATGCCCCATGTGGCTCCTGTTTATCGCTTGACGGCTACTGCGCTTGGAGCTGGGATGTGGTTTTGGGTAAGACGCCATGGACTACTGTTATTTGCCAAAAGTGCCACCGCTGACAGATATGCTGCGACAGCTGATGTACCGAGCAAAGAAAGATGGTATGCGACACCACCCCTTGTATCTCATATTCGCATTTAAGCCGCAATTGCTGATTCCTCTATTGTTTACAGGGCCAACTTTGATGGGATGGAAGCATCCATGGGATCACTAAAGCGAACGCACGAAAGCAACACGAATTGGTCTGGAACGCGACACAAGCTGTCACTCGTGCCTAACGGACGCACGTCTTGTCACTTGGTCAGGGAAACTACATCTCTTCACGAACGTCAACAATGGCGACCTTGTCTTGACGATTCCAATAATTGTGACGATACAATGGTGAAAGGGCGGCAGCATCACTATTTTGCCGCACTGTTGCACGGGCTAGCACGACCGCAGACATGATATATAATACCACGCATGTATATAGAGCACAGCCAAATTTAGACTCTGGTCCGGCTTTGCTCGCCAGCAAGTGAGATTTCTTAACTAGATGCCCAAAGCTCCTCCAGGATATGTTTGTACTCCTTGCGCCTTTTCTTGTTCCCTGTAACGGCAATTCTGAGGTTGCCCAAGGCTTTGGCAATTGGTAGAGCCGCGTATTTCTGGAATACCCAGGCAACGCCCAAGTAAAACACGCCTAGCCCGACCAAGAAGATCTTGTAAGAAAGTTCCATTGAGGTCAGTTCCATCGTTTTCTTCAGCCAGTGCCCTGGGCTCAATACCATACACATCGTCAGAAGCAACGACAACACGATTGTCATCCAAAACGGCCCTGGCATGGTGGTTAGCAAAACTGCAATTTATAGGGTATCACCATTCTTACAATTTCGGTGTGTCTTTTCCCTGAATGGAGGTCCGGCGTTCAAGACTACGCCGGAGAAGACATATTCAAAACATGAGATCAAAAACAGGGCAGTGTTCTCAGAGTTCTTAGTGTCGGACTCGTCGTGGCCAATTCTTGGCGGTATGTACCAGGACTGCTCTCGAACTGTGACATATGCCACTCCCTGAATAGCGATGCATATAGACATGAGGCCCAGGAGTGGGACTAAAACTTTGCGAGATACCAAGTCCGAGGTCGGCTTACTCCTGCATAGCGTTGAAGCTGGTCCAGCCCAGCCCATGAAAATTGCAATCGGTAGTATAAGGAGTAAATCAATGAACAGAAACTGAAAGTCGCCAAGGTTCGAAGCCTTCGCATAAAGGAAGCTGACGGATGTGAACTGTATCGCGGAGTAAAGGCTCATATACTTGAAGCAGCTGAAGCTTGTCACCAGAGCCGCCCGACCTTCCCTAAATAGATTGTTAGCAGAATGGCCAGCAGGGCGAAATGCGATGCGCGGATCAAATACCGTATCACCTCGACGACACATCTAATATCAAACACCCTTGATGTGAAAGGCGCGGCGACCGAGGCTTCTGCCTCCGACAGCGATATTCCCACATCTGCTGCCTTCAGCGCGCCGCAGTCATTCGCACCATCACCACAGAAACCACAGGTGTAATCGATACTCTGTAGTTTCTCTACTAGTTCGTGCTTTTCGTCCGGGCTCATCCTAGCGAAGACTCCTCCAAGCACAAGCATCTGCAACGTTTAGTATGAGTAGTTCGGCAGACAGAAAAAGGATACATACGCGGCGTAGCACATCTGGCGGAGCATAATCGACGATCCATCGAAACACATCACCAGTTACTGCAAGGGAGTAGTTCCGTAAATTTGATATGTCGTACGGAAGTGAAACGTCACCTTCCGGGGGTGGTGGGAGAGGCTGTGAGCAGGCATTAGCACTGTTGCTGGCAGGATATTGGAAGAGTAGAGCCTTACTAAAAGTGTGGAGCTGTCGAGGGCATAGATGCTGCTATCTATACTTTCCCATTGTAGTTTCGCATCTGGATCTCGGAAATCACCTAGGAAATTGTTAGCAAAGAAAGCCTAGGGCAGCGTACATCAACGGTCATGTACCTTCCGCAAACCGAGGTACAAAACAATGTGCGTGTCTCTCTAAAAGGCCACACTTTCGGGCAACACTGATGGCCGTCAGAATGTTATCGCCAGTCACCATGACTGTGCGGATATTCGACGCCGCTAGCTCCTTCAAAATAGGAGCAGTACTGGGTTTGAGCTTGTTCTCAAAAATAATGAAACCCACGAAGACAAGATCGTGCTCCACTTCTGTTCGCGTCATCTTTTGGGCTTTAACCCAGCTCAGTTTGTGTAGGTGGCGTGTTGCGCAGGCTATGACACGATATCCCTTATGTGTGTAGTATGACAGCAGCTCGTCATAGTCGCTCGGAACTGTCGGATAATAAATGCCGTCAACAATAATCCCGAGGCTTGACAGTTTCATTACTCACATGTGTCGGGTCGGCATATTTCTCTCATTGCTTCAGGAGCTCCCTTTACGAATATATCGCCGCTCTTCTGCCCAAAATGGCGTGTAATAACGCTTGCTCGCCTCAGTTGAGATACGAACTCGAATGACTTGAGCACACCTATCTCAAGAGAGCCCTGTTATGAGGCTTGATTAGCATTTTTCGGAGACACCTCAATAAAGTTTCTTACATCAGGGGGTCGAGCTATAGACGGTGCAAGGCCGCTTTCATCGTCTTCCCCTTCCCCAGTTGCCTGGTTCCCTTCTTCGAATGTCCACGTAGTAAACTCGAACATCTTCAGATCCAGAGGGTCGCCAACAAGCTCTTCATCAACAGAGCGCAAAGAATGGCAAGTGGCCATTGTATACAAAGCAGCCTGTAAGAAGCTAGGAGGCTTTGCGGCAGACAAGCTATGGTCCAATAGCTTGGGCTCAGACAGCATCTCATCGAAACGATTCGTACCTTCGGCAACAACGCGAATACCGAGGACATCGAGACCATCCTCTGTCAGTGTACCTGTCTTGTCGAAGCACATGACATCGAGTTTCCCTCCTACATTAACTCTTTGAGGGCTAATGCAGAAAATTTGCTTTCCTTTCAGTCGCGATAAGGCAAAGTTTGTTCCAATAGTCAGCGTTGCTGGCAGCGCAGGAGGCACAACTATCGTTATTAGATCGAGAGCCCGCACAATTATTAAATGCCAGGCCAACTTGAGATGTATAAAGTTTACCAGCGATGCGATAAAGCCAAATAAGGCGATGATGGCCATCACGCTGATATACCTGAATGAGTCCCGGTAAAACTTGAATCCCGACGGCTTAGGGAAAAGCATTGAGCGAACAAGGGCGCCTTTTGTAGTATTGAAACCGGTTCGAACCACCAGCGCGAGGGCAACAGCATCGCCCTCGTGATCATCCTGGGGACGCCTTGCTCTCACAATCTTGGTTCCGCAGTACAGGAAGTGCCTTGCCGTCTCAGGTGAGACGGATGATGCCGCAAGGTCCATCACACGCAGCGTTTGGTCAGTGGCAGGGAGCTTTGAAACGGGCACGGATTCACCTGGCTTTAGTTAAGCGATATTTTCTCCAGATTCCTCCAGGGATATAAGACAAACCTGTAAGCATGCTTTCATTGACGATACAGTCACCACTAAGTAACAAACTGTCGCTTGGGAACTGAGTCAGATTAGGATCACTGAGCTCATACACATCGCCAGGAACCAAGTCGCTGGAGGATACGTATTTCCCTTTCAACGCAGGACAATTAGACTTTGAAAATACCACTGATAATGGGACTTATCCTTACAGAAGCCGTTTCTCAAGACGCGAACGTCACACTCGAAACGAGATATTTCGCGGAGTCGCCGCATTGTCTGCTCAACGTTAGGAAGTAGTCGTGCAACGGGAGCACAGCGTACTTACGGCCCGTGTTTCCACAAGAGTCGCCGCAATACTGCCAACAGACATCAAGAAAATGCAAGCAGCATAGTAGTAGTATGAGTCTAGAGACCATAGTGCCAAACTTGCAATCTGAAATATGTAAAATGGGTGCAACACCTGTGAGAGTTCTGTTAAAGAGGAGTCCACGACAGCCGATAGCTACCAGAAACACTGGGCAAAACTCAAATACACTAACCTCATCAACAAGCAATTGCCCGACGGACTTTTGCGCAATATCAATAAGATTATTGCCGAAAATGATGTCTCGCATCACTTTCTCATCGCTGTCTAATCCAGATCGCACCAATCGGACATCGGTCCAATCCGGATCCTTCCAACCGGCTGATAACAGAAACTTGTCTTTGATAGGCTGGAAGAATAGGCGTACATAACGATAATCCAGATATCTGAGGTGGTCCATTAATGGATCTGTATCGTCGTCGAAGCCGTACGAGAACATTTTCTCTGGAGCTCCAAACACAGATGACACTGGTCTTCCATAGTCACGCACATTAACATGCATGACAGACAGCTCACCCCATTGATTTTCAATAACAACCCAATCGCAGTCCTTCAGCGCCGTTGGGCGCCCAAGGACGGCGACATACCATCGAGGGAGCCATCGAAAGAGCAAATATGCGGTGCCGCATGTGACAATGCAGAGCAGGATGTAGGCAGCATATCCCACATAGCTTGTAGAAAATCCGGCGACGGCAATTGTGAGATCTTCATTTGCCATATAGATTTTCTGGCTTGTTCTTCCGTGTCCGCGAGCACTGCCAGCCGTCGCAGTACTATCTCGTCTCAGCAAGTGCGCTCGTACGGACACTCTTGAATGCGTTGAAGAGCATCTACGCAAAACATAGTCCTCTTCAGATGCGGCGTATTGCTGGTCGGCCGAGTCTTCATCTTCCAGGACGGCGAAGTCAATGTCTTCAATGTCGCTCATACTTCTTCGACTCCAGTGGCCGCCAGTATCGTCACCAGCCTCCAGGTTGTCAGAATGCTCTGAAAGTGCATCTTGCTCGATATTTTCGTCGTAATAGGTAAAGCTCGTTGTCGAATCAGCGCGTCGACGACGGTGAGAAAAGGCAGAGACACTGGTTGGGAGGCTCTCCGCAACTGGTCCAGCATATAACTAGAGCTTTGGTCAGCGACGGGTTGTGGCGCATCTCTTGTAGTTGTAGCTCACCTCATCATGAGCCATCTCCACGTCCTCAAATATGCTGGAGGTGCTTTGGTTGGAGTTCAAACGATAAAGCACTGGCTGGGCCTGGCCCGCGGCCGTCGCCGCATCGGTACGCCCGTTTTCTCGCATCGCGTCGAACCAAGAAACAAGCCAGGATTCATACTTGTCCAAAGACCTGAAAATAGGAGCCTCCCCTGTCCTCTCTTAGAATACTTGTAGCGGTAGTTAAGCCGCAGTGATTCGGTCAGGCGAGCGACAAGATGTGAGAGCACCCTAGAGCCGTACAATTGCTGCGGGTGGTAATGTCAAAGACCCGGCGTCATTTTCGAGGAATTTGCGGGCTCCTCAGTATCGTTGGCGGGTACTTACCTACCTACTGGGTAAGCTAGGTACTAGTAAGGTAGGTAGGTACCTATCTACCTAGGTACTACTCCAACTGCAGAGGTAGGTAGGTACTTGTGATAAAGTACCTCACGGTGTATGTCCTGCTGTAAAAGCTCCACTAACTGAGCAGCAAGGTACATGAGGTTTAAGTAACTCATGCCCGGAAGCGGGTGCTAACGTCAGTCCTTACTCCCAAATTTGTTCCGCGATCCTTTAACAACCACGCTTATTGCTCGTTTGCCTATCTGGCACTAGATACCTACTAGGTAGTAATACTTAGATATTAGTACTTGTCTAGGTAGGTAGTTACAGTATCATAAAGTTAATGGGATGTTAGGATAAGATTTCATCGACTCTTTTTTAAACAGGACCAGCACCGCACACTAGAGAGTAAGAGGGGCAATATGGGGATGAGGTAGGTGCATGCGTTTCGCAACAGGCCACGCTCGCCCACCAAAATGCCGCCGCGTTATGAACATCAGCCTACTAGTCAGAAACAGAAAGCGGCCCAAGATTTTGGCGGGAAGTCCGAACGATGACTGTAGCGAACTGGCCATTGTACTATGTTTTTCTGAATCAATGAGGTCGCGTGAACAATGCCGCAAGCTTATTTACATGGGCTGTCTCCCTTCGATTGTCTGGGCGAAGTCATACGCGTCCAGTGTGCGTTTCGCGACAGCACCATCGTACAAACTTATTAATACGGCAGCCTACCTACCTGCCTACCTACTGTGCGAAGAACCCTAGGCAGTAAGGTAGGTACTTAAGGTACCAGACAAAGTACATTCTACGGACGCACACGGCAAATAGCGGCACATACTAACCCTAGTAGAGTGACATAGTACGGTAGTAGGGAAGGTAAGGTAAGCACCCTACTCATGCCTTGGGGTACGGGATGTGCGCGAACATTGGCGGTGAATTCCTGAACCAGCCGCATGGGGTGTTGGAGCTCAGCAACTGGCGCTTTTTAAAAAGGTCCGGACCCAACAACAGCAACTGGGGCACGCCAAAAAAAAAATAGAGGTAGCCTGTGGAAATTTTCTTGACGCCAACCACAACGCGCTTGCCCCCCTCCCCCCACCAAAATTGGTCAACCCCCAGCCGCCAGTGAAACCCGTCGACTTCCTCTTCATCCTGACCGTCCATCCCCAATACTTCCCCCCTTTCATCACCTTTCACAGATATTTCATCACCACAGCCACTCCATCTCCGCAGTTAAAAATGGCGGAACCCATCCGTGGCAAGCGACCTGACCAGATGACGGCTCCGTGAGACTCGAAACCCCCTCAACGACGAGCTCCTGCTGACAACCCCTCCAACAGCACCCCTCAGAACACGCCGGCGACGAACGCACCCATCACCTCCCACGCCCAACAGCCAGGTGTCGCTAGCATCATGGAAGGTAAGATACACGACTATACGACACTGACGGCTGAAACTAAGTTTGCCCGACCGCTTTAGATGATATGGAGCGCGCTGCCGCTGCTTCCATTTTTGCGCAGAACCCGAAGCTCGTGCAGATGATTCAAGGCCGCCTCGGCTCCCTTATTGGAAAGTCGTCTGGCTATATCGAATCTCTTCCCCCCACCGTTCGCCGCCGAGTTTCTGGTCTGAGGGCCATTCAGAAGGACCACGCCAAACTCGAGGCTGATTTCCAGGAGGAAGTTCTCCAGCTCGAGAAGAAGTACTTCGCCAAGTTTACCCCCCTTTACGAGAAGCGTGCATCCATTATCAATGGAAATGCAGAGCCAACCGAAGAGGAAGTCAAGGCTGGCGAAGATGACGAATTTGAGGTCGAGCCTCAGACCGCTGATGCTGGCGAGGAGACTAAGCACCACGACATTCCCGAGAATGTTGCCGGTATTCCGGAGTTTTGGCTTTCGGCCATGAAGAACCAGGTGACGCTGGCCGAAATCATTACGGACCGCGACGAGGCTGCCTTGAAGCATTTGACGGACATCCGCATGGAGTATCTAGAGGAACCTGGATTCCGCCTCATTTTTGAGTTCGCCACCAACGAATTCTTCTCCAACAAGGCTATTACCAAAACATACTTCTATCAGAATGAGAGTGGATACGGCGGAGATTTCATCTACGACCACGCCGAGGGTGACAAGATTGATTGGTACCCGAGCAAGGACCTCACTGTTCGTGTTGAAGCCAAGAAGCAGCGTAATAAGAGTACGTCATCAGTGCCACAACCAATCTGGATAGACAGGCATGGCTAACAAGAAGCGCTCCAGACACGAAGCAGACCCGCATCGTTAAGAAGACTGTTCCGACAGAATCATTCTTCAACTTTTTCTCTCCCCCAAAGCCTCCGAGCGAGGAAGATGGCGAGGAGGAGGAAGATGCGGCCTCCGAAATTGAGGAGCGCCTGGAGCTGGATTATCAGCTCGGCGAGGATATCAAGGAGAAGCTCATCCCTCGCGCAGTTGACTGGTTTACTGGTGAAGCCCTTCGGTTTGAGGAGATCGATGATGGCGATTTAGAAGAGGGCGAGTTCGACGAGGAAGAAGACGAGGATGAAGATGATATGAGCGATGACCAAGACGAGGAAGAAGAATCAGACGAAGATGTGAGTTACTTCTTTCCGTATATTCTAAGAGCATCTCTAACTCCGACGCAGGATGAGTCTGGCAAGCCGAAGCAAGAGGCCGCTGAATGCAAGCAAAGCTGAGAGAAAATGCAGTCATAAGGGGGTCGCCTATTTCGATCCGAAGTTGCCATCGATCTGAATAACTACATAGTATCCGCAGCATGGATGCTTGCATGACGATCGAATTTCCAATGGGCCAGATTAGCCAATCTATTGTAGGGTATGGAGGAATGTCAACATTGGTCAGGGTAAAATGCTGGCTTCTGCTGCCTCTCAGCCAGAGCCACGGCCCGTGGCTGAGCAGCGAATGCCAGTTATGCGTGTGATAGTTCGCTGGAGTAATAGACGCTAATATTGATTTATATTCTTGTCACGTCAACTAACTACTCATCATCGCGTTTCAGGCTGCCGACTCTTGCGCTCTGCAAATGACTCCCGTAGCAATAACGTAGACCGTGCCGTTGTCGGCAGGTACTGCTTGCTGGTGGGCAATGCCGTTCTAAATCGGATTCTCGGGTTGCGCGCTGCTCGCTCCTGCAGGGTCCGCTAAAATGTGCATGACGCAAGGCGGGACTACTGGAAAGGGTATAGCTATTTTTGCGAGGCGCACTGCAAGCAGAGTTTTCCAGCGAATGAGTCAACCAGCTGCCAATTAACGAGGTCTACATCCGCCGCGCTGCGGACCAGAACGGAACAGAGCGGGATGTTCACAATCACGAAAGCGTTTACTTGGGCGGCGCGGTAAAAGCTGTCAATTGGTTTTGTTGAAGCGCCTGGGTTCCGATGAAAACGGGAGTGGGTCATGCTCTGTCCAGTTGGCGCGTACGGAGTACTATGTAGCCTCACACTCGTACCTGGGTAGGTTGGTTCAGTAGGTACGGAGCACAGTAGGTAGGTAATACCTCCCTAGGTACTGTAGGTGAGGTACAGTACATACCTCAGGTCGGAGGCGGAATGATTTACTGGCCACTGCCTGCTAATAATTAGGTAGGCTCCTGTTTGGGTTCGGAGACCGCTGAGTGAGTAGGTAGGTTGGCACGCCGGCAGATGGCACCTTATCGTTGCATGTCGCCCCACCTACCCAGTTATTCCCTATCTGCCATTGTTGAAACCATAAGAGGTATAAAGCTCGCCCGTCTTCGGCTGCTGGTCGCCAAGAGCAAAATTCAGCGTTACCGTACACCCAACCATGACTCCCCCTCGAGATATCCAAGCTGCGGTGCCTGTGGCTTCACAGAGAAAATCTGTGTCACACAGCTGGGATCAGAACTTGTCGACTTCTCCCACTACGACTTTCCACTCGCCACCACCAAGCTGGGGTGGCACTCTCCCGCGCCATGCAGCGCCAAAGCAGTTGAAGCCCTTCAACACGCAGGATATCAAGATCCTACTGCTCGAAAATGTCAACGAGACTGGGCGTGATATCTTGAAAGAGCAAGGATACCAAGTCGAGGCCCTCAAAACGTCTCTGCCAGAGGATGAACTCATCAAAAAGATCAGGTAAGCCGCCAAACGCGGGCAGCCAGCCCGAGCCCGTGCAGTCCTCACAGGTGCGCTACGGGATGCTCTCGCGTCCAGTGTAACAAGCACTTTTCCGACCCATCTAATACACCCTATTAGTGACGTCCACGTTATCGGCATTCGGTCCAAGACCAAGCTATCCCAGAAAGTCCTGAGTCAGGCAAGAAACCTGCTTGTTATAGGCTGCTTCTGCATTGGAACGAACCAGGTCGATCTTGAATACGCGGCGCGCCACGGAATTGCAGTGTTCAACTCTCCATTTGCCAATTCTCGCAGTGTTGCTGAGCTGGTCATCGCCGAAATAATTACGCTTGCGCGGCAGCTTGGTGACCGGTCAAACGAAATGCACCGTGGTACTTGGAACAAAGTCAGCGCCAAGTGCTGGGAGATCCGAGGCAAAACTCTTGGTCAGTAAAATATAAACTATACCTGCCTTCCGGCCTGGCCCAGGGTTATATTCTTGGCTCTAACACAATACTAGGCATCGTTGGATACGGTCATATCGGCTCGCAGCTCTCCGTCCTTGCCGAAGCTATGGGAATGAATGTCATTTACTATGATGTTGTCACTCTGATGGCACTGGGAACATCACGCCAGGTTCCCACATTAGAGATTCTTTTGGAAGAGGCCGATTTTGTTACTCTACACGTGCCCGACCTCCCGGAAACGAGAGGGATGATTTCTACTCCTCAACTGGACCAAATGAAGGATGGCGCTTACCTTATTAACGCGAGCCGTGGCACTGTCGTAGACATCCCAGCCCTTGTCTCCGCCATGCGTTCTGGCAAGATTGCTGGCGCTGCGCTCGACGTTTACCCCAACGAACCTGCTGCTAATGGTGACTACTTCACGAACAGTCTCAACAACTGGGCCGAAGACCTCCGAAGTGTTAACAATGTGATACTTACTCCTCATATCGGCGGAAGTACCGAGGAGGCGCAGCGCGCAATTGGCATTGAAGGTAAGTAATGATCTTCTACTGTATATCGATTAGGCTAATAGGCGGCGGCAGTTTCGGACGCGCTCGTACGCTACATAAACCAAGGCATAACGTTGCAGAGTGTCAACTTGCCAGAGGCACAGCTTCGATCCCTCACCCTCGAAGAACCAAATCATGCACGGGTGCGTTTAACACGAATACACCACGGACATTTCAGCTCATGTTGCATTTAGGTTATTTACATCCATCGAAATGTTCCCGGCGTTCTCCGTAAGGGTAAGCTAGATGTTATCTTTCTCAGCCATCGAGACCTGCTGACTCGCACCAGTAAATGAGATCCTCGGTGATCACAATGTGGACAAACAGATTAGCGATAGCAAAGGCGACGTAAGTGAATACATATGGCGGTGGTATAATTATGTAGCCTTACTAAGGCTTCCCTGTTTAGGTCGCGTACCTGATGGCCGACATCAGCAATGTCCGCTATGAAGAAATTAAGGAGATCACGGAGAATCTGGAGGGTCTCAGCTGTACGTTGCGATCCTGTTTTACATTTAACTCGATACTAACCTTGATCTAGCGTGCATTTTGACAAGAGTTTTGTATTAAATGAGGGCGTCGAAAGTATCTAGGTGGAATTTACGGAGTACCGGGGCTAATTGAACTGAACAGTGCACGCCTTCAACGGCCTGAGCACATCGCAAGTTTCTGGCTTTTATTCATTTTCCTGGCATGTTGGAAGCAACTTCCTGTGAAAGAATCCGTCTCAACGAGAACATATACAACTTGCTTTTTTTTTTGGTTTTGTTTCGCCCATAGCCACTTCTAGTGACCCCTGTCTTCGTTCTGTGGTTATCACACAGCCGCACGAATGCATCATTCCTACCACAGCAAATCAAATGCGAGGTTGGCTGAGACGGCGAATAATAGTTTTATGCGTATCAGTGAACTGTGAACCTTATCACCGAAGCCCTTTGCTGTACCATATGGCATAAATAACTTGCAGAAAGCATGGAGATGGTTCCATGTATCAATTGCTACCGACTTTCCACTGTGACCACTGAACACAGGCACAGGACAGCCATACCAAAGTCCCTCGGGCAGGTAACCCCAAACAGATATTAGGTTCTAAAGTAGCCTACCTATGTATCTAACTATTCGGTGCGGGTATTAGGATAATACCTATCTGTCTGCAAGAACTCCTCAATGTTGCTGCTTTGTTCCGCAGAACCATGTACGTAGTAATCGGCATAAGAGAGGATGTCGTCCAACAGGACTTCGATAATAACAGTGGGTCAGGTTTGGCTGCTAACAGAGTCTGCGCGAAAGGACGGCTAGATGTGTTAGTGCGGTGCCGGCCGCACACGCGCGTGGCCTCTCGCGCCGACCCTGGCACGAGCCAGAGGCGCGGCGGCTGTCAGGGGCTGGCTCCTGAACACTCAGGAGTTGGTGCCCAGGGCCCACCACGATTGTCCAACGGTGAGAGAGGCCCCTGTCCCGCGAGCATTTCAACCGTGTCCGGCTGTCACCATTTGCCTCTCTCTTCCATTCAACCATTTTTCTCCCGCTATCGCCGGGCTACATCTGATCGTGGAGTGAACCCGCAACAGCGTGGTTGTATCCAATTCTGCACCCTGAATTCAAGACCGACTCGCACTTCGTTACAGCCGACTTCTCGCCGGGCTTCCTTCAGGATCATCTGCTGGTATTTGGCTCCTATTCGTCATCTCCTACTGATGAACGCCCTATATCGTTCACCAATCCCTCCCCGACAGTCTTCTTCAAGTAGTTTCCTTCTGCCTATACGCCATACTTGATCTCCTGGGAAATCCCTATCGATGGCATCTACGTACGATGTCGGCACCAGAGCTTGGCAGCCAGACGCTGCTGAAGGCTGGGTTGCCTCTGAGCTCGTCAACAAAACAATTGATGGCTCCAAGGCTAAACTAGTCTTCAAACTTGAAAATGGCGAGGTTTGTACATATTCTCTTAGCATTAACTCTTCGTGCATCCTAACAAAAGCAGACAAAAACCGTCGAGATCGCGGCCGACGCCTTGCAGACTGGCACAGACCCTTCTCTGCCTCCGCTCATGAACCCGACCATGCTCGAAGCCAGCGACGATTTGACAAACCTATCACACCTTAATGAACCTGCCGGTGGGAACTACGAACACTGCCATTGACACGAAACCCATCTAACTATGTGCACGCTAGTCCTACAAGCAATTCGATTACGATATATGCAGAAGGAGATCTATACATACAGCGGCATTGTTCTCATTGCCACGAACCCTTTCGCTAGAGTAGATTCTCTATACGTACCTGGCATGGTGCAGGTTTATGCGGGCAAGCAGCGTGCGACGCAAGCGCCGCATTTATTCGCCATCGCCGAAGAAGCGTTCATGTAAGACTACTCCCCTGCACCTCTGCCTTGTTGCTAATCGATTTAGGGACATGGTACGCGACAACAAGAACCAGACAATTGTAGTCTCAGGAGAGTCTGGCGCTGGCAAGACGGTTAGTGCAAAGTATATCATGCGCTACTTCGCAACAAGAGAGTCGCCCGACAACCCAGGAGCTCGGTCGAAGCGTGGCGCCGATGCCATGAGCGAAACTGAAGAGCAGATTCTTGCTACCAACCCAATTATGGAAGCGTTTGGGAATGCGAAAACGACAAGGAACGACAATTCATCTCGATTCGGCAAATATATCGAGATCATGTTCGATGACAAGACGAATATTATTGGCGCAAAGATTCGTACATACTTGCTGGAGCGGTCGCGACTGGTATTCCAGCCCCTGAAGGAACGAAACTATCACATCTTTTACCAGCTTGTTGCAGGCGCGACAGAAAAAGAACGAGAGGACCTCCATCTACTTACCGTCGACAAGTTTGACTACCTCAATCAAGGAGATAGCCCGACCATTGATGGGGTAGACGACAAAGCGGAGTTTGAAGCCACCAAGAAGAGCCTGCAGACTATTGGCGTTACCCAGACTCAGCAGGCAGACATCTTCAAGCTTCTCGCAGGCCTTCTTCACTTGGGCAATGTGAAAATCACTGCTTCACGAAATGACAGTGTCCTCGCTCCAACGGAGGCTTCATTGGAGCTTGCCTGTAACATTTTTGGTGTAAATGCTACAGAGTTTGCCAAGTGGATCGTCAAGAAGCAGCTCATAACACGAGGGGAAAAGATTACGTCAAATTTATCCCAAGCGCAGGCTCTCGTCGTGCGTGACTCGGTTGCCAAATTCATCTACTCAAGCTTATTTGATTGGCTTGTCAACGTTATCAATCACAGTTTGGCCAGGGATGAGGTTCTTGACCGTGTCAACGCGTTCATTGGTGTTTTGGATATTTATGGGTTCGAACACTTTGCAAAGAACTCATTCGAGCAATTTTGCATTAACTATGCAAATGAAAAACTTCAACAAGAGTTTAACCAGCATGTCTTTAAACTTGAGCAGGAAGAATACCTCAAGGAACAGATTGATTGGACATTTATCGACTTTTCGGATAACCAGCCCTGCATCGACCTCATTGAGGGAAAGATGGGTGTACTCTCTCTGCTTGATGAAGAGTCCCGACTACCCATGGGCAGCGATGAGCAATTCGTTATGAAGCTTTACCAGAACTTCGGATCGGACAAGCAGCATGCCTTCTTCAAGAAACCTAGATTCGGCAAAACGGCATTCACAGTATGTCATTATGCTATTGACGTGACTTATGAATCCGAGGGCTTCATCGAGAAAAACCGCGACACTGTCCCGGATGAGCACATGACAGTTCTTCGCGCAACTTCGAATGGTTTCTTGAAGGAGGTTTTGGAGGCCGCATCGCAAGTTCGAGAGAAAGACGTCGCCTCAGCATCTTCAAATGCTGTAAAGCCCGCCGGTGGTAGAAAAATTGGCGTGGCGGTCAACAGAAAACCCACGCTCGGAGGAATATTCCGGTCGTCTTTAATCGAATTGATGAACACCATAAACAATACGGATGTTCATTACATTCGCTGCATCAAACCAAACGAAGCCAAAGAGGCTTGGAAGTTTGAGGGCCCTATGGTTTTAAGCCAGCTGCGAGCTTGCGGTGTACTTGAGACTGTTCGTATTAGCTGTGCTGGCTATCCGACACGATGGACGTATGAAGAATTTGCGTTGAGATACTACATGCTCGTACGCTCAAATCAATGGACTTCAGAAATCCGAGAAATGGCAAACGCCATTTTGACAAAAGCTCTGGGCACGAGCACTGGCAAAGGGTTAGACAAGTATCAACTTGGCCTTACAAAGATCTTCTTCCGCGCGGGGATGCTCGCCTTCTTGGAGGGTCTTCGAACAAGTCGCCTCAACGAGTGCGCCATCATGATACAGAAGAATCTGAAAGCCAAATATTACCGACGTCGTTTCTTGGAGGCAAGGGAGTCTATTATCCGCAGCCAGGCAGCGGCTCGAGCATATATTGCACGGCGTCAAGCTCAAGAGCTTCGCACAATCAAAGCGGCAACCACGATTCAGACGGTTTGGCGCGGCCAGAAGCAGCGCAAGGAATTTTTGCGAATTAGAAGCGATATGATACTGTTTGAATCCATGGCCAAGGGATATTTGAAGCGGAAGGCTATTATGGAAGCACGTGTCGGAAACGCAGCAATCGTCATTCAGAGAGCCTGGAGGTCACGCTCTCAGTTGCGATCATGGAGAAAATACCGCAAGGACGTTACCATTGTTCAGAATTTGTGGCGTGGAAAACGTGCCCGCCGCGAGTACAAGAAGGTTCGTGAAGAAGCGCGAGACCTAAAGCAGATATCCTATAAGCTGGAAAACAAGGTTGTCGAGCTCACGCAATCACTCGGCTCAATGAAGGAGAAGAACAAGAATTTGGTGTCCCAAGTGGAAAGCTATGAATCGCAGATCAAGTCTTGGAAAAACCGCCACAATGCCTTGGAATCTCGCACCAAGGAGCTTCAGACTGAAGCCAACCAGGCTGGTATTGCAGTTGCTCGCCTCGAGGCAATGGAGGATGAGATGAAGAAGCTTCAGCAAGCTTTCGACGAGTCTACGGCAAATATCAAGAGGATGCAAGAAGAGGAGCGAGATCTCCGTGAAACGCTGCGAAACACCAACTCTGAGCTCGAGTCGGCGAAGCAAGTGAACAGTGACAGAGAAAAGGACAACACTAGCCTGAGGCAGGAGCTTGAAGCTCTTCGTGACGCTTTGGAGGTTGCAAAGAGGAGCGTACCGGTTAACGGCGAGCTGACGAATGGCGCTACAGCGACGCAGACTGTCGCTAGTGGTCTCATCAACTTGGTATCGTCAAAGAAACCTAAGCGCCGGAGTGCCGGAGCAGAGCCTCGCGATGTAGATCGATTCAGCGGCGCATATAACCCTCGGCCAGTATCGATGGCTGTTACTGGCACCGCTCATCGCCAGAATCTCTCTGGCACGACCTTCATCCCCGGTGTCGATAATATTGAGATGGAACTGGAAACACTTCTTGCGGATGAAGATGGTCTGAATGAAGAGGTTACGGTCGGCTTGATCCGAAATCTTAAGATCTCTTCACCCAATACGAACCCGCCTCCCTCGGACAAAGAAGTACTTTTCCCGTCCTATCTTATTAATTTGGTCACGTCTGAGATGTGGAATAACGGCTTCGTGAAAGAGTCGGAACGCTTTTTGGCAAATGTTATGCAGTCAATCCAGCAAGAAGTCATGCAGCATGACGGTGACGATGCGATAAATCCAGGTGCCTTCTGGCTATCAAATGTTCACGAAATGCTCTCCTTCGTATTTCTTGCCGAGGACTGGTACGAGACGCAGAAGACAGACAACTATGAGTACGACCGCCTGCTGGAGATCGTCAAGCACGACTTGGAAAGTCTCGAGTTCAACATTTACCATACCTGGATGAAAGTTCTCAAGAAAAAGCTGCACAAGATGATTATTCCCGCAATCATCGAATCCCAGTCTTTGCCTGGATTCATTACTAATGAGAGCAACCGGTTCTTGGGCAAGCTACTTCAATCCAACTCGACCCCAGCATATAGCATGGATAACTTGTTGAGCTTGTTAAACAGCGTCTTCCGCGCCATGAAGGCGTACTACTTGGAGGACTCTATCATTACGCAGACCATAACTGAGCTGCTGCGCCTTGTTGGTGTCACTGCCTTCAATGATCTCCTGATGCGACGCAACTTCCTCTCCTGGAAGCGTGGCCTGCAGATCAATTATAACATCACGCGCATCGAAGAGTGGTGTAAGAGCCATGACATGCCAGAGGGAACCTTGCAACTCGAACACCTGATGGTAAGTTAACTACATTCTGTGACTCCTCGCACAGTAGCTAAAATGATGTCAAATTAGCAAGCAACCAAACTCCTTCAGCTAAAGAAAGCTACGCTCAACGACATTGAGATAATTCAGGATATTTGCTGGATGTGAGTGCACGCAACAGGCGCGTGTATGTTGTGACCTTGTTCTAACGCCAGCGCAGGCTCTCTCCGAACCAAATACAGAAACTGCTGAATCAGTACCTTGTCGCAGACTACGAGCAGCCTATTAATGGTGAGATCATGAAGGCCGTGGCTTCTCGCGTGACTGAGAAGAGCGACGTGCTACTCCTCCAGGCAGTAGACATGGATGACAGCGGCCCATACGAGATTGCCGAACCCCGTGCAATCACTGCATTGGAAACATATACCCCTTCGTGTAAGTACGCCTCTTTGTTAAATGCATCTCTTAATCTCACAATTTTCTAGGGCTGCAAACGCCTAGACTCAAGCGACTTGCCGAGATTGTTTCGGCGCAGGCGATTGCGCAACAGGAAAAGCTAGACTATGATGAAGGCGACGGTTTCACCCGCCAGGAGGGTATTGCTGAAGTTGATGAGGCAGAGGCAGAGCTAGAGTGATGTTTGTATGTTTTTTAATCTCCGAATTGAAGGCGAGGGGTTTGAGTTGCATAGAGATAGACGCGATGTATAAGAACGATGCTGTATTGGACCAGATTCTTGGTCCTTTCCCAAAACTACTTTGGTTTGTAGCTTTACTGGTTGCATAACGAAGCGGGCTGCTGCCAGTATCACTTCTTTTGTGGACGTGGCTGAACGATTCGTTTGGTGGATAGTCTCTGTGGTGGCTACCCAACTGGGCCGAGTGGGGCTGCGCTGCACGGGAGAAAAAAGTTTAGGCGCCTCAGGTGTAGGACCGGACCACGACAAGCCTTCGACTCTTCGCTGGAAGACGCCGCTTTCGATTTCACCGACCAACTTGCGACGTGCCCTTGACGTTTTCTTCCCTCATTCTTTCTGTACTTTCTTATTTCCTTTCTGTCCGTTTTCTTACATAGAACAATATGAGGCAGTCCCCTAACATCGTGATAACGGGGACGCCTGGCGTCGGGAAGACCACTCACTGCGAGAGCTTGGCCGCGAAACTGAATTTGCGGCATATATCTGTAAACCAGGTAGTCAAGGATAAAGGTTGCCATGAAGGGTGGAGTGAGGAATACCAGAGCTGGATCGTTGACGAAGACAAGGTACGAATGAACACCGCTCCATGTGCTTTGGGTGTATGCTCACGTTTCACTGAAAGCTGCTTGATGCCATTGAGGACGATGTTCAGTCCGGCGGTTGTCTGATTGACTGGCACGCCTGCGATCTATTTCCCAAGAGTTGGGTTGACTTGGTTGTTGTACTACGAGTAGACTCGTCAACCCTTTACGATCGCCTAAAGGCCCGGTACGGTTTCTCGCGCAGGAAGGCAACTTGCCTAACATTTTAGTTGCTGCTGGCTAACATCTTCTTTGCAGTAACTATGCCGATTCCAAGCTCCAGGAAAATTTGGATTCTGAGATCATGGAGGTGCTTCTGCAGGAGGCACGGGAGGCATATGATGCCGATATAGTTATTGAGCTCACCAGCAATACCTCTGATGAGATGGAGTCAAATGTGGATCGTATTGAGGCCTGGGCAAAGCAATGGATTTCAGATAATATACCCGTGTCTAGCTAGGGCGTTGCACTTCTCATCGCTCGTTTACCGTCTTGCGGCTGGCTGTTGCGTTTCGTCACTGACTGTTACCGCAATAGAATGTGTGCCACATTGAACACACCACGACATTAAAGTGGTGACCGGGGACGCCCAAAAAAATCAAATAGGCATCATATCAATACCATATTACCAAATAACGAGATGTTTTGATAGAACCAGGCGAAAAGCGGAGGACTGCAAGGTGTTGCGACCAAGACAGGTACGGTATAGGGTATCATACCTAAGAGCCACTTTGTGTGGGGACATGAACGATTAAATCAACCAATTCGCAACAATGAAAAACACACAGCTCTTTCTGATCCTTACTAGGCGATATAGATGGACAATAATACTACATACTGCTTTTCTTCTGCCCAGCTTTGGGCCGGTCCAGAGACTTCGGATCCAGCCCCCTGCGCCGCATAGAACTTCTCTTTGCCTTCTCCATATAAGCCTGATCCTCCTCCTCATCGAATCCACCGAATTCACCCTCGTCACGAGGCACCGCAGCACCGTCATCGAGAATGGGCGACTTGTCCACAATATCCCCTACGCTGGCATCACGCCCAGCGGAACCTCTAGCAGGGCCTGCTTGTGTGGGGCCAGTCTTCTTGAACTTTGCAACAAAGAAGCCGTCAACGTTGTATGCGTGAGGGTAATAACGACGAGTCAACTTCAAACTCGCATCAAAGTTCTTGCCCATATAGCTGGTGAATCCTTCTTTACCGAAGGGTAAATCGGTATCCACAAGTTTCACATTAGGCCTCCTAGAGAGCGCGTACGCCACCACCTGCTCGCTGTTGTTTATTAGCATAACAGTAATAAAGGCAACCGTGTATCCCAACTTACTTTTCCTCAACTGTAACACTGCATGTCGAATAGACGATGTAACCTCCGGAACCGGCATGATTAACGGAGTCGATTGCCGCCAAGAGCAACTGCTTCTGTGTATGGGGCAAGGTTAAGAAGTCCTTTTCCGTCTTGTTTGTCTTGACCGACGGGTCTTTTGAAATAACGCCAGTACCAGAACAAGGAGCATCAAGAAGGACCCTATCAAACCCACCCATTACCCTTGGAAATTCCCGGGCATCATATGAACAGACAACAACATTCTTCGCGCCCAGCCGATGAATGTTTCCAATCAAGCCCTTAGCACGTGCCTTGTTTGGATCATTCGCTACGATGACGCCGGTATTCTGATGCAACGTTAACACAATGTCGCGAGAATGCCAAGTAAGTGCACGCATACCTTCATCATCGCGGCGCAATGCGTCGTTTTACCGCCAGGTGCGGCCGCCATCTAAAGAGACAGGTTAGCGCGCCAATCGAGCAGCGCTGCCGACACAGCCATGCAAGGCTGCGGCAAGTATTATCGCAACTTACATCTAATACGCGTTCCCCACTGTTGTGATGATCAGCATTTAAATATCAAGAGGATGTGAATGGGGACGGATAACATACGGTAGTGGCGACAGAGCCATCACAGGCAGGAAAGAGGAGGCAGCCTGGAGGATATAATGACCAGCCAGATACTCCGGTGTGGCTCCCAGCGGAATCGTCGACTCAAAAATCTGCAGTCCTACTTTGCTCCACTTTCCGACAGGTTCCAATGTAACGCCTCGATTTATTAGTGCCTGGGCAAGGTCTCTCCGATGAGTTCGTAGCGTATTTGTTCGAATAACAATCGGCCTAGGCGCCTCGTTGGCCTCGAAAAAAGCAAAGGCTTCCCGCGGAGTAAACAAGTTGTAGAGCTTCTCTGCTAGAAATGGCGAGTAATTGTAGTACGTGCAAATGTCTTCCAGGATTTGGGCAGTGTACTCGGCACGAGAGCGGCCATCCTCGCCCAGTGTCGAAAAATCCCCTAGAATCCGTATGATGTCTGTGATTCGCTGTCGAAGAAGTTGTAAATCTGGAGCCAGGACAGTGTTGGAGTCCCCCAAATCGTCACCGACGTCTGCTGAACCAAGAATTTTTGGTTTGTCACCATCAATATTTGTTTGAAGCGCTTCTTGCTGAACTTCGGCGGCGGCTGCAGCACTGTCCTCTTCCAGCTGCTTGTCTAATTTCGCAGACAAGCCTTCAATATTGGCAGCAGTGAGTCTTTCTTCGATATCAGAATCTTCCTCATCGTCGGAGAAAACGAAACGCCCATTCGGCCCGGCAACCTCCTCGTCAGAGTCCACAACCGAATCTCCAGAGTCGATGAATTCATTGCCAAGCTTCTCCTCATCGCCAGATATTGAACCAGAATCGAGATCGCCCATAGCCGCTCGCCTGGAACCAGAAGGGTTGTCCGAGATAACTGCGCTACTCTTGACTCCTTTGGTTGTGCCAGCCTTTTTGGATGTTCGTCGCCTCTTTGGCAACTCGGCTTTGCTGACAGCGTCAGCTTCGTCCACGGGAATGCCAGCTTTTCGCTTGAGGCGAGTAAAGTGTTCCTCTGACAGGGGCTCAGGGGCACCCTGCTTTCTCTTCATCCGGCGTCCCTGTCCCATCGTTGCAATTACTCTGGGAGCTTTACCGGTTGGTTGTATAAAGCTGCAAAAAAGTTCGGATCGCTCACCTCAAAAGAAGGCGGGCCAGATTTTTTTTTTGCGCTGCTATCGATAACCCCCCTCCGGCCCACTTCCATCTCGAGCTACCGGGGCGAGCCTACATGGGGCCACCTGGTTTTGGCAGGACGCCACTGCATTTTGGGGTTGCCTTTTTTTTCCGTAACTGCTTACAACAACGATGTAATGTGCCGGTAAAAAGACAGGCACCAGTGATCACGTTGCTGAAAAAATAAATACAACGTTTGATTTATACTGAGATGCAGCCTTTCACTTGTCTACCATTGCCAACTGCGATATGTTGCGCAGCAAGAGATTTGTACACAGAGAGCCCCATCACCAGTAGCAAAGCGGCGGGACGAAGGCTAATTTGATTTGATTATACAATGTGCTATTTTCTGAGTACTGCACCGTAAATCTATGGCTGTTCCGAATCGTATCCGTGGAAGCTTTTGGGCCTTCCTAACGCTCTGCTAATTGCTCCTTGCGAAGGTCGCTCACCAGAACGTCAAGCTCTTGCATTTTGTTATCAACGGCCTTGATTATGCCCAAGAACTCTTGAATAGAGTTTATCAGGTGCTTTGTTCCTGGCCAGTTCTTATGTTCCCGCATCTGCAGCCTGCCTGATGGAGCCAGATAGAGGTAACCAATCGTAATTGCCAAGTAGCCTAATGCAACGCCCAACTTGGACTGGCCGACAGATTCTGCCTGTTATTCGGTTAGCTTGCTGTGTCCACTGCGTTACCAGATTCACTCACATCGTTGACAATAGACGAGCTATTGACCCAAAGTCCAGTTAATGCATCGAGGGAGCCGCCATCCATAGAAGCCCGTGCATCTGGACAGTGCTCCAAAACATTGATGATTATACCTAGAATAAGGAGAAGCTCGTCATAAAGCTCATTCTCGAAAGCATCCTTCTCCACGGCGGCTTGAACCAATGCAAAACCAGTCGATATCGAGGCTGCCAAGCTCGACAATAGGCTAGGTTCGTCGAAAATGGTCGCACCAGACTTTGTGTTGCCGGTATTTATGGCAAGTTTCAGCGTGGCCTTGTCCAAAGAACCACGCCGGCTAGGCCAGTTGTGAAGTGATTGGCGCAAAAAACCGGCGATAGCAGGTGCGTATTCATTGCTCTCCAAGGGCATTAAATTAGATTGTGCTTCCAGAGCATAAATAATGAGGGCGTAATCAATATCACCGTGAGAATCGGCCGCAGAGTACGTTAGCGAAATTCGGCTGATATCTTTGTTAATATCGCGTGAGATATCTTCCAGACAGCTCGGATCAGCGTCTCTGCTTAATATGTGGAGCAATTGCAATGCCAGTGTACGTGGTGTGAGTGTTGAAGGCTTCTGGCCGTGCCATATGGCCATCTGCAGTAGCTGCGACTTCACAGCCTTGAGAGAGGATTTTGTATTTCGCGTCAGGTTCATACTTTTGTCCAAAATCAGTGACTCGATATCTTCGTTGGGTTGAAATAGGAGACATAAAAGATTGCCAACTCTATCAGTCGCCATTTGGCGCAACAAATGCGGCGCAGGACTGGAAGATAGGAAGATAACAAGAGATGCGGCAAGCGCGAACCCGCTTATAATGTCTGTCTCGCTTCCAATGCTTTTAACGATTTTATCACGGGACGCGTGATCACGAAACTGATTTGAGAAATCTTTGCGTTGAAGTTTGTTGGCCAGCTCACAGAGTGCATTCCGCCGCATTGTGGACGGCGTGGCGGTTGGCTTGCCGATCCGGGACAAGAGGTCGTCCATTTCGTCAGAAAACCTATTATTTGCTCCAGCCCGGCGAAGTTCATGTACGCTCTGAATTCCTAGGCGCTCTTGCGACGGATCATCCTCGAAGTCATAGTCCACTGGGGGCGGGCTAGTTTTGACAGGAAACATGACACTTTCGTCGGTAGGGGAAATGCCTTTTGTCGCGTTGCCATGTAACGACGATGACTCGCTTGTACTTTGTGAGCCAGCACCGAGAAAACTGCGTGACTGGCTGTACGTGAGTTTGATCTTACGACCTTTTGAAAGCAACGGGCGTCGGTCTGGGGTCCGCACATGCGAGTGACGGACATGTGGAGAGGGAGAAGCGTACGTTGATTCGGCCACACCTTGGACAGTACTGCCATCCTCCGATGTAGTTTCAGGGCTTGGCGCTGCCTCTGATTCAGAATCAGAGTCTACTTTCTGTGCTGCCAAGGTATCGATCAGGCGACGTCGAGGGACCCGAGTAACAGACGTATGACGAAGTTCTCCTTCCTCGTTCTCGTGGCGCGTAGTGTCTTCGGTGCGCACATATTTCATGTCTATTGGCGGCAGTAGTCCAGGCCTCACAACGGTATAGTCGGTTGATGTATGGTTGTCTTTATGAGTTGTTTTTTTCGGTTGCGTCGCTTCAGGAATCTTTGCCCCAGTCGCATGAGACGGCGGAATACTGTTTGGCTGCCGACTCGAGATGCCAGATGCCTCGGCAAACGCAGACGATAATTTCCTCTTTTTGGGACCGTTTTCGTTCCCCATGGCCCGTCGCTCAGAAGCGATTCCAACCGTCGACGATGCGCCGTGCTTGGTGGTGTGGCCGTGAGACACGTACTTCCGATCGCTCATAGTCTCGGCCGCAGGGTGTCTGGCTTGCTGCGCTCCAGCGATGCGTCTTTCAGTAGTATTTATCGTATCTCCTATTTTTGTGGCGGGTCGTTGGCGCGAGGTTGTACCGTACGTTGTTGGGTTAATGCGGTTTCCATTCGCGGGTATTTTTCTCGACGCCATAGCTGCTAGCTTTGGCCTTGCGCAAAGAAAGAGGCGAATTTTACTGCGCAGGAGGTCCTAGATGTGTTCGTTAGGAGAGCATTGTTCCTGTCGCATCGCCTTGCGCGATCTCAGCTTGTCGTGGATGGATGCGCCGAACGTGTTGGATCCAAGTCCATTTGGAGTAAAGCAGGCCTGGAGGTCACTGGGCCGGATGAAGGCTAGCCTGCGATATTTTGTGGATCCCACGGAGATTATGTCAGCAGCTTTCCTTGTGGTACCTATCTGTTGTACGCGACAGCTACCCTCAGACGGGCGACAACATCAAATTGCCGCCATCATATTTAAAGTATTCGCAGTCATCGCGTCCTCCACGCTTCCACGTTCATCTCTACGAAGCGAGAGATATGTCGTCTCCTAAACAAAGAAAAATTGCTATCGTTGGCAGTCGCTCCGTTGGTATGGCATGATTTCTACATGCTTCAACTCGCCGATGCTGACACTTTACTGCAGGGAAGTCCTCACTCGCTGTGCAATATGTGGATGGCCATTTTGTAGACAGCTACTACCCAACGATTGAAAATACTTTCAGCAAAACTATTCGATACAAATCGCAGGACTTTGCGACCGAGATTGTCGACACAGCTGGCCAGGTTAGTGATTGTTCTACGATGTACGAATGCTCTGGTTGCTCACCGACACCGCAGGACGAGTACAGCATTTTAAACTCGAAGCATTTTATAGGGATACATGGATACATGCTAGTATACTCTGTATCCTCGTTACCTTCTTTTGAAATGGTCCAGGTCGTGCGAGAAAAGATTCTAAACCATCTGGTGCGGCCGTTCCCCCTTCCCTCGACCAATTTGCACTTTGCAGCTAAAGTAACATGTATTTTTCATAACAGGGCACAGAATCGGTACCAATTGTCATTGTGGGCAATAAAAGCGATCTACGACCCGAGCAGAGGCAAGTAACCGCAGAGGATGGGAGGAAGCTTTCCGAAAAGCTGCAGTGCGGCTGGACTGAAGCGAGCGCACGCTACAACGAAAACGTCGGCCGTGCATTCGAGCTCTTAATTGAGCAGATAGAAAAATCACAAAACCCCGGAGAAGCACCGCAAAAGAGCAACTGCCGCCTAATGTAATGGCAACGGGTTTGATAAAATATCGGGAGAAACCTGACCGGCCAGTCGCTGGTTATTTCGAAACGTAAATGTACTGCGGTATCGGCCCAGAATTCGATGTAATGTCAACTCGACACTTTTGAATCTCTCGCAAAGCCTCCTGAGGCAGCTACACCACACAGCCTTCATACGATATAGAACGTTGGAAACTTTTTTTGCCGCAAGGCTCGCGCTATTCTGCGTCCGCAGCAACCGAAAATGATGGTGTCACATAAGTAAGATGTCTGAAAATTAAGCACAGGTGCTCGGCATTATGTCAGTCGTCGAGTTTTCTTATAGAGTTCAGACACAAAGCCCGAATTCTTCTACTAGCTACACAGACCGCTTGCAACCCTGTATAGTATTAACCTGTGGCATTTTTGAGGTATTATGTGATCTGCGGAAGCTCCAGTCCATACTGTGTTTCGTGCCAACTCGCTATTTATATGACATGGTTGGCAAATTTCGATGACTAAGAAAGAGGATGAGAAGAGAAGTAATATTTCAAAATTCACTCGCCCCAAGCTATGTTTGAGACGGACAATAAGAGAAAATCTACCGCATTAGACGTTTAGTGTTACTTTGCACAAGGCGAGCAGGAAGCCCATCTGGGGTCTGGAGTCCGGTTGAGTCAGAGGCAGGGCAGACAGCCCCACCAGGACACTCGCCTTCACCCCGCCAAACTCCCGACCAGCAATTTGCCAATTTGGCTTCGTTTCGCCTCCGCAACATTTCATACTTTGGCACGACGTCTCTGCGAAGTTTCAAAGTGACTACAGGACCCTGGATATTTAACAATCGGAAACTTGAGGGCATTTAAGCAGCCATGCTGGACGTCAATGATTTTATCGCGGAACGTGGGGGTGATCCGGAGAAGATTCGCGAATCCCAACGCCGCAGATTTTCCAGCGTTGAAGTCGTTGATGAGATTATTGCTCTCTTCGAAGACCACCGAAAGAGTCCGTTATTTTCTCCGTGCTATCAATCCATGTTTACTGGGGCTAACTATTTGCGAAGCTCAATACAGTGCCACTCAAATCAACAGCAAGATCAACGATGTCCAAAAGCAAATTGGAATGAAGAAAAAGGTTTTGCTACCGATATCACAAGGAATTGGGTTCGCGTGCTAACTTCGCTGCGCAGGCTAAAGAAGATGCGAGCGAATTGTTGAAGGAAAAAATTGAACTAGAAAAGCAGAAGAAGCAAATGGTCGAGGCCGCAGCAGAGAAGGATCTGCTCCTGAAGAAGAAGATTAAATCAATCGGCAACATCGTTCACGACAGTGTTCCAGTGAGCAACAATGAGGTATTGCAGGTATTTCGCATGTCACATAAATATCCTCTGACAGTGTTTTACAACAGGATGACAATACAGTCCAACGTACTTGGGCACCAGAGGGAGTCAAGGTGGAGAAGCGAGATGTCCTTTCCCACCATGAAGTTCTCCTCCGCCTCGATGGCTATGACCCTGACCGTGGCGTCAAAGTTGTTGGGCATCGCGGGTATTTCCTCCGACAATGGGGAGTGTACCTCAACCAGGCTCTTATCAACTACGGTCTCGACTTTCTCGGCCAGCGTGGCTACTGCCCTTTGCAAACGCCGCAATTCATGTTGAAAGATCAAATGGGAAAAACAGCTCAGCTTGAGGATTTCGACGAACAACTTTATAAAGTTATCGATGGAGAGGAAAAGAATGACAAGTACCTCATCGCGACCTCCGAGCAACCCATTTCCGCGTACCACGCCGACGAGTGGCTGGTTGCAAAAGACTTGCCAATCAAGTAAGTGCAATGCACCTATGTAACTTCTACCTGCAATGCACATAACTGACTTGCATGTTACATAGGTATGCTGGTTATTCTACTTGCTACCGTCGTGAAGCCGGCTCACACGGTCGGGATGCCTGGGGCATCTACCGTGTCCACCAGTTCGAAAAGGTACGCTGGATAATTTTAAGGCCTAGTGAAAATACTAACGTTTATATACTTGGGATAGATTGAGCAGTTCTTACTCACTGACCCGGAGAAGTCGTGGGAAGCGTTTGACACCATGATTGACGTGTCAGAGCAATTTTACAAGTCTCTAGGATTGCCGTATCAGGTGATTTCCATTGTTTCAGGAGCTTTGAACAATGCAGCTGCCAAAAAGTTCGATCTGGAGGCTTGGTTCCCATTCCAAGGAGAGTACAAGGAGCTCGTCTCTTGCTCTAATTGTACTGACTACCAGTCACGCGCCTTGGAGATCCGCTTTGGCGCCAAGACGCAGACCGATACGAAGAAGAAGTATGTTCACTGCTTGAACTCGACGTTGTGTGCCACAACGAGAACTCTCTGTTGTATACTTGAGAACTACCAAACGGACAATGTAAGACTACGAGACTTGCACACGGTAAATTTATTCACTGACGACGGTTTTAGGGTCTCCAAGTTCCAGAGGTCCTGCGAAAGTACATTCCCGGTAGCCCAGAGTTTATCCCTTTCGCCAAAGAACTGCCCAAGGATGCTAGCAGCCAGAAAACTTTGCCTCAGCGACCGAAGAACAATTAGATTGGAGCCAAGGTGCCTAGCCAGATTTAGCAATAGATGAGGAGAAACGTTCATTTTGAAAACATTTTTTCTGTAGAAATATTGGAACTTTGGAGTGTAATGATGCTGCACTTCCTCCGTTGCTGAGTCACCCACAGTGAACCTCTTCAAAGTAATCTCGGATCCCCGTAGAAGATGTAGCCTTGTGACCCGCAACTATGGCGCCAGTCGCAAGTCACAGAAGAGCTAAGCGGCTACAAAGTCTATAAAACACCCGTGATAATTCATCTAATGCAGCATCCCCCCTTGTCAAAGATTCGAGCCAGCGTGGCCAAATTGCTACAGCTGGGAGGCAGGCACGATCGCAGGGATGGCCATGGGGCAACACTCGGAGTAAGCCAACATTTTTGGCCATATGTGTCTAGTTACCACCAGACAGATGCTGATATGATTAACATAGTCCGACCATTTGGGTAAATTTTCCCACGAGAAGCAGATGCCTTCGTGGTTGAAGCGCCACATAGAAATCAATGGACAAGTTTCCAGAGAGGGTGAAGTTCACTGGTTAGAGAGGTTTAAGGAGACGTAGCTAACGCGTGAATGCTCTAGGCATGGTTGATATCCTACGCCTTCTGTTAGATGAGAACGAATCGACCGTTTGTGCCTTTCTATGTACTTCTAGAGTCCAAAGAATAACTAAGCTCAAACATGAAGGTGCGCCGACATCAACTGCAACCGGTAGCCAACGCTGACTTTATTCAAGGTGGTTTCTGTGGTTACCGGAACATTCAGATGCTTTATTCATACCTAATGAGCACTGAAAAAAGATTGAATATCTTTGGGAACCGTGTACCAACTGTATTCCAGATACAGGATCTTATTGAAGAGGCTTGGGACAAGGGGTATAACCCCAATGGCCGCATAGAAACAGGTGGCATCAAAGGAACGCGGAAGCATATCGGTACACCGGAGGTAGTGACAATTCACTTCAAACGGTAATCCATGAAAGTTACTGACATAGAGGACTCTTAGGCAAAAGCGCTATTCTGCAGCCTCAATGTGCCGTAAGCTTTACCAAACTCACTTCATATACACGATCTCACTATCAATAGTTGTTCAGTGCAAATCTTCAAAAGCACAGAAAGCAGCGCAGCCATAACGCAAGCGGTCAAAGCAATAGAAGAATATTTCAAACAAGGAGCTGATCCGTCTTGCCTCTCATGCCGCAATTGCACCGAGGCCAGCAGCCTTCCTCCGATCTTCTTCCAACGCCCTGGTAAGCCTGCGCGACAAAGAACGAGCGCCCGCCATACCCCAGCGTGTGAGTTGTGAGTTACAACGCGTTCACTGACATGCCACCAAGGTCACTCTGTAACAATCATCGGGTTGGAAAAGACCTACCGCGGAGACACGAATCTATTAGTCTTTGACCCGGCGAGACCTTACCCGGATATTGAGGTGGATTTTGCTGTGAAGAGCAAGGCCCTGAACCCATACCGTTTGCAAGTCGGAAGTTTGCTCAATTATGACGATCTGGAGCTTCTTTAGTAAGTATAATTGCTCTGTATCTTTGCTCTAATGTCTAAATTCAAAGTAGTCTTAAATGAGCTCAATGCTCTTCCATTCTAGAACTGGGTTCCAGACCCTGACATGATGCTACAGCTCCTCAGAGTGTGTACTAAACCATTCGCGAAGTTTGCATAACGCGTTTGCTCGATGCGAGACCCTATTCTTTTCTTCGGCTGACATCTCTGCAAACCTGAAGCAGCATATATGTGTTAGAGTTTCAATAGAACACATGTGATATTGCCCGAGAAGAATTTTGCTGTTATACTTACGTGTGCCCGTCATACTCGAAGACAGGGTCCCAACCTATATAACAATTCAGTAATCATGCTAGGAGAATTGGCCAGAAGGGAGGAGTCTTACCAAAGTGAGACGGCCCGCGCGCTGGAACAATTTTGCCCTAGGTGGAATATTCCAGTTAGTCACCGCCGAATGGAGACCGACTCGCGACTACATCGACATACTGAGCATCGTCCCTGGAAGAGGGTAGGGGTCTGGCCTCGCCCTTTTGAGAAGGCAAATGTGCATACTGCGTCGGCGGATTTATCTGAATATGCGGCAAGAAGGTTATTCAAGCCCTCGTGTCCAATTGTTGCTAGGAACCATTTGCTATGAGTGCCAGTCAGCATCGTGTCGCAGACTGAAGATCCGCAGCTCATTGGCAATGTTACATGTAAGGCCCAGGCAACCCGCCTAGTGCGTTGAAGCATAATGCCGTGTCTTCAACTAAAACAGGACCATCCACCTACGTTCCAATGTTAGAGGAACAGATAGCGACTGCATTCAATGTTAAACTCACAATGTCAGCAGCTCTCTGGCATTTCGAAGTAGTCACTTCCTCGATAGATCCTTGTATCTCTTCAAGGTCAATAGCATGACTCTGAACCTCGATATCCGGCTCCAGGATGGCTTTAACTTCTTTTAATTTATTGGCATTGCCAGTGATAAAATAAAGACGAGGAGACATTGCATCAGCTACCGACCAAATGGAATGAGGCAGATAGTCATGTCCTAGACGTATGTTGTTAACCTCGCGTCGCTAGGTTGACTGGATATGCCGTGTCGGGGCACGCAGTCGTGAAATTCCAGGTGTGCTGGAGGTCACCAAGTAAAATGGGACCAGCTGGAATCAATGCTGTGAATGAACCCGATGTTCTTTTTTTTGCCGCCGGTTGTAAGGAGGAATTTATACCAAAAACAACCAAGTGTAACCATGACAGCGTATACTGTAAAATTAATATCTACCGAGGGCTATTAATAATGTCTCTTGCTGCAGAAATTAAACTTGATACCTAAATTATTTTTAAAAATCTATCAGAGCATAGAAGAGAAATAATTTAAATAGTAATGTACCTTGAAAGAAAAAAAGAGGATAAGAAGGCTATAAAATATTTTTACTCTCGAAATAAGAAAATAATTTATATTAAAAGAATAAAATGCCTTCTTAAGCTTAAAGGAATAATATTTTATTTTAGAAGGATATAGATATAATAGTTTGAATATTATTAATAGGACTAATTATTATTTAATATTTAGTTTAAAAGAAAAGTTCTCTGATAAAAAAAGTAAAAAACACTTACTTGCCAAAAAAATTCTATATACACTTCTCGCTAAAAAAAAAAAGACTATAACTAATATTTAGTTTGTAAATAGGTATAATTATATATTTCATTAATATATTGGAATAAAATTAGATAATAGAATTTATATATTCTTTTAAAGAAACTATTAATTTATTGTAAGGCAATATGTTTTTTGTTCTTATAGAGAGTATAGTGAAATTCGACAAAAAAAGAATTTATGCTGACAGCCATTCAAATTATACCAAATTAATTGCTTGCCTTTATAATTCAATCAGAATAGCAAAGCCATAATATACTTAGTTTACAATGGCCCACTGTCTACTCCGTAGAAATGGCCGGTCTGGGTGGTATTACAATTGATGCCGTTTGCACAATAGGGCCGACGCTGTATTTGCTGAAATTCATCTCAAGTAACAGCAGGTAACAGCAACATCAGCTATGGCTAACAAGGGGCTTGTCCAGACGGACGAAGCCAAGAATCAAAATCTAAATGCAACTTTATCGGTAGACGTACCTTTTCAGAATGTTCACGTCTTGCCGCAAACGCCGCAGCTAATTGCTCTGTTATCGTCAGTTCTGAATCAACCTGATCATCACCGTTGGAGCCATGCATGGAGTTCGTTCGCTAACCTATTCACAGCATGATTCGTAATAAGGAAACAGATCGCGCTGATTTCATATTCTACTCGAACCGAATCATTCGTTTGCTTGTCGAGGAAGGCTTGAACCACCTGCCAGTTATCGAGCACGATATTACAACACCGGTTGGGCGGACATACAATGGCCTTATGTTCCAGGGCAAGATATGCGGTGTATCTATTATGCGCGCCGGAGAGGCTATGGAGCAGGGCCTACGTGACTGCTGTCGCTCTGTTCGTATTGGCAAGATACTTATACAGCGAGATGAAGACACGGCTCAACCGAAGCTCTTCTACGATAAACTCCCAGAAGATATCGCGGAACGATGGGTCATGCTACTCGATCCCATGTTTGCGACAGGTGAGCAACCTAGTTTAAGGACTACAGTCACCGAGTCCGTTTACTGACAAAGAGTGTGGCTGTAGGTGGCTCGGCGATAATGGCCGTTCAAGTCCTCAAAGCAAGGGGCGTACCAGAAGAGCGCATTTTGTTCCTAAATCTAATTGCCAGCCCTGAAGGCATTAGCAACTTTGTAACAAAGTTTCCTCGCTTGAAAGTAGTGACAGCATTCATTGATGAGGTCAGTCTATACTATATCACGCTCCCAGAGTCGCATGCAGCCGCTAACCGATGAGTCCAGGGCTTGGATGAGAAGAAGTATGCGCCATAACACTTTTTGTGCCCTCCCTCTCCCCGTAGTAGCTGTGTTAACCTAACTGACTTGCCTCCTAGCTACATCGTGCCCGGTCTTGGTGACTTCGGCGATCGCTTTTATACGATTTGAACATCTGGAACCTGCATGTCCTATACCAGGTGCCATGGCAATCGGCTTGCTTAGCGATTGACACCTAGGAATAGATCAAAATTCTTCATCATCTGCCACGATTCCTTCGCCCGCGTATCGATTCTCATCGTGATCGCTCGTAGTTCCAGGTTCGTCGAAATCGCGCCTAGTGGCTGGCCTTGATGTGCCTCTATATCCAGCTTCTTCGTTGTCTTGCTTTGCAACGGCCTCTGTATGCATTGTGATTAGCATGCGCATTGGGAATGCACCCTTCTGATTCGGGTCAAAATACCTGCAGCATCCACCCATTCTCCATAAACGTCTACAGCAGCAGACAAATCTGTCAAAGTCATTGTTAGAAGCTGTTCCGACAAAGCCAGCGCTGTCGTGGCAGCTCAAGCAGCAAACATACAATTGACGGCACATTGGAACTTCTGTCCACAAATTCGGCAGTCCAGCTGACCTACTCCCGCTTTCCGATCCAGCTTGACAGTAACTGATTTCTCATGGTTGCAAAATAAGCAGGTAAAGGTGCTTGGAAGAGGATCTGACTGTATGAGATGATAATTAGGTATTGGCGATTATCTATACCATCAGAACTCAGACAAACCTTCTTTGGCCCCATGGGCTTCCTAGATGACTTCTTGCGTTTACCCATGTTTCCTCAAAGCGTTTAGAATTTGTCTTGTCATGCGCAAACGACAATGACACCAGGCGTTATGTGTATGACAAGTCCATTATCTCCAAGCGCGTGTTTGACAAGAAACCCGAAAATTGCATATATGCATGAACCCACTAACCGGGGCTGACTGGGTACCTGCGCCGCCTTTTACTCGTGCTGCACCTACAAGTACCTTTGCCCAGCGGTGGCGCCAGAGCGTGCGATGGGCGGCCCCTACATTCGCGCCCGGGCGCGGATTTAGAATCCCGCGCCCTGCTGACTAACTTTCCCGCGCCCCCTTTCTGCGCACAGCATGCGACCGTTGCCTGCTAAAGCCTACTACAGCCTACTGCAAACCTTCGCTATGGCCTAAGCAGTATTCCCTGACGACGTACTCCCGTCAGAAGGTGTATACGATTCACGTGAATTGCTCCTTGCCGCCATAAATTCCTGGGCAAAGCCCAGAGGCTATGCATTTACTACGGGAAAGTCATCTAAGACTCTAAATGGTCGGGTGAAAGTTGTATTTGCTTGCGATCGCAATGGGCAACCACCAAATGTCGCCATAGAACGAAAACGGCGTATATGCACTCGAGGAATGGGGTGCAAGTTCTCAGTGCTTGCTAAGCAGTCGTTGGACGGAAACTCATGGGTCTTAAGCCACCGCCTAGGACAGGAATTCGGTCTACATAATCACGCGCCAAGTGAAGACCCATCTGCACACCCAGCACATCGCCACCTCAGTGGGGATGATATTAGGGTGGTCTCTAGTCTTGCGGCCTCTGGAGCTGCTCCTTGTGAAATCAGGATGTATCTCTATAAAAATTCCGTTACCCTTGCAACTCAGAAAGATATCTACAATCGGGTTGGAGCAGCAAGGAGAGACCTACGCGAGGGCCAAAGCAGTATATAAGCACTAGTCGACCAATTGCAGGAGGAAGGCTTCCAGTACCAAGTCCGGCTGGATTCCGATAATCGGCTTACGGCAATCTTCTTTGCGCATCCGGACTCAATTGCATACCTCCAATGTAACCCGGATGTACTGCTGCTGGATTGCACCTACAAGACAAACAAGCACAGTATGCCACTTCTTGACATGGTTGGCGTTGACGCTTGTGAGCGCTCTTTCTGTGCTGCTTTTGCTTTCCTCTCGGGAGAGACAGAAGAGGACTATTTATGGGCTTTGTAAAATCTCCGATCCCTCTATCAGCGTGACCTTCCTTCTGTTGTCTTGACAGACCGATGCTTGGCCGCAATGAATGCCGCTGCAACCTGGTTCCCTTTATCCAAAGGGCTGCTCTGCACTTGGCATGTCAATAAGGCAGTGCTGCAATATTGCCGGCTAGCCTTCCTAGCTGAAGGGAGCTAGGGAGAAAAGAGGTGGGATGAGTTTTACATATCCTGGCATGCTATTGTGGCATCACCGACTGCGGCAATATTTCAAGAGCGTCTGACTTATCTTGAGCAGAAATATGCTGAGAAATATACAGATGCAGTTGGATATATTAGGACAACCTGGCTTGATTTATTTAAAGAGAAGATCGTTAGGGCGTGGGTGGATAAACATTTACACTTCGGTAATGTGGCTACCTCCAGGCAGGTGGCTTATGGCATGATTGGAGATGGAGAGACTAATATATCTCCTAGGGCCGAGGGAATCCATTTATTATTAAAAGCATATATTAAGATATCCACCTTAGATCTGTTTGATGCTTGGCAATCTATGAGACCTGCTGTTAGCAACCAACTAAAGGAGCTGAAGTATATGCGAGCTTCTCAGCAGGTATTAATGCCTCTAGATATCTCTGGAGTATTATTTGAAGCAGTAAGGGGCTGGGTCTTACATAAGGCCCTGCGAAAAGTGCAGGAACAACAGCAATTGCTTTCCAAGCCACTCAAAGGCTCTTGTTCAATGACCTTTACATCCTCATTCGGGCTGCCGTGTGCTCATACCTTGAAGAGGCTCGAGGAAGAAGGCCGCGCCCTGCTGCTAGAGCATTTTTATCCCCACTGGCACTTAAAGCGTGATATTTCTCAGCCACAGCCAATGCTAGAGCCTAGAAAAGTCCCGAACCAGCTGCGCCAGAGACGCAATCAGCCAACAACTAGTACAAGACGAGACCCCAGTGCATTCGAGGCAATTGAAGCAACAGCACGGCCAAAGGCACAGCCTAAATGCAGTAGTTGTCACACAGTAGGTCATACAATGACTTCAAAGGCATGCCCTTCACGATATACAGAGCTCTTTCAGTCATCCGGATCGGCCACAGAAGCAGCGACAGAGTCAACCAATATGTTGGCAGCAACAGTGGCACCAGCAGCCGCAGAGGCAACGTCAGTTCAGGTAACCATAAATCAGATAGACGCAGGTCTCACGAAAGCAGTGCAAGCACCGGCGGACCACATAGAGGCGGAAGTGGTAGCAGTCCAGGAGCTAGCAGACTGTGGGGCGGCAAGCCAGACATCTGTAGTTGAGAAAGTTGCAGACTGTCTTATGGTCAACCCGACAGTAGCACACCAGACAGCGGTAGTGCAGGCAGCGGTGGCGGGGAAAATGGCTGCGCCAAAACTCAGGCACGACGATCCACTGGCTGTCTATCAGAGATATGTCGAAGCAAGAGAGGCTTGGTACAGTGCACAGCCCCGTGGCAGTATCAAGACCAACCAGCAGTATCGGAAGGCATTGAGCTTGCCTCAGCGATACAGTAAAGCAAGTTTCATGTGGTGTCTTGATTGGAAGCAGATGGGCAAGCGATGCATAACGCAAAATGGCTCTAGAGACTGGACTAAGGAAGAGATGATGGCGTATCTGGATTGGGACAGGGCAGAAGATGATCGGGTGGAGGCAATGGTAGCAGCTGAGATGGAAAGCAAACCTTTCTCCAAGAGAAGAGGCATGCGTGAGATCTGGGAGGCAGCCGCAGCGGATTGTGAGGCACAGGAGGCTTTGTATTCAGGCAAGTAAGCAAGTAGAAAATCAGCAGTAAAACCCCTATGGCTGCAGTTGCACATGTTAGAAGGGGGGCGCGAGGAAGTTAGTCAGCAGGGCGCGGGATTCTAAATCCGCGCCCGGGCGCGAATGTAGGGGCCGCCCGTGCGATGGAGGTGCTTAGGTAACTTAGGTAGGGTACCTGTAGGTACCTGCAGTTTTCTGATAGGTACCACGGTGGGGTACTGTATGGAGTACCTAGGCAGAGTTCTATGACCCGCCGCTCCATAACTAAATACATAGTACTAAGCCATCTTGTGGGGGATTCTACATACCATAGTACTATTAATATGGTAGTACGAGTGCCCCTGATTCCTGTGTTGGCAAATCACAGCGTCGCTCTGACAGCGAGCGATATATACCATCCGTTGTATTACTCGTAAGACCTTTATGAGAACTTGTTTGAACCTACGCGGAAAATCGGAGCTCATAGTTTAGGCAAGTGAGCTCAATGATTACTGCAGGATGCCTAGGCCAGGGAGAAAGCCTGGTTATTTGATGGAAGTGGGCTTGGTAAACATATAAGTGAACTACATGTAACTTGCTTGAGATACCTTTGTACTTTCCGTCGCAAAAGAATAGGTACATGCACGTCTTCGTAGCGCGCCGTAGCGACCTGCACTGGAAGTCTCACCGATGTACCAGGACATATCGGGCAAAGAGGGGGTGCACCAGCGCTTCCCCTCACCTACTCGACCAAGCTTCAGACCGTGGCGTTTCCATGTCACTGACAGAGTCAAACACCTCGCGTTGACTTCCCTTACACCTAGAACTTTCTAACACTACCACCCTAACACGGTAACTACAATGGCAGAGAACTTTATTACCGGATCTGCCGCTAAGTCGCTTGATGAAATTCGTCGCGCACAGTCGGCACTCGCCTCGGCTGTGAACTCTTTAGCGGAGAGCACGGGCTCAAAGGGTGAACCGGCCGATGGCCATATAACGCTGCCCGATCCTAAAGAGGATACAGAGATTCGAGAAGATAATGGTACTTTGAATATACACAGCTCTTCCCCATCAAGTCAAAGAGCTGGATATACCTCACGAATCGTTCTCACGTGGGTCTTTGTCTGATCCTGCCGTCTGCGAGTATGGAGACACTCACCTACGTGGCAGTACGTATCCAAAGCAGATTGGGATTGACCCGATATCGCTAAACTGGGGACAACTTGATCCAGTTGATAGGGGACCTGTCGTTGTGTCCAGATCTCCCAGTACTATACGACGACGAAATGGTGAGTACTTGTAGGCTGTTGGCTAAGGGCACGGCATGCGGCATGAGTATTGATACCTATAACAATGCAGCAATCGGAGGTGAGTCGATATGATATCATCCTAGGATAGCTTACACTGGCTAATAGTATCTCAGCGTAGTGAGTGCTTGCCCGGCTTAGTTCAATCACAGTGGACTAATACTGAGACCAGCGGGGGGTCTTATTCCATTTACTATGCGCTAGCTGTTGCTAGTAAGGAGCTTGACACTGACCATAGGTATGAGATTTACGCAGTCTTGAACATTTCCTCCAGCTCACACGGATTGCAGGCCGGACTTCACGAACACGGAGCCTGCCGCGAAAATCGGGCCATTCTCACAATGGGGAGATAGCAAGAAGATTGTAGCGATGGATCCTTTCGGACACCTGACGCCCTGGCTTTTTAAGGACATAATGGACAAGCAGGGAGGTGTGTATTAGCTTCTGTATATTTCGTTGTTGTGAGATCTGACACGCAGCCAGTCGACCTGAGACCGACGATAGCAATTACCAAAGCGCACATGAAGGTGAGATGAAAGAGGAAGTTGCCGCTAAGGTGAACCTGATAAAGATATGTGTATTCTAACTTTAAATCAGCTACCCGAACTTGAGGAAAGTGTTAGATCTGGCAGACTGTGCGTGTCGAACTGTGATACAGTGCGAAGAAATACTTATCCCATTACAGAGTACCAGATGGAAAAGTGTGCCTTAACACGAAGGGCGAACTATCCGTCACAAAGTTTGCGGTTGAACCGGTAGTCTATCGTCCGTAATAGAAAAGTAGCGCCATTACTCACGATGTTCTAGGTTTGGTATCTTCCCGGAGTCGCCGAACGTTTTGGCATTGGTGCGTACATTTATTAGTGTTTGTGGCTTCCTTCGAGCGCATCCTAAAGAAGTTTCAGACGAAGGCACCTTACGCCGATCACTATTCGAACATACCGGCGGAAGTTACCCGGAGGTACGCCCGTTTGCCGTGATGCGTATTCCGTACGGCGCTTACAATTAGCAGCTTATTACTCGTGGAGATATCAAGGTGTTCTTGCCTCCAATCGGTGAGCGCAATCGCCAAAAGAGTACCTATTATTGCAACTAATTTTCCAGGCGGGCTTACTGTTTATTGCTTCGGCGACCCCGCTAAAATGTCAGACGCATCGGCTCGCCTCTCCCTGAGAATTCATGATGAGGTGAGTCAATTCGTCTTCAACGCAACTTCACACAGGCGAATTACTGAGAGATATAGTGTAACGGAAGCGACGTTTTCGGATCAGATATCTGTACTTGCCGCCCGTATTTGATTTTCGGCATAGAAGAGGCGGTGAAAGAGGCGCAGAATGGTGGAAGCGGTGTTGTTATCTATTTCCGAAAAGAAGGAAGAGCATTAGGCGAAGTTACAAAGGTAAGACCACACTGCGGTTTGGTAACTGGACTTTCGCTGACGCATCTGTAAAGTACTGTATGTCACCGAAATTTCTCGTTGAGAGCGGCACTAATGAGCTGTAGTGGTTTACAATGCCCGTAAACGTGGTGCAGACAAAGCCTCCGACTACTTCACACGCACAGAGAACATCGCAGGTGTGAAAGATATGAGATTCCAAGCCTTGATGCCTGACATCCTTCATTGGCTTGGAATACGAAAGATCGACAGGATGCTAAGCATGAGCAAGTAAGTCACCTAGATGTATTGCAAGTTGATTATTCGTTTTCTGACACCACCTACAGCATGAAGCATGACGCCATTGTAAATCAAGGGTAAGTTTGCAGTGTTTTAAAGCGCTCAGAATTTCTCTGACTTAGCAGAATCCCAATTCATGAGAGGGTGGAGCTTCCGGATGAACTCATTCCTGCCGACTCTAGAGTCGAAATTGATGCCAAAATCACTGCGGGTTTGTCCCCCGACGCGTTTGGCCGAGAAAGCAGCTAATTATATTAGGTTACTTTACATCAGGCAAGCGACTGACCACTGAAGAACTGCAGACAGTCCAGGGACGGATGTGGGAGGAGTATGTACCTTCTGAATCTGTCAAATGGCCTGTTTGACTAACTAGTACTCGCAGCATCGACCATTAGATGATCATCACGCCTTGTTCTTGAGAGGGTTGAGGAGGCCCACCACGACGCTGGAATCACCAATTGCTGTATATTTACGGAAGGTTAAGGGATGAATATTTCTTCTGCGCGCGGCACTTTTGTCCGTGCTATATGTATGCAGTCGTTGACCACCTGCTATCTTACACGCCATGAAATTCCGCGACAAAGTATGTGTGATCATCCTTAAGTTTTGACACTGTTCCATTGTGAACCGTACGGGGACTTGAGTCTCACCTCGAGTGAGCAAGAGTCTGATATTATACATTACGTCGTTGTAAAGGGCGACGAGAGGAAGGCTGGAGGCAGGTCTAACGAAAGAGCTTCTTATTCCGACGTTAGAGGATGGTAGGACCATCTGCTGTACTTGCACATGACTCCCATAGTCATAAATGGATGGATCTTGGCAAAGGTATTCCATTCAAGTAGATGCGAGATATTGGCATCACGTTACATAGAGAAGAGGAAGGACGGCGCATCGGCGATGTGAGTGGCCGAAACCATATCTCTCATGGGCAGGTAGGTGGTTTAAGGGAAATGGAATAGCAGTTTGGGGTAATAGCGTACAACTTCGCCCAGCCTACCTACAAACTCCTACCTCGTAATATTAGCAAAGCACATTGGGCGCAGAATTGCTCTGGTACTTCCTGCAAGGTGCTAACATTGGTAATTCCTTAGGTAGTTTTAGTTTTAGTAGCATGACTAAGGTACATGCGGGCGGAGGGAGCATGAGTAAAATCCCTTACCTCCGAGTACGAGTAGAGCACTAATTAACCTTGCCATTTCGGGGGTACTGTAGGTAGGTACTGTACGTACACACCTGGTATTTTTGGTTAAGAATTAGGTAAGGCAGGTATGTTATCATCACGTGACTACACCACACACCGAAAATAGGGAAACCTAGTGGGTCCGGAAAAATGCCATTTCCGCTGGTTTTATTGTGGGCTCGCTTAGGCCTAAACTGGTGCACACAAGAATTGAAATTATTCTCGCCCCTCTACCTACTCTGCGTCTTCCGATTCTGCAACCTCTCAGCACAGTTACGGTAGCAATCATGGCGGTTGGAAAGTAAGCAGCAAATAGCAGCAAGGATGGGAAGAAAGTTAAATGCTAACGATTTACAGGAACAAGAGACTCTCCAAGGGCAAGAAAGGTCTTAAGAAGAAGACCGTCGACCCTTTCTCCCGCAAGGATTGGTATTCCATTAAGGTAACTATTTGAGCCTTCAGATCTTTTGACACGGTGCTAACCACTCGCTGCCTATAGGCTCCTAACCCCTTCAACGTCCGAGAGTGAGTTCCTACGTCGATACGGTACGATCCCAATAGAAACAGACAAAACTAACCGCCCCGAACAGTGTCGGCAAAACTCTCGTCAACCGCTCGACCGGTTTGAAGAACGCCAATGATGCCCTCAAGGGACGCATTGTTGAAGTCTCTCTCGCCGACCTCCAGAAGGATGAGGACCACTCTTTCCGCAAAATTCGTCTTCGTATCGATGAGGTCCAGGGCAAGAACTGCTTGACGAACTTCCACGGACTCGACTTCACATCCGACAAGCTGCGCTCCCTTGTCCGCAAGTGGCAGTCTCTGATCGAGGCCAACGTTACGGTCAAGACAACCGATGACTACCTCATCCGCCTCTTTGCTATTGGTTTCACCAAGCGACGCCCCAACCAGATCAAGAAGACCACCTACGCTGCTTCGTCTCAGATCCGCGCCATCCGACGCAAGATGACTGACATTATTCAGCGCGAGGCTTCTAGCTGCACCCTCACGCAGTTGACCTCCAAGCTGATTCCTGAGGTTATTGGCCGCGAGATTGAGAAGGCTACTCAGGGCATCTACCCGCTTCAGAATGTACGTGCGAAAATTTGTCTGCGATTATGGACGGTGACTAACAGGACATCAGGTACACATCCGCAAGGTGAAGCTTCTCAAGGCTCCCAAGTTCGACCTTGGTGCTCTGATGGCTCTCCACGGCGAATCGGGGACGGACGACCAGGGCCAGAAGGTTGAGCGGGAGTTCAAGGAGCGTGTTCTGGAAGAGGTTTAAACGTCTTGGAGAGTTGCGGAAAATTCAATTGGTCTAGAGGCTAGTAAGTCTCGATCTGGCATTGTTCAGTCATGGACATGGCGTATTGTCTCAGGCGGTCGGTTAGATAATGTCGCTTATGACACGGTGCAAGGCTACTGTTCTAAAATTCGGGTTTTCTACATGGTGTACTCTGTGAAACCTGTGATGCTCGCTTCCAGTACATTTAAGTGACAAATGCGCATGTCGTATTCCGCTGCATAAGGGTGTGCTATTGCGTGACAGCGAGATAGAGCCTGCGCATTTTGACCCTTCTCCAGATTTCATGTTAACAGTGCCAGCCGACCTCTTTCCAGCTTCACTTTGTGCTTGGCAGCACAATACACATAAAACAATGCAATTTCGGTCGCCCAACGTCGTAACATCTTATTTTAGGGTATTTTAATCCGTGTCTATCTGTTGCCCTTCATCTGCAACCCGAAGTTCCATTACATGTCTAGTGTAGGGTTATGTGCGAGGCAGGCGGAATTAAATGCGGCGTTTGCCAGCGACAGCTCTAAAAGTGGCCGGCAAATATCAACCGCTGGTGTATCTCGTCATTCATTGCGAACGAGTCTCAACTTGACAATAGACGGATCCCCTTAATCTGACTCTTGGAGAAATTCCACAACAGCTGGTTCGATTTAGTAGACGCACCCAATACGGAGGCTGTTATTACTATACCTTGTTTGAACGCCTCTGGCTGTTCTGAGATCAGCCAGTGCCCAGCATCAATGTCAACCATCCGAAACAAGGGGAAAAACTGCCCAACAATTGGGAGAACCTCGTCTGGGACGTATTTACTCTGAGAGCCCCGTATGAATAACGCGGGCTTGTCAAAGCGTGTCTCGGATGGATTCTTGTAAGGAAAGTCGCCGAGATGGCCGAGTGAGGCACCTAATATATCCAAAGGGATACGAAATGTTTGGACTGACTTCCCTCGCTGTCGATGCAAATTTCCCAGCAAGAATTGGCGTATTGGAAGGGACTGTCTAATCAGCGCTGGCCGGACTTCCGCCTCGCGGTTCCCAGTGACGTACCTCTTCAACGCCCTGCAGTATTTTATCTGCCTCTGCTAACTTCGTAACGTTTGCCGCGTCCACCTGTTTCATTCCACGAATATACGACGGGAAATCGGTGCTCAAAATGGCATCAACAGGAGCGTTGTCCACTGATACAATGTTTGCGACCGTATCCGGAGAGCGTAGTGCCAAAGTCATCGCTACCTTTGCTCCCCTAAAAGACCAAAGGAAGATGGCTCAAAAGTTAGCGAGACGCGCAATCAGATCAATATCAAAGTTACGGCTGAGTATCGGTCATACATGGAATGCCCTATCAACGTCGGGTTTCGCAAGTTGTGATCTCGAATAAATCCGGAGACATCGTCTGCCATGGCTAAGTAGTTGTGCTGTTTATCATGTGGTGATTCGCCATGGTTTCTCAAGTCCTATTCATCATTAATTGATACACAATGTGGAGGTTATTGGTCTTTGATACTGACTAACCAGAGCATAGACCGTCCTGCCCAGATCTCTTGCCAAAGCCCTTGACTTTGATTAGCAAGCCAGCGGCGAATACGGAGGTGGTGGGAGTATCAACTCACTTGCTCATAGCTCTGTTGTTCTTTTTAGAACCAAATAGCCCATGAAGAAACAAGATAGGGTCTGCATTTTTGGGTTTCGCTGTCTCGTGGATATCATATGCCAATGTCAAGCTGGATGCCGTACGAATAGATCTGGCTGGCATGCAGGTTGGTACAACACGGGTGTGCGTGGCAACACCGTGCCTTGGCCAAAGTCGCGTGGCCAGATGTCGATTCATAGTCTTGATAGCGTAAACTTTGAATAGAGTAACTCAAACTACGTGCGGTTACGCAAGCTACGGTCGCAGGGAGGAGGTTCCGGAAGGCTCAGGCATTAGATTGTGCGGCGCCGACTCCTAATTTGCAGTGGAACAGCACCACATATTGGTCGTGCCGGCCGGCTCCTTTCGCACGTGTTCCGCTGGCCCCCAGGCACACACCAAGCCCACCACGCTAAAGGTACGGAGTATTTGAATGCCATTGCAGCGTACGTGCGTTACAACTTCTTATCATTATATTAATACAACGAGGGACAAAACGTACCATGAAAAAAGACGTGATAGCTCCGTCAGCGTCGTTTTGAACGAGTTAACTACTATACCTCAGTGCTGTTTTCCTACCGACCTACTTACGAGTAATGCACTAATTAGGTACCCTACCTACTTACTCGTAGGCACCTTACAGATAGCACCTGGTAAAGCAAGTGTTGGGCTTGGTACACCCGTGCTACCAAAGTGGGGCGGCTAGGAGCTGCCACATTGCGACAACGCCGAAAGGAGATGCACACAACTGCCACAGCGCATCATCTCTTCCCAACGGTGACTTCTGACATAGCGACCAGCTCCAAGACTCTCGTCTTCTTAAATACTGATTGATACCGCCTGAATACTTCAATAGGGCTTTACACCCGTTTGCACGACAAACAATGGATTACGAAGCTCTCAAGGAGCAATGGAGCGAGGTGGAGGATCGTGATGGTGTCCGCCTTAGCTGGAACGTGTTTCCTAGCTCGCGGATGGTACGTTTTCATTCACGGGCTCTGTCTACTTATGGTCGTTAACGTTTAGCTATAGGAGGCATCACGGCTCGTCGTTCCCATTGGAGCATTGTACACGCCGCTCAAAGAGAAGCCTGACACTCCCTTGCTGCAGTTCGAGCCGGTGACTTGCAAACAGCCCTGTCGCTCAGTGTTAAATCCATTCTGGTAAGCTCTTCCCCGAACAATACCTATCGGCCCGCATAATCGATCTCTAATGAGCGATAATAGTCAAGTTGACGTCCGCGCCCGCGTCTGGATCTGTCCGTTTTGTCTGTCCAGGAACTCTCTCCCGCCGCACTACAAGGACATCACGGCAAACGCTATCCCCCCCGAACTACATCCTGCCAACACCACAATTGAATACCGACTGTCCCGACCAGCCCCTGCACCACCGATTTTCTTCTACGTTGTAGACTTATGCCAGGAAGATGACGGCTTGGCTGCCCTTAAAGAGTCTTTAGTCATGAGTCTGAGTTTGCTGCCAGAGAATGCTCTCGTCGGTCTAATCACCTATGGTACCATGGTATGTCTGTCAAGCAGTGTAAATCGTCCAATGTAACAAATACTCACTCTTGAACGCAGGCTCAAGTGCACGAAATCGGTTACGAAGGCTGTGCAAAGTCGTACGTTTTCCGTGGCAATAAAGACTACAGTGCCAAGCAAGTTCAGGAAATGTTGGGTCTTTCGTCCTCTCCCGTTAGGCCTGGCATGCAACAACAAACTGGCCGTCCAATGCCAATGGGCCCTGCATCAAGGTTTTTACTTCCTGTCGCACAAGCCGAGTTTCAGCTTACGAAGGCACTCGAAACCCTGCAGAAAGATCCATGGCCGACCGCGAATGACCGTCGCAGTCTTCGATGTACCGGTGTGGCGTTGAGTGTTGCTATTGGCCTCATGGAGTCTTCTTTCCAGAATGCTGGCGGTCGCATAATGCTCTTTGCTGGCGGTCCCGCGACAGAAGGCCCAGGTATGACCGTCGGCCCTGAGCTGCGAGAACCTATGCGATCTCACCATGACATTGATCGCGACAATGTGAAATACTACAAGAAAGCGTTGAAGGTGAGTTATTCATGCTATTTCTGTCATTTCAACATTACTGATGGAGAGGGCGTAGGTCTACGACAATTTAGCAAAGCGAACGGCGCATAACGGCCACATTATTGATATTTTTGCAGGCTGTCTTGATCAAGTTGGCCTTCTTGAGATGAAGGGTCTGTGCAATTCTACAGGTGGCCACATGATCCTCACGGACAGCTTTACATCCTCCATGTTCAAGCAGTCATTTATTCGTGTGTTTGAGAAAGATGGCGATGACAACCTTCTGATGGGCTTTAACGCAGTCTTGGAAGTGCTGACCACCAAGGAGCTCAAAGTAACTGGACTCATTGGCCACGCCGTTTCACTCAACAAAAAATCTGTTTCTGTTGGAGAAACAGAATGTGGCATTGGAAATACGTGCTCCTGGAAAATGTGCGGAATTGACCCCAAAGCAAGCTACGGCGTTTATTTTGAGGTGGCCAACCAAGGCCCAAGCCCACACCAACAGGGTTCTCAAAAAGGGATGATGCAGTTTTTGACATATTACCAGCACTCCTCGGGCCAGTTTCATCTTCGCGTGACAACCATCGCGCGCAATCTTAGCGGGCCAGCTGGTGACCCTGCTATAGCTCAGTCCTTTGACCAGGAGGCCGCCGCTGTACTCATGAGCAGGATTGCCGTGTTCAAGTCAGAAGTCGACGATGGGCCAGATGTGCTACGATGGGTCGATCGCATGCTGATCCGGTTATGTTCACGCTTTGCAGACTACCGCAAAGATGATCCGTCGTCGTTTAGATTGGAGAGGAACTTCACACTGTATCCACAATTCATGTTCCATCTTCGACGAAGCCCATTCCTGCAGGTCTTCAACAACTCGCCCGATGAAACAGCCTTTGACCGACACGTACTGAACCATGAGGATGTTAGCAACTCGCTCGTTATGATACAGCCGACTCTTGACTCGTACACCTTTGATCAGGATGGAGGTCAGCCAGTTTTACTCGACTCGGCCTCGATCCAACCCACGCACATCCTGCTCTTGGACACGTTCTTTCACATCCTTATTTTCCATGGTGAGACAATCGCAGAATGGAGGAAAGCAGGATATCAAGATCAGGAAGGCTATGAAAATTTTGCTGCGCTGCTGGAGCAGCCAAAGGAAGACGCAAGGGTAGGTGTTCTGTCAATTACTGTACCTTTTTGTGTGATCTTGCTAACTTCGAGAAGGACCTTATCACCGATCGGTTCCCCCTTCCTCGCTTTATTGTGTGTGATGCAGGTGGTTCACAGGCTCGTTTCCTTTTGTCCAAGCTAAACCCGTCTACTACGCACACAACAGGCCCGTATGGCGGTGCCGGGGCAACATCAGCTCAAACCATTTTTACGGACGACGTATCGCTGCAAACTTTCATGGATCATTTGATGAAGTAAGCTTAAAGGCCTCCACTCAGAAATCTCAATACGCTAACATATATCTCAAGACTTGCTGTCAGCGGGACAAACTAAAAGAGTCCGTGAACCAACCGCCGGAGGGACTGTCGTGCGACATAGACGGCCGAGTTATGAGACAGAAGAGTCTCGGTCGCTGCTAGTTTTTGAGATCGGCACCACAAGCAGTATAGAATAATGAAGACTTAAATATGAAGTGCTGATAAAAGTAACTCCGTACCAAATGTGATCAATCCACGTATCTCGTGCGATTCCTTTCGGTGATTGTTGAAGCTCTCCCGTCGCATTTTCCAGCGTGAGGCGAAAGAATTTGACTTACAGGGCAATGTTAGATTTCGATGGCTCATCTCATTGGGTTGAGGTATGGCACTTCTAGACTGGAAGTAATCAATCCCGTCAGAACATATCTGGGACGGAGTGCCAGTATGTTTCCAACATGTCACAACGGTGGTGTCTACAACAGGCTGATACAGCCGAGGAATTCGGCAACGCACACGCGGGGCGTCGCACATATAGACTACCTGTAGGAAGTTTAAATGCCATATTTCCAGCATGCTCTAAACGGCACGCCAGGGTATTACTACTCCATAGGTACTAAACCCGGTATTATCACAAAATAGTCGTAAAGGCCTGCGAAAATGGGTATCTGCCTGCTGGGAGTCTCTTTGCCTGGCACATACACTGCGCACCTACCTACGAGTAAGTAGGTGAGGTAGGTAGGTACGTAAGGTAGGTACTATAAGGCACCTACGCGAAGGTCACAAGTTTGAGATGCTTCGGGACACATGTCAAAAACCAACGGCATGTCGGCAGGCTGTCGGCCGCAGGACATATGTTCTCAGCTGGTCAAAAATGTGTTCATGGACCAACAACTTACAACCTTGGTTTTTTAAAAACATTTCCATATCTTGCGCTCACTCGCGCACTACCTAGTAGGCAGGCAAGTGGTAAGAAGCACATATGCTCTTACTAGGTAGTATTGGACCTAGTAGCTAGTACAGGTACCTAGAAACACAATTTTAAGAGGCCAGCTCGTCTTGGTAATATTGTACCTGTACCTACATGGTAGTGTAGATTACCTTAGGTACCTCTCTGCCTTAGGTAAGTTAGTAGGTAAGGTAAGGTACCAAGCTGGCAATGCGGGCCACATCCAGTCTTGGGTCGGTAGGGGCCCCATAATTTTTGTCAACACACTATTAGGGCAGACAACTGGGGCACACAGAATTTTCCCTTTCACCACTATCCTCCAGTTTCCTTCGGACACAATAAATCGAATCACGGCAAGCAAACCACGAGCCTCTGCCCTCTTAACTTACCTTCGCAATGCGTAAGTACATACTGGGAGAACATCCGTCGAAGCCTACTAATAAAACTGCATTGTAGCTCCCAAGTTCGACCCCAACGAGATCAAGGTGATGTGAGTGTGCCAATAGTCGACGATATACGAACCGAACATGAAATTAACGAAATACAGCCACCTTCGTGCCACTGGTGGTGAAGTTGGTGCTTCTTCCGCCCTTGCGCCGAAGATTGGTCCCCTTGGTCTGTCGCCCAAGAAGGTCGGCGAAGACATTGCCAAGGCTACTGGCGACTGGGTACGAACTAAATCAACAGTTTCTTATTTTTTTTTCTTGTGGCGTGCTAATGCAGACGATAGAAAGGCTTGCGCGTAACTGTCAAGCTTACCATCCAGAACCGTCAGGCACAGGTCTCTGTTGTGCCCACTGCCTCGTCTCTCATCATCAAGGCGTTGAAGGAGCCCCCTCGCGACAAGAAGAAGGAGAAGAACATCAAGCACAACAAGTCTGTGGCCCTCGACGAGATCATCGAGATCGCACGCACTATGCGCCACAAGTCGTTCTCGAAGGATCTGAAGGGTACCGTCAAGGAGATGCTGGGCACCGCCTACAGTGTCGGCTGCCGCGTTGACGGCAAGCCCCCCAAGGTTATTACTGAGAAGATCGACAACGGCGAAATTGACAGTATGTTTCCTTTTGAACCCTCATCTATGCCCTCATAAGGGCCTTTTACAAGTACTAACTTCTGCCCTGCAGTTCCTGAGGAATAGATCAATATTCGTCAGACAAAAAATATCGGGTTTGGGGTAGGGCACATTGCCTAGTTTAGCCGGAATAAAACGTCTGCTCCTGACTTGATTGACAACTTTGAAGTCGAACAATAACGACTGCCGTGCTCTCAACCACACCTTGGCTACACTCTGAAATTTACCAGCTGCTTCAATGGTTCTTTTCAATTTTTGTCCAAGGAAGAATGATTGTGAAACAGGCTCCTTACTCACCGCGATATTCGTACGAAATGAGTGTAGCGGTCCATTGAACGAGCCTACAAACCACGAATGGTGATGTGACATATGTAGTAAGTGTGGCGCAGTGCACAGCAAGGCTTATCAACTTGCAAGTAAGATGTATACTAGAGACTTCAAATGCCGCGTAGTATGAAGGCCTCAATAAGCCTGTAGCAATTTTCCAACTCCGTAATGGAAGTCATTTAGATGGTAGCCCAACTACGAAGACAAACTAGCACCGAGGCATGGCTGCAGAAGCAGGTAGTTTATTACAACAGCTTAGTTGGTGTTGCGCGATGTCTGGGACACAGCTATAGTGCAACCATCTTCCCGGTCGTGACAATGCCTTTCCTTGTCACATAACGGATGCGTTGGGATACATCAAAAGCCCTCAATCATTGGGCGACTACCTGCTGCGAGTAGTTTAGCATCTAGGTAGGTAGCCAGTGCACCTGTGGGCTGCCTGATACTCCGTTTTGGGTCCCCTGCCGCTGACAGTAAGCAGAGGACCTCGTAAGAAAGAGCAGACGAAACTACTACGAGGTATGTAATTAGGACATGCCAGTGTGCTATGTAGTTACCACGGCACTACCATCTTTCGCATCTCCTTCATTGGGCTAGTAGTCTATACGCATACCTAGGTAGCGCCTTTTGCCTCTCATAGGAATTAGTCGGCGTCGCATACCTAGGTACCTACTACCATAGTAGTAATAGTAATAATAATTCGTCGCACGTTCAATTGTCATCACCAAAATGCACCGACATTCTCATGGGTCGATTACGAGTACCTGTACCTGTTCGTGTGGTGTTCAGAGAAGCAGGTAATAGCGGTGTACCGTGTTAAGGTACCTTAGGTACTTTCATTAGTATCCTACTACAGGCAGGTACCTACCTATGGGAGTAATGTACATGCGTAGGGAATTACGCAGTACCTCTCTAAGGTACCTTGGTAGTACCTCAGGTACCTTAATGTTTTTATTAAGTAGCAATACCTACCGAGGTACCTAGTAGGTACCTATTATTGTTGGCAGGTACCTGGGCAAGTACCTCAGTACGTACATAGGACCAACTGGCTTGGCGTTCACCGTCGTCATGCCTCCTCCGCACTGGCCCCTCGACGTGCCCATCCCTTCAAACAACCAGGACTCAGACAATTCAACTGCGCTCTGGAAGCAGCTGGGCCGCATCTCCTGTTCTGCAGCGTCTTCGGCTCTTGTTGCGAGGGCCTGGCTTACTACAGGCGAGCTAAGACGCGAAACCGTGGTCTCCGGTCTGGCCGACCGACACACGTTGCATCTCGCGGCCTAAAGCCACCTCGTTCCTGCAAATGCTTCGCTAAGAATTGTTGCCAGCCATGGTATGAATGTTTGGCCATGAGCGTTTGCAGTACGCCTGCCAATGTCTCTTGATATGCCGCTTGCGATCCCTTTTCTTCTTTCTGTCCGTTTCTGGCCTTCACCTCGGGCATGCTACCGCTTGTTCAGGCGCACCATTCAATGGTGCCAAATAGCAATATAGACTCTGTTTCTCCGCGAAGATCCGACCCTCGAACGCCCAACAACCATTTTCAAGTACAACATGCGAACTCCCACCAATATTTTTCTTTCCCCATCCGAACTATACAGCCGCAGCCCAACCAGATATCATTGAACACGCATGCCCTCAGCAACAGGCAAGCGCAAGAGTATCAGCTTCGCAGGAAGACACCAAACGGCACTATCGACGGCGGATACGACGGATTTCCCATAGGGCACACCACAGGGCACCCGCCTCTTAAGCAACTAGTACGACCTGCTTATTCTGGGGCCAGCTTACAGTTTCAAAGGCGTTCCATCCAAGGGCCTTTCGCCCATGCCGCCCACGGGGTTGAGCTTTCAACCGATTTGAGCGCTGCCGCCACCATTTGGACGAATGACGCCGTCACTCCACCGGCGCCTTTCGCTAGTTTCGACAGTGCAGCGCACGGAAGTCAAGCTTATGAACAGACTTCATACCACGGCAGTCATCCTTTTGGGGGCGCTTTCCAACCAGTGATCCGAGCGAATGAATACAACGTCCGAGCGTTCTGTCCCCCGCCGCCAACATTAGTTGGCGGTTTACCTTTCGGCCACATTGGCTGGCATGCAACAGCGCCTACATGGCCATGCCAGACAACTTCAGTACATGCCGCCATTACAACGGTCCAGAATGAACGGCATCAGTTTCCTACTGGATTGGACACTGAATTCCAGGCAACTCTTGGGGAGCCTTTGCCGTTCTCCATTACGCATCCTTTTGAGACCGTGTATCCGCAATTAACCGGGCCAGAGACATGTCCAATTTATGTGACAAAGCAGCACGCCTATGATTCCCAATCGGGTTTCAAAGAGAAGGCACTATCTCAGGCATTTACATGTTATGCGAACGTAATTGGACATGTGCAAGCTTCTAGAAAACTCAGTTTCAACAGAGACACTGGGGCGATGGAAAATGCCACATCCAGACACCTCATATTCCCGAAGCCTCCGAGACCGCGGCGTGAGACCAACATGCCGCTGCTCGCCGCTGACAGCCATCTCTCTGTGGACGAGCAGCGTAGCCGCATGCATCATGGGCTTGCTCCGACTGGCCAAGATGTTGTAGGCCATAACCCTGATTATCATTTTGGGCAAGGCCCGCCATCCTCAGGCGTATCCTTCTTGGCGGGAATTGACCAATTTCGAGCACTGCACAGCGCCCCCGCTGGAAACAGCGTTGCGATTTCCACCAACTTCAGCGCTCCCTCAGTAGGAGCTTCGCCGGTTGCCGACACTAGAGCATCTATCGAGTTATTGAAAAGCTTGTGCGAACAGAGCCTGTGGGGATGGCTTGATGGCATTCTAATATTAGGCTGTCTTTACTACGCGCTCGAAGAATACGGCAACTCTTTACAATGCTTTTCCAGGATTGTACATATGGAACCTAGGTAATTCTCTACTCGGTTAACAGCACCACCGATCTCGCAGTCTCCCATTTTCTGACATAGTTTGCAGGCACGTCGAGGGAGTCGCAAACATGGCAGCAGCCTTGTATTGCCTCGAGCGCTATGATGAGGCAGAACAGCAATGGCTTCGGGCTGTCCAACTGCGCCCCAGCTATCTAGAAGCTGCTGAGCATTTGGTAGGCCTTCTGTACAAGAAGCGTAGTAGAGAGGCGATTGAGATAATCAGCTATGTTCAGCGAGCTCTCATGACGAATACAACGACGACACCGGTTCCCAACGAGAGGCATGGGAGAGCAAATGGTGTTGACACAAACGCGAAATCAAAGCCCGCAGCTTCCTCCGGGCTCATATATGCCGCTCATTCGAACGCCGCCACCATGCACACTGTTGGGTCCATTGGGCACGGCTCCAGCGGCTACTCCTTACCTGCTAGCGAGAACGGCAGGATCCTTGCACTTGTACATGCCAAAGGTACCATGCTCTACGGCTTGAAGGATGTCGAAGGCGCTGCGTATGCATTTGAGGAGGCCGTATTGATAAGCGTCGGGCGGCGCATCACTGGTATAAGGGAATTGGTCCGATGCATACAGCTGTCAATCTCACAAGCTGGGACAGCATCATCAGGGGAACCTGGAACGGCATTATCTCTGCTATTGACGCCAGAAAAAGCACGCCACACTGCTCGTCTGGTGTTTGGCGGAGACGGCGAGTTGCCTGGCCTGAAACTTGTAACTGACCATGCGCCGAGGAGAGCAGCCGTGCAGACGACGAGCAACTCTCTACTTTCGCTCGCGAAAATCTTCCAAGACTCAATGTCTGGTGGCAGCGCTGGTTCAGCATTCACGCAGCCGTCACCTGGAGTAGGAGACATACTGGCGTTATATTACCTTTCACTGTCTCTGCAGGAAAGTCCATCAACTGCAAATAACGTCGGGATATTACTAGCAGGGATACCAGTGGCAACATCTGTTCACAGTACGGATCCTGGCACAACGCCATCCTCAACGCGCAATCAACCGAATATTTCAGGAATAGCCGCCGGGAGTGGCCCATCTCTCGCTCTCGCATATTACAACTATGGTCTCCGTCTTGACCCTAAGCACGTCCATCTTCACACAAATCTTGGAAGTCTGCTCAAAGACGTTGGTCAACTTGACCTTGCTATTCAAATGTATGAGCGAGCAGTCGCATGTGATTCGACATTCGATATTGCCCTTACGAATCTTGCCAATGCTGTCAAGGATAAAGGCAGAATTAACGATGCGATCTCGTACTACAGAAGAGCCGTAACAGCCAACCCAGGTTTTGCAGAAGCCGTTTGTGGACTATTTACTGCGCTTAATTCGGTTTGTGATTGGCGCGGCCGCGGTGGAATGTATCTTTACTCCGGCCTCTACGACCGCTGGCACGTCGATGAGAGAGGGTTACTGGTGGATGCAACAGCGAAATGCAGTGCTGGGGGCCTGGCTAAGAGCGTTGTTGATATTGTGTGTCAGCAGCTAGAAGAAGCCGCCCAATGGGGCCGTCATGTCCTCGATGATACCCTTGCAAAAGAGCTTTCGCGGCAATTGCAGCATCTCTGTGAGGATCCTACTTTCGAGCTCACAGCGCAGCTATGCGGTTGGATCGGCAGTCGGTGGGCAGGTTCCCGCCTTTTGCGTCTCATTGAAAGAGCCAGCAAGGTCATGTTACGCAAGTGGTATATTGAGTTGTATGGCCGCGACGCCACCACGAAAAAGAGCGCTCAGCACAAGCGCCCGCAGCTACCGCCAAGCCTCAGTGTACCGTCTGCCCCGACGGTGCTACCATTCCACACCTTCACTTGCCCTCTAAACGCGAAGCAAGTCAGAGTTATTTCGCAGCGAAACGCTACCAGAATATCTTGCTCAACTTTACGCTCTCCTTGGTTGCCACAGGAAATCCTCCCACCACCTTCACCGCCAAAGCCACATATAAATGTCGGGTATGTTTCCTCGGACTTCAATAACCATCCTCTTGCCCACCTGTAAGTTATCTATACCCTCTACTACCTGCACATAACTTGGGCTGCTAATGAATGTATGACAAGTATGCAATCTGTGTTTGGCTTCCACGATGCAAGACGAGTGAAAGCATTCTGTTATGCTACGACACCGAGTGATAAATCAACATTCAGGCAAAAGATTGAGAGAGAGGCCCCCACTTTCTATGACGTTAGCAATTGGCCTCCTGAACGTCTAATCAAGCAAATTCACGACGACGGCATACACATCCTGGTAAACCTCAATGGCTATACTCGAGGTGCGAGAAATGAAATATTCGCCGCCAGGCCAGCCCCAATACAAATGTCCTTCATGGGTTTTGCCGGTACGCTTGGTGCAGAATGGTGTGACTACATTCTTGCGGATGATATTGCAATTCCTCCAGCAACGTTACGGCCTTGGCGGCAGAACCGGTCCCTTGAGGATATCTTCTTCGATCAGTCGGAGGATGATCAAGGCGAATGGATATACCCTGAAAATGTGATCTTTTGTAGAGATACGTTTTTCTGCTGCGATCATGCTCAATCAGCAGAGCCATCTGAGCGCTCCCTATCGTGGGAAGACGAAGAGCGCCGCAGGTGGAAAATGCGAAGAGAGCTGTTTCCCAAGCTGCCTGAGGACACGATAATACTGGCTAACTTCAATCAGTTATACAAAGTAAGTTGCATGAATCTACTTGCAGGCAGCCCATATTTGCCTATAGTCTGTCTACGCTAGTATGGTACTGACCACTACATTAGATTGAACCAAGTATTTTTCGTTCCTGGCTCCGAATTCTGGCGCAAACCCCCAACGCAGTTTTGTGGCTTTTGCGTTTTCCCGAATCTGGGGAGTCAAATCTGAGGAGAACAGCGGAGCTGTGGGCTGGTGCCGAGGTTGCAAGTCGCATCATCTTCACAGATGTTGCACAGAAAAACCAGCATATATCAAGAGCTCGTGTGTGCGATTTATTCCTGGACACACCTGAATGCAACGCGCATACGACGGCCGCCGATGTGTTGTGGTCAAGTACACCGTTACTGACGCTGCCCCGGTATCCCTACAAGATGTGCTCTCGAATGGCGGCGTCAATATTACGTGGCGCGCTCCCCCGTTCCGCCGAGGGCAATAAAATAGCTGAAGAACTCATTGCCAACACGGAAGCTGAGTATGAAATGTTCGCAACCCGGCTAGCTGGAGGCCTCAGATATAGTGTTGGACAAGATGGGCCCAAAGGAACCGGGCGCCTAGCAGAAATTCGGAAAGTACTTTGGGACAGCAAATGGACCTGTGGTCTATTCAACACTCGACGATGGGTACGCGATGTCGAAAATGCTTATGAAGAAGCATGGACTAGATGGGAAAGCGGTTGTGGCGGCGATATTTATCTTTGAAGGCGTTATCACGAGCTGGATGGCCAGCCGACTTTCACGTATTAGTTCTTCTTTCCTTTGGTCGATTTTCATTTCCTTTCGTGCACATATACCTCTTGGACAAGAAGATAATTAAGTGATCCCATGACTTTATGCATCGTGTTATTTTCTAGCTACTATGAAGAGGTCGCCGAACGGGCATACAGTTCGCGCTGGGCAAGAGCCAGTGGGTAAAGTGACTGGTGCATGATCGATGCAAGGTTAAAGAAGCATTTTGACCGTACGTAGTTTGAGAGCTTAAGAACCACACCTTTGAGTCACCCTCAAAGAAGATTGAGAAATCAGAGTTGAAGTGGCACGGACACTTGCCGCCCGCCGGCTAGATAGATGCATCGGCTCAAAATATTGCTGGTCATGGCTGCCGTCCGACATTGGAGCGGCTAGTCTGCTTCATAAAAGGAGGCGGAATATCTTAAATAGCTTACTTGACTATAAATGCAGTACTATGTAGATATGGACAGATGTGGGCTTCTCGGGAGACTTTAGCAGCAAAATTTCTAGTCTCGGTGCAGACATTATGCGACTGCGTGCAGCTGTGGATTAAGACGAGTCAACCAGTTAAAACTGCGTACCCGGATTCTAATAACAAAGCATGGCCGCATACGAATCGTACCAGGCACTTATGTATGCTTCTACGGACGTACATGGATTCAGACAACCAGTCCGGAATATTGCTGCATAGATCCTCATCCAGGCTGGATGCTGTTTGGCGGATCTCTGGTGCTCGACATCTGGCGGCCGCCATATTGCACTCGAGCCACGGAGCGGGCAGAGTGATTAGTCGCACTACCCGTACCCCATTTGTAAGTGCCGTAGTGTCGCTCTCCCAAGGTAGGCCAAGGAGGAAGGCCACCCACCCAGCCCGTTCACGAATTTCGCCTCCGCCGCTCCGCCCACCCCTCCCCCCTGTCTCTCTCTCTCTCTCTCTCTCTCTCTTCCAAATCTGTGTAGATCCACCGAGCTCCACCTATGATGGAGATCCACACCCCCACCGCAGTTCACCCTGGCAGCAGATCCCAAGCAGGAAGGTTTGTGTGCGTTGGACTGAGTTAGTATTTGTTCCTCGTGCCGCCCTTTACCTTCCTCTCGACAGATATCCATCCATCCGTCCACCAACCTTCACATACTATACTTTTTACTATTCAACCCTGCGTACGAGGCGCTCACTTAAACACCTTGCTACAAATAGATCTTAAATATTCGTCTCGACGACTGACTTGCTCTCTTTCTTCTTCCCACCTCCCGAGCCTCAGCCTCCAAAGCGTCAGTCAATAATCAGCAAACCTTTCAAACACGCTCTTACCCAGGCGTCTGTCGCAGCGTATAGCATACCTGCACTGTTACGGAAGCGAATTTGGACGCGAGCCACTCCTTGGAATTACCCGACCACCGACGCACAAAATGGCTTCACATCGACGAGGGCCGTGGTCCAACGCGGAGGACGCCTACCTCATGCAACTCGTTCAAACCCATGGGCCACTCAACTGGGTGAGGATCGCACAGACACTCAACTCCCGCACGCCAAAGCAATGTCGAGAGCGATATCACCAAAATCTCAAGCCCAATCTTAACCATGATCCTATTACGCCGGAGGAAGGTGCGCAAATAGAGCGCCTAGTGCTCGAGATTGGCAAGCGATGGGCGGAAATCGCTCGTCGCTTGCATGGCCGCAGCGACAACGCGGTGAAGAACTGGTGGAATGGCAGCCAAAATAGACGCAAGCGGCTGGACCGCCGCCGCGCTACACAGAGTGGCGGCCCGTGCGACGAATACTATCCGCGACCAATGCAGATTGTCGGCCAGTCGCTGCCACTTCCGCGACCAAGCAGCATGCAATCACCAATCGACCAACGTGCAGCGTGGTCGGAAGCACCGCTGCCTTCTCCATGCTCTTCAGAATCGCCAGACACAGAAACAGGCGTGCACTACACAACCTCACCAAGACGTGCCACCGCTCTGCCGCAGGCAACTGTGGAACTACCGCCGCTACGAACCTGGACAAGCAGCAGAGGGAGCGATTCAACTCTGCCGAGCTTGAGCTCATTCGCGCACTCGGCGGCAAGCAAGGTAGAAGGGCGATATCAGCCACAGCCCCACGGCCAACTACCGACGGCGCCAAACTCTCCGGTGCAACATCAGCAGACTTCGTCGACAACAGATCGAGACTCGCGGATGAACCTTTCAACACTTCTTGGATGAGCCTAATGGATGAGGCGCAACGCCACCTACGAAAGGCTCTCTTAGACGCCGCCCTGGTGCTCGAGACTGCCGACAAGAAAGAAACCGGCAGCACGCCCCGAAGTCTCGCCGTGCTCGCACTCGGTGGGAGCTGCGTAGAATGCACAGAGGCAAGGGGTACCGAAGGCTAAAAACTGCCTCAGTCTTGGCCAGGGAAGGCGATGCATAAACGGCAAAACGTTTGCCGGGCAGGCTTAAGTGTATTATGTACGAATATGAATGAGCAAAGCGACAGTGTATTCGGAGGCACCACTTTGGGCGCCAATTGACAGCGGGCAGTGGTGCTGGACCATCGTTGCTATTACGGATAGATAATACAAGTTCAATTTTTGCATTGCTCCATGACGCTGCCGTGATCCGACACGACATGGCGGCCCCATACGAGTAGAGTATCCTGCCTCGAATTGTCCTGCATTGTTGTGTCGTGTGCAGCTACCTGCGGTTATTCCATGCTGTCTGCTACGGAGTGGGCTTTGGAAGGAGGTAGCGAGTCTTTCAGCCGCCTCTCTTTTATCATGGCTCTCTGTGCGGCGCGCACGAGTTATGCTCACACGTAGGTTTACACCGTGGCTGGTTGGTGACGACGGCGCTGTGCAGAGTTCGGCGACTAGTCTGCCTCCGCCCCACTGCCATTGGCAGACGAGTGCGAGTATACAGCACAGCAGGTGGCAGGTTCAGTTCTGTGATGATGAAATTAAGTTACTTTGAAGCTACGTGCTCCCCCCTTCCCCCCCCCCCCGGGTACGGCCGAATCGGGCGCCGCAAGGTGATTTGAGTATTTGGAATGGCTCCGGCGCCACAGGCAGGCGACGGGATCGGCGACTACTTGGCTGGCATTGCAGAGCCAAGGAACTGCGCGGGTAAAGGAGACATGGATGGGGCGGAGGGAGGTCCTATTTGTGTGGTATGTAGAGTGGTGGGCCTGACTACCCAAATCTGTGCCCTGATGTGGAGTGAAACGGATGTATACGAGCAGCTCAGTGTACTTTCGGGCGCCCGAGAAACGTCGGTTTGGCCTGCTGCCATACCTGGTACATACTCAATGTACTCCGTACCATGGACCACAATTACCTTAGTAGGTAGGCACCAGCGCTGGCACAAGAGAAGAGCGCTCGCCTTGAGGACCCCCCCCCCCTTCGATGAATCTAGATTTGCGGCCCAATGCAAAACCCAGGCCCAACTACGAGTACGAGTACATAGTAACTGCTCGAGTGGCCCCGTCCCCTTTTTGCAGGAAAGGGCGGCGCACCATCCTTGCCGGACGAAAACCCAGACCCCGGCTACCGTTGGAGCGCCGATAAGGATCGGGAATGGGTATTTTTGTGAACACCCCTGCCACTCTTGTTCGAGGCTGGGGTTCCTCTGCTTGGTACTAACGGGACGGACTACCTACCATGGCACTCCGTGCGAGTCGCCGCCGTGCCTGGAGGAGCTCCATCATCACCGCTTCTAGCAGTGGTGGAAACTACGATTTACATAGTCGTACATACATGTGCCGTATGTACGTGCGGATCGTCGCATGCTACATCATGCAGACAGAATGTTGGATGGCCTCGTTGACATTGCGCTGTACGTACGGACGGAGATAAACGGCCCTAACAAACGAACGTGCTCTTTTACCACGAGTACATAGTATGTACTGTGGTTGGCCGCAGAGCATTATCGTAACATGAACCTACCCACAGTATTCTCCTTGGGAGCTGTATGAAACGGGTTGTTTTTCCACCGCCGTCGCGTCGATCTACCCACGCATAGGAATTGCCGTTGAGCGTTTTAATCATGACCGGCATCGTCGGTCTTGTACCGAGTGGCAAAATGCAACATACTAATCTGCCGGCCGGCGTGAACAAGGAACATGTAGACTGATACTACTCGTACATGGCATGCAACTCGCAAGTTGTATCCATGGGTAGTGAGAAAGTGATGTTGAAGTGAGTGTGTGGTACTCTATATTTTGGTACTGTACTCCGTACACAAGGTATGTACAGTAGTCAGTCGCAGACTCGCACAACCAATCCAATCCGTGACAGAGAGGAAGGCTCGTCGTTGCGGCTGCCCGGCTCGCATGCCACGTTGGGAGGCACGGGCCGGCGATTTTCGGCATGTTCTTGACGAGGACACCAGCAGCCAGCGCCTCAACTTGTACTTGGTGCCATGCGTGGGTTAGCAAGAGCCCAGGAGTTGTTTATGGCTGACTCGGTCAGAGTTGGAGCCGATTGAAGAGATCCTAATGCTTGTATGGTACGGGTACTACCAGTAGGCGACCCGGAAACCTAATGCTTACTAGGTGCCAACCATAATCGATGGCTGACTGATGCTTGACTTGTGAGTACGTTTTCAAGTGCAAGAAGGGGAGAGACTGTTGAGGGGAGCGCTTCATCTCACCGGTGCGGGCATATTTGCTAGGCGCAGTGCGTACTCTGTGCATCATACATACTCGTAGCAGTAGCAGTCGTCGTTTGTATGTACATAGTATTCGACACCGATTGGCATTTGTAGGTGCGATATCACCCAAGCCAAACCCTTTCTGTGAGAGCATGTACTTGCTATACGAGTACATCCATAGTACGAGCAGTATGTACTACGGGTATGTAATCGTAGCCCGCCAGCCAGACACGCCAGGCGAAGGAAGGTGTGCCGGTTCTCGCAGTCAGCGTCAGCGCAGACTCCAGGGCAGGGAAATCCAACGCTGCCCCACCGGCGCTCTCCTGTGGCGTGGAGCCGCACCGTTAATGTTTCCAGCCTAGGCTAGACCGGCTCCATGCATCAGTAATCGGGAATTGTTTGGACGGGTTTGGGGCGCCGTTTCATTGGCCCATGCTACGGAGGCCTTGACGAAATGGTGCCATGGGACATTTTCCCGCCCACATCAGAGCGCAAACTTGCGTTCTTCTTAACCGGCACGGCGGGATGTGAAGGGGTGTGGGCGGGAAGAAGGTGGGGGGGGAGAGGGGCCCAAGAAGGAAAAAAACCGTTTTTACTCATCTGCACCACACGCCCTTGCGGCACTGTACCATACGAGTAGTACCATACGAGTACTCGTAGTACTACTCATATCGTATGTATGTACGAGTATGCACTATGTACTCGTATGTTGGACAAGGGGAACCCGGAGCAGGACGATCAAGTGAGTGTGCTTTCGGTTCGACAGCCCGTCATTTCTCTCTCGGCCGTTTATTGTTACTACTCGTATGTACTCGTACCTATGCCAAGGGTCATGTACCACATCAACATACCGTGCCAGACTCGTACGAGCGACACGTCCAGCAAAGTCTCGCCATATGTGCCGCCTGCGAGTATCGTATACTCGTACTCTCCGTGCTGCCCAGTACATGGCCCGTGGTGTTGAGTAATTGCAAATCGTCTCTCTCGCAGCAGCTCAGCACTAGCTGTTCCCAGAATGGAGCCCGTTTTCGACGACGTTCAACTCCTGACGCAGCCGACACTGTGCACCCCCCGTTGCACCATCGTACGAGATGTATCGACTCTGCCACAGCCGGTTTCAGCTGGCATTGGGGGTGGAGGGTGGAGGCGGGCCCGCCAAACAGTTGTGTGTCTGTCCGTTGGCGGGCCCACTCTTTAGCCCTGTGTTCGCCGTTCTGTGAGCTTCTTTGTCTCATCAGACGCAGCACCGTTATTTTGTGGCGTTCCGGAGAGCGACTCCCGACCGACAAATTTCGGGCATCGGGCTCTACCCGTGGGGGTGCGTGCGAAACTGTCCAGCGCATGCATGCCCACTCCCCCATCCCTCAACCAGCCAAGGCACCCCGGGCATGGCCGTTGAGCAGGTGTACCGGCGTTATGTCATGCACCCCTCCCCCCTCCCCGTCTTCCGTTTTCTCGAGTGAGTATCCATACAACCTCGTTGTGCTCTGTACAGGATACTCATACGGCCCGCCTTGCTATGTAAGTGTCCCAGCAGTTGTATTTATCCTCTAGGCGCGTCGCTTGCTGCTTTTTCAGCAGTAATCCGCCTCCAGAATCTACTTTGCGGCGGAAACCTCCATGGTATTGGGCCTCCGGTCGCTGCGGAGGTGATGCCAGCATATGCCAATCGCCGTCTGCCATCCTCTTCGTGGAGATTGGCATTGGACCATGCGTACGGCTCTCAGTATACCAAGTATTTATCCCATGCGCCATCCTCTGCCGATATCCTATTCAGCCTATTCAAGGCGTGGCCTCTGTTTTGCCCTGCCCTGTTTTTCTTTTTTTTCTTTTTTTTTTTCCCCCGTCCGCCGGGCTGGCTAAGGATTGTAGGCGCTTCACAGGAGGCTCTCGCATATTGGAAACAAATATTTCCCATTCGTTCAACTCTGCAATCTTACCGCTGTACTGCTGACTGCAATCGGCCGCTCAAATTGCGGCACTCAGCAACTGTTCGTAGTACACATGGGAGGCCAGCCACCACAACGGCACCAGCAACGTTTTCGTAGGTCACCTACGTGAAGCATTCACACCACAACAGGCAACGATGATGGCAACCAATCTCGCGAAATGGCATATCTTCCGGATGATCCCATCGTAGGGCTACCCGCATGATAAATATGTTCCGCGGCGACGTGCTTTCATGTGCTTTTCATCCAATTTGGCTGCATGTTGTACTGTGTCCCATTGAATCCCAGCGATCTGGGTACGGCGGTTCTCGCTTATCTGGGCAGCTCGCAATCCACACACACCTCCTACGAGTACGAGTACCGTGGACGCCCACCTCTCGGCAACAAAGAAAGTCCCGCCGTTACCACCACCCCGGTACCAACGTTTTTCCCGCAACGCCTGCGCACAACGCCTGCCCACAGCGCCACACCCCTTTTGTGCCCGCCCCACCGCGTGATTCCTCGGCGGCGTCGCCTCAACGGCCAGATGCTAATTGGCTCGACATGCCCCATGTTGCTGATGAACGTCGGTAGTCTGTACGGAACTACTCCGTACGAGTGCAACTGTACGGAGTACTGTGCTCACTCTTGCCAGCCAGGGGCGGCGGGCAGGCTCAGCGCCACCGTCAGGGCCAGCCGTCCGTGACGACTGCGAGCGACCATTACGAGCGACTCCGAGCACTCTTGGGCGCTTCCTGTCGCCGTTGGGCTTTTGGGTTGGTGCTCGGCTCTGTGTTAGCGTCGGGGTTATGTGGCAAGGAAGAGCGTGGTCGTCCCCCCATGCCCTCGCATTACGTCGTTTCTTCTGTCTGCCCTCATGCTGCGCCGCACTGGGGTGAATGGTCTGTTGGGCTCGTGAATAGTATGACCCGAACTAACTAATCTCATTGCTCGTTATCCGTCCATATACTTCGTACGCAGTACGGAGCACTGTACGGAGTACGTGTAATACTCGTAACGAGTATGTACATGCTGGCATCTATTAGGTAGCATTGTGGCTGGCAGACGAGAAACCTGTCGGTGCGTGGTCATGTCTTGCTGGTCCCCGTATTTGGACCAATCATTTTGCTCCGTCACTCTGGGTGCTTGGGCTGCTCCAACGTCTACCCCGTACGCGAGGTACCGCATTTGCCGGCGTTCGGCTGGACGCGTCCTCACTCCCATGACTGCATGTACCATACGAACAACCCGAGTACTCCGTACTCTGCACACTGGGTAGCGTTATTCCTTATTATTATTATTATTATTATTATTATTATTATTTAACGTCTACAAGGATTAGCTCTAGGGTAAGCAAAATGAGACGTGCTGAGTGCTATCTACAGATGGTTATGTCATCGCCTTAGTAAGCATGACGGGGCGCGCTCGGTGGCGCGCCCACGTTGAACCAGGGGCTCCCAAAACAACTTCGCGACCTAATTTCTCCTCCAGCAGCAGCAGTTTCGCGCCAATTGGCAAGAA
>PXYN01000245.1:0-317227 GCA_003056585.1 Lecanicillium sp. MT-2017a
GTCTAATTGACAGAATAGAATCGTCTACAACGTATTACAGTCTAAGTTAATATATAGCCTCTCCAAGACAAGAGGCAGAAAACCGGAGATTTTGTACAACCCAAAAAGACCAATCCAAACACATAGCTGGCCACAAAATTCAATGGAAAAAAAACCCCAACCCCAGAAAGGAGCCCCGGCCCAAGGAACCAAAAAGCCCCAAAAAAAAAAAAACAAAAAAAAAAAAAAAAAAAAAAAGGCCGCACCCGAAACACAACAGCTTATTCCACTAATTTTGTCACAATCTTCGTCTTTCGATTGAGCGAATGTGTGACCTGGCCGTCCCGCATCTCCAAGATCGTGTCCGAGTGCTCAACACCGTGGTGGCGATGCGTGATGGTGATGACAGTGGCTCCCGCAAACTCAGTAGCCAAAACTGCCTGGATTCGCTTGTCCGTCTCCACGTCCACGCTGCTGGTTGCTTCATCGATCAGCACGATCCTGGACTGCTTATATTGACGGCACAGCATGGCGCGACCGAGACAGAGCAGCTGCTTCTGTCCCGGTGAAAATGACATCTTCGACAACGGCTGATCCAGACCACCTCGCTTCTCGACTATATCCCATAGGCCCACAGTAGTCAAATTCTCTTGCAGCGTTTCATCTGCCAACCGGTGCGTAGAGTCAGGGTCGTCGTACGGATCCAAGTTTACACGAACGGATGCGTCTAGTTCAACTCCATCCTGCGGAATTGTCGTAATGCGGTCTCGCAGAAAGTCAAGCGGTATCTTCTTGATATTCTTCCCGTCGATGAGGATCTTCCCGCTGTGATCCAAGAGGTTCAGAAGGGACAATATGAGAGACGATTTTCCACTGAGTATTGAATTAGAAGACAGAGCCAATGACGCTGTGCACGATCACGTACCTTCCTGTACGGCCAATAATGGCCACCTTCTCCCGAGCCTTGATCTTTAGGCTAATATTCTTCAAGACTGGCTGATTTCCGGTGCTTTTAAGACTTCAAGAGCTAGTTAGCGGGCGCCTCGATTCAATAAAAAAGGGACAGGTTGTAACACTCACTTGTAGCTCGCCGTCACATTCTTAAACTCAATCTTCCCCGCAGTGGGCCAATGGTCAGGAACTCTGCGAATATGACGAGTCCGCTCAAGCGGGCTCGTCTTCTCAAACTCTCTTGTTCGAGCAACTGCTCCGAAGCACGTTTCAACCTCTACCCACGATTCCATCACGTCCGTTAACAGTTTGCTCAATGTCACGAGGTTAACTAGTGAGAGCCCGATGGCAGTAGGCGACGATGATCCGTCCAGCGCGAAAGCCATGGTGGTCACTGCTAGAACGCACGTGGACATGTCCAAGACGAGACTGAGCCAGCGTTGCGTGCAGAAGAAGTAGTAATGAGGCTTTTGCGAATAATCCAGAAGTCCATAGTGCAGCCACATGTATTCTGCCTGCCAGTTGAAAGCACGGATATGCTCAACGCCGTTGGCAGTCTCGGTGAAATGTTTGAAGAGAGGCACTTTGGCTTCCATGTCCAAAAGCCTCAGCTGACGAGAAGTGCGCAAGTAGAAGTACTGAATTACGTAGAGGATGCAACCATAGGCCGGAAAGACGAAGAGACCATAATTTGCGGCGGACGTAATGATGAATATGGTAGTTACAACCGTCGCGCCAACTGCAAAGCTGTTAGGAGCCGGTATTTAGCATCATTCATAATACGTGGGCAACTTACTGAAGACCACTTCAATCAGCGAAACTGGTAGCAGTTGGGCTATCATTGACATGTCTTGGCTGAATCTGCAACTCAAGGTAATTAGAGGCTGGTCGGCATTATCGGTAGGGCTACCGCCTGGACTCTATTATGTTTTAGACTTACCGAGTAAGTATGGAACTGGCATCTGTAACGGAAATGAACGGCAACGTCAACCTGTGTAGATGGTGTCAGCGGTAGGTTGTGAACGGTCGAATAGAAGTAATGCTCACCTCATGACCGTATTGACAAGGACCTTATGCAGATGTATAGAAGCCGAGGGAACCAGGATCAGGTAGTAAATACTATTTGCATCACGATTAGCGGATATCCTCACACGCGACCGTAAAAATTGCTGACACATACCCCACCATGAGTCCCATCAACCAGACGGCAGACGCAGAGATGATAGCAAATGCGATGAAATACTTTTGATTTCCAGGGCCGTTTTCGGCCCAATAACGCACGAAAATAACTTTGTAAAAATATTAGCACTAGATCGCTGACGGCGCAAACCGTGGACTTACGTGGCATCCTGCTGAATATCGCAGTCATGACAGTCAGGAAGAAGAAGACGCCCAGACGGCCCCATCCCATGGCCCGGAGGTAATAGCTGTACAAGCCTATATCACCCTTTTGACGGATCGTCCCGTCATCGTGCCACTCCGTGAAACGTGGCGCATCAGGAACAAGAGGCCACTCTGTCGGCAGCACATGTGAGCTGCCTGCCTTTGGCGGCGGCTGCTTTTGTCGTTCCTTTTCGCTCTGTTTGGCGAATGCGTCTTTGACAAACTGATTTACGTTTGCCGCCTTCTGGACCTCGCCATCCGCACTAATGGTATAAACGACATCGGCGCCGGACAAATCCTCAACTATCAATGCATACTAGGTTAAACACTGTAGGCTCACATAGGTGCGGGAATTTCAGTGATACGTACGCATGTTGGTTGTCATCACGACCGAGCATTTAAATTGGCGTAGCATGCCGCCTTTGCCAAGAAGGCGGAACAAGATCGCTCTTGATGTGACGGAATCGAGGGCACTGAGAACGTCATCGAGCACTACAAGCTGAGCGTCGTGGTATAACGCCCTAGCCAAAGCCTGCACATACGTTAGTCATGAATACGGCACAGCAGGTCCAGTAATGCCCTGTCGAATACTTACAACGCGTTGCTTCTGTCCACCACTGAGAGCACCTCCGGCACTACCCACGAGAGTTGCGTCGCCAGCAGGTAGTTTGGCTATGTCTTCATTCAGCGCGCAGACATGAATAACATTCATATACTTCGTAGGATTGTATTCGTTTTGAGCAATGATGTTATCCCGAATGCTGTGGTTCTGGAGCCACGCCGTCTGGTCACAATACGCAATTTTCTCGCGATCAACTGCCGCAAAGCCGCCAGTTACCTCAAGCTCACCCAGTACACCCTTGAGAAGGCTAGTCTTGCCACAGCCAACTGGCCCGTAGATCATAGCGGTCTGTCCTTGGCGCACCTCGAGCTTTATATTTCGAAGCAAAGGCGTGTCTTGTCCAGGCAGAGTAATGGAGACATTGTCAAACTCTACAGCGAGATAAGATTTCCGAGTTCTCCTCTGAGGCGCCTTGCCTTTTCTGCTGGAAAGCTTGCCGTCCGGGGCCTTCTGGTTGCGAGCGAGCACCGCATTCTCCAAAAGGAGAAATTCTTGAACGCGAGTGAGGCAAAGCAGAGATCCGAAAAATGCGGGCACATTGAGCAACGCCCTGGCTAGCGGTATCGTGACAGTGGCAATGGCGGTGAGAATCAGAAAAATGTTAGCTGTAGAGTATTTGTCTGAGCCTTTGGGCATGATGAAGCCGCCGCCAAATACGATAACGGGAGTCATGGATTCAACGAAATGATCTGAGAAGCGGTCAGCAGTTGGATCTAGAAGAGGTCCCCTGATACTACTCGACTGCAGTACGTACGGACGATGTGAAACATGATACGAATCACTCGCTCCCTTCGCGAACAGCGAACCTCGGCTAGTCGCTTCTTTTGCAGATAGTCAGACATGATAGGCCCAAAGCCGCTAATCTTGATGCTCTTGAGTTGAGACAAGATGTACGAGCTAGCAGAGACTCGCTCTTCAACCTTCTCAGTCCAAAGACGGCGGGCGTGAGCCATTTCGCGTGAATACCTAGACGCCAGCAGTGAGAGAACTGCAGCGAGACACGTTTTAGCACTTTCCTCCGTGATTTGTCGAAGCTTGTTGAGGTGACAGCGACTTACGAGCAAAGGGAACAAGCATGAAGAGGGATGCCCAGCCCATGACAGTGGCTAGGATGTAGACGCTAATTGCGAGTTCAACAATGCGACCCAAAAGGTCGTTGAATCTGAGAACAAGATTTGCGACGCCATTTATGTCGGTGCTCATCAAGGTCACCGCTGCAGAGTTCTTTAGCTGCTCGTGACTCAAGTTTAGAGTCTTGTCGTAGATTGCGGTGATGAGGATTCCACGCAGTATAGTAACCAGGCGGTAGGAGAGGTGCTCGTATGTAGCACGGGAGATCTACAGAGGGGCATGTTAGCAATAGTCCTCGGGCGGCGTCGGAAGCAACTTACCGCTTTGCCGACATAGATGACGAGCGTTACGCGGATGAGATACCTCACAACTTCTGGGGTAAGGTTATTTTGCTCGGCGGATTCTATGGCAACGTGAACGAGATATGGCTGAGCGACATTGAAGCCGACAAAGAACACATGTGGAATAAATATGACCATGAAATCCCACGGAAGAGTTCGTGTACAGGCCTTGGTCAGTGCATTATCACCCGCTTTGGAGGCTAGCGCGATGTGAGCGAGGTCCATGGCTACAGATTGGGCGAGCGCTGCGACTTACCTTGTTCCCAAATGGGTTTGAACCGTTCATATTGGAGTTCAGAGTTGAACTTCGGGCCCATGTCTAGCAAATCATTGACATGCAAGACGTTGCGAAATCCTATAACAAGCGTGGCGTTGAGCCACAGGAACAGATTACGAGTCCAGAATCTCTCCCTGCGACGGCTTTTGGGCTGCAAGCTCCGGACAGCAAGTGCTTTTGCAATTTCTTCGGAGAGTAGCAGTAAGGACTTGAACAAGTACACTGCGGTGGAGAGTCTAGACGCAGCCAGAAAGTCAGGCTGATCGAGGTAGGAATTCGCTTTCGCAATGTCGAAGACGATTGTGATTGCCAGCGCGAGGCTCAAGAATCCAGGGGAGCGAAAGGAGAACGTTTTTTCGGCATAGAGCAGAAGCGAGAGACACACCGAAGTGAGGGCAGAGGCGATTGCCGCCGCGATGGTCGACTTTGATCGGATGGCCGCCGTAGAGGAGAAGAGCGCCACGTTTGCTATCTCGAGGAGGACAATGACGGCGGCCATACTGATTTTAGCCCACAGCAATTTGCCAGATTTTGGATTGCGAGGGTTTCGGAATGCGGCCGAGAGGTAGATTGGTGTGACGATGAGGATCAAGGCGGCGGGGAGGATGGAGTGGACATCGCGGCCGAGGAGCGCTGTCGCATCGAGATAGCTGGCGAGCTGGGGGATGCGGGCGAGAAAGCCCAGCGTCGAGCCCATGATGGCTTTCATGGTGAATCAAGGTTCGGATCGACCTTGGTCGACAGATGGCTGCTGCTGGAAAAGGGCTCAATCGCCCCCGGTCGGTGGGCAGCTAGACTTCGCGGCTGGCCAGGGAAAGCATTTGACGATGGCGACTGGTGGAAAGCCGCGGTGGCAGAGCGCTCTTGGAGCTGCGTCAAAACAAAAGGCAGCCAAGTGCAGACGGCGCTGAGCTCTCGATGAAGGATGGCGGAGTTATGGCGATCGTGGCATGGAGGACGACGGGACTGGGCTTGAGTTCGTCTGGGGAGGAGAGGAGAAGCGGGCCAGGAGGGGGTTCTTTAGTACATACGGCAGAGCACTGCAAAAGTGGGTACCTGGCGAGGTGAAGAAGGACGCCTAGAAGCAGAGCGCTCACCCAGTCTGACCCCGGAGCCAAACCCACCAACAAGCGCCGCTGTGACAGTTAGGGTGTGAATTAGCGTTAACGACAGTGCCATCAATGCAACCCTCTGGGGCGGTCGTGGCCACGCCATTGGACGTGAGCGACCTGCCATAAACCTTCGTGCTATAGTACATACTGTGGGCTCCATCTGGTGGGCGCCCATCGGCGACATTGGGCAGCGGCTGAATTATGAGGTAACAAATATCATATCTGTTGGTCTCTATTCTGCCGTACGCACTGATGGGGGTATTACATGGTATTACGAGTCTGCCTGCGTTCGACGCGCAGGGCCAACAGCTTCGACAACGATGCCATACTGCCAGATGTCTGCTCGCTTCGGGGAACTCGATGGCAGTCCACCCCCAAGAGCCCAGCAAAAGCAGATGCGATTTTGTGGGAGCCGAGCCGCCACTGGCGATCTCGGTGTGCGCAAGATGCGGGATGGAAAGTAACATGGTCGCAAACTGAAACACCAGTGAGTCTAAGCAGTGGCATGGAGTACAACCTACCACTTCAAGGAAAGTCTGAGTGGCCGACGAGCTATAAGACGCAACGCAGTCGTGTTGACATATACGAGTATCTATGTCGCATAGTAGTAAGCATCCTTGCGAAGTTGTATTGGGGCCACAATACTGAGGCACACCACCCCCTCGTCTCTCCGAGGAGGTTCAAGCACAAAGATTCGTGAATCAGACCGGCCACAGAAGAAGACATATCTGGCTTTCCGCAATGCTTGAAGATGTTTTTGTCTGCCAGTGTGTGACGGAGCGTAGGCATGTTATAGTAGATATGAATTGCCTGCTCCAGCCATGCCAAAAGCAAAGGATAGCTTCGTGCCTCCTCATGCTGGATGCGAAGACATGTACTCGCGCGGCGGTTGCATACACGGTTCTGCAAAGAAATGTTGATGCAGCGATGTACTAGGTAAAGTACATAGTTAAATATGGCATCATCCACATGTGGGAGAATCTGGGGTAATCGCCAAGTTAAGGTAGCATTCTTGATCATGATGGGGGACATGAACCTCCGCACCCAGTGCAAGGAGGAGACACAAAACGTGCCACAGGGGCCTACGGACGGACGACCTACGAGTACTGCGGCTCCTCACTACGACATACATACTATGGCACGTACAGTACAATGTCCTATGGGAGTGCGGAGCACTGTACTCCGCACTACGGTACTCGTAGGCAAAGAGGGCACGAACACTACGACTACAGTAATACTCCATATCTAGCCTGTGTACGTCCGTAGGGAGCTCTGATACTGTCCCCTCCTCGTAATTTGGGGCTGACCTAGCTTCGGACCCGGAAGAAAGACATATTGGGCGGCCTGGCCGAAGAGAACTGGGGCACGCCGGCCAGCCCACAAGTGGAGACCCCACAGCTGTGCGCCGCCAGCTTCTCTTTTGGGTGATCTCGTTGGACCGAACTGGGCGCATCCTCCGCAACGGTTTCTACGCGACGACGGTCTCGTCAAGTACCGAGGAGGCTTGCATGAGGTACTTTGGGCTACCTGGGCTGCCATGGGCCGAGCAAGGCTCCGCCGCCGCAAAGGCTGCCAAGCGCAAGTATTGCATTGTATTGCTGCCGGCAGTCACTGGCCAAGCTGCATGATGACCTCGGAGCCTTTTTACCCCCCACACTAAATCGTAGTGCTCTTGAGCGCTACCGTAGTTGTGCGTCGAGCACTGGAATATACTCGTACGGTAGAGCAAGTCACAGAGCATCTACTACTAGGCATGTTGCGCTGGGGACGACAGCTTGCTTAATGACATATTAGACATAGTAATACGTTATAGGCGCAAAAAGAAGAAAAAAAAAGTAAGCCTGGTGACGCAACCGCGCCGAGTCCTGATGGATACCCCTTGCAAGCCTTGTCATTTCCGGACCACCGGTTGACCATGCACGTAGATTGTTGGAAGGACTGCGCCGCAACATGTCACGTCACGGCCTCGAAATGTCGAAATAGACGCCAATAGCACGCGGCCACAACGTGCCCCGGAGGTAAGAATAAGGAGTCGTTTCTACAGAGAAAATACAAGTGCAGCGTGGCAGCCACACAGCTGAGAATACCCCAAGGCCTTCGAGAAGGGCAGCGAGTGTTAGCGACGGCGCAACAGACGGCGCAACCGCGGCGTGGGTCTGCGTGGTGGGCTGGACCAGATACATAGTAGTTCCACGCCAAAAGAATACTGGACTGGCAATCATTGGCATTGCCCACCGCCCGATGTGGTCGTTTTTCTAGGCGGTTGCAGTGGCCGCCCGCGCCATGCAGGCGTGCCGTGACCTTTTGCGCCGGGCCAGCGCGGGATGGTTGCTGGCGGATGACTCGTCGCATTTTCTTCTTCCCTGACCGCCTCAACCACCACCATCCTCGCCGCTCATGCCGTGCCATGCCACAGGCCGGTGGCGACCAGCAGGTATGCCCGGAGGAGCGGCTGTTTGCTTGCGAGCAGCTCAACAGCAGCGCGGGTTGCTTTCTGAATGAAGGCGTCGGCGCAAGGTGTGACTGGCAACGACCACCCCCCCCAGTAGCATGATGCAAAGTACGAGTACATGGTATTTAATAGCGAACAAGCCGCTCAAAATAGCACAAGAGCCCGTGCCCGTCAGGAGTATTAATCAATCTAGAAGCGGCTTCGAAAACTATGGCTGGCTGATCCATCGCCTCCCAAGGAAATGGATGCGAACCCACCGCTTACCCGCAGCCATGTAACCCCAACCCCTGAAAGCCATGCAACCTGTGGCGGGTATGCGGACGAAACCTTGTACGTGACGAAAGCGGCCAAAAGAAAACGATCTGATTCCAGAAATAGAGCGAAAGACGCAAGTAATATAAAATAGCAAGTCAGACTACACGGAGAGTGGCAAGTGTTGTCAAAAAGACGAAGTGCACAGATGAAAAACCGCGGTTGTATTCGTACAGAGGTATAATGTAGGAAGGATATCTCAATAAAAGGTCGCCGCCTCAGAAAACAATAAAAGAAATCAAGAATGCCGTCCTAGTCTATAGATGCTTATGCCCATATGCAACACCGGGTATGTTTGTAGTGTGCCGTTTCGTACCTCTCGATATGCGTGCGATCCATGCCGGCAGTACGGATGGCCTGACGTGACGAGGCAGAACAGCCAGAAAAGTGAAAGGCGCCCAGTTTACCCAACCGCCAGAAACAAAAATACAAGAGGGGATTGTTTTAAAAAATGGAAATAAACATCCCCTCCCGAAAAAAAAAACATGGCCACTGCCATCCCCGTTGTCGCCACAGGGCAAAGAAGAAGGCGTAATCGTCCATGAATAATTCGGCGACGTTTGCCATTCATAATCGTCTTTGGGTCAGTCTCCGTTCGTCGCCGCCCTGCCGCCTGCATCGGCGGCCGCCAATGTCATGGTGGTTTATCGCTGTCTGTCAATCTTTGTCGCAGTTCCGAACGCTCACGAGCTACTCGTCCCCAAGACCGCATCGCTGTCGGCCGCCTCAATGTCCTCTGTGTATGCACTTTTCGCCGCGGACTCCATCTTGAAGTATGGCACCAACTGATGCGACGTCCCTCCCTTAGAAGTGACGGTGACTGGATTTCGGGGGTGATGGTGGTCAGTAAGGTTTCGCGCGGGCCCGGTTCTCGCCAAGGATGCAACTCACTGGGTGCGCCGGACACTACGGCGCCAGACACGAGCGTCAGAAGAATGGCCGTCGCCAGGGATGGTTGCATGGTCACGGATGAAGTAGACAGAATAACTGTGCTTCTTTCCTTCTTCTAATATCCGTCAAGCAAGTCAAGGTGAAGGGCGACAGAGGAGTGGTTGAACGGGGGAAAAGGAAATCGAGGCCAAAAACAAGTCCGGCTTTTGAGGAGACGTCGGGGCCCGGGGTTCTGTTATAAAGAACCAAACAGGCATGGCCGCCGCGCGGGCGGAATGGCCAGCCAAAACGCTGGTGCTCGCTGCCCACGAGTATGGACTACGGAGTACGAGTAATTGCCTTGCTAGTACGGACGTAGTGACACCGAGTCTGGCGCCAAAACTGGCACGGCGTCCACACAATTCCTGGTAGTTACCTGCCGGGCTTGCGACAGGATGGGGTGGGAGGTCGTTGCGGGCTGGGCGAGACCCATCGATTCCGGCCGGAGGTACCTTTAGGTAGTCGCCTGCCACGGCCGAGTACCTCTCCCTGTCTTGCGCCAGAGGTAGCGGGATCCCCCCCCAGCTGAACTGCTCTGTCCCTGGAAGAGGGGCAGCTTTGCCACTGATGCGGCCGATGTGACGCTGCTACCTTTTCGGGCTCCGTAACGTATTGTACATGCCTACCTTACAGACCGCCAAGGTGCTGTGTTGCGTTGGGCAAGACCATTGATGGGCCATTACTGGGGATCAACTCTGCATTACTGAACCCCATACTCCGTGTGAGTGACGGATTAGTGACTGAAAAGCCCTCTGCATATCATTTGTTACATAGTATGAGTCTGTATTGGCGCCATGGCGACTTGGCCACATCGCTGGCTCAGGTTTTTGTGGATTTTTCAGCTCCGACAGTTCTCAACTGCCACTCTCTGGTGGATGGCTGCCTTTATCGTTCCAATCGTAATAAATGCCTTACAAGGGTCTGTAGTACGAGAACGCATATCTAATGAATGACCACTGCTGCGATACGAAGCCGGGACAATGATTGCGGCGCATTGCTGTGCGTATATAACATGGACTTGCTGCGAACTTGTCGTCCTGCGATGTAATACTATGTACTCCGTACAATCGCAAGCCTACAGGCGCAAGATGGTGTGAAGGGTGTACATGTTCGGCAGCACCATCTACCTCCGAGGTACGTCTACTGCCAAATAAGGGCGTGGCAGGGAGCGCGCTCAGGCGCATTTTTAGGTACCACGGCGAAGAAAAGTGCCACAGAGGGGCGCCACGAAAAAACGTGTCTTTGGCTGTTGTGTCGGTGGCTGACCAGGGGTCGCGGAGGTGTGCAGCACTTTTAGTCCTACTTCTTGACGATACCTACTGTACGTACAGTATATGCTCAGGTAGGCAGGCTTAATTTACCGCCCCTACGACGTCGTACATTATTGCACTCGTACTATGCGGCAGAAAGGGCTGCGAGAGCCAAGGCCCGGCACATGTGCTGCACGAGGCACTAGCCACATAATTACGGGCAACCCGGTACTGGGCACGAGTACGGAGTAGGTACGGAGTACCTATCCTACCTAATAAGGTACCCAAGGTACTACCCAGTCCCAGGCCCTGTAAAGCCCAAAAGGACATGTCAACGTGGTATTCATTGGTGCACCGCCCGCCTGGAAACGACAAGGTCCACTGCCGCCGGCCGGGTCCCACGTTTTGGGAGGGGCGACTGTCGTCTGACAGAAAAACATTCTCGCCCACACCTCCTTCACCACGACGCTCTGCTCCCTTCGCTGAACAAGGCCGCCAAGCGACGGCCGAACAACAAAGTGCCATCGACATCGACGGAGGCCGACACCCACCTGAAGACGGTGCCCACAGAAGCAGCTTAGGGAGCCAGCGCATGATTACACATTGGCTCGCCGCACCCAGCACCACACGTACCGCGTCGCACGTTCACACACTCTGTCCACCGCCTACCCTGGGACACATCCACACTTTGCTACTCATACGGGTACCTGTCCGCAGACAGCCTCGTCGACTCCGCCAGCTCGTTCAGCTGTGCCGAGCCCTCCTTGATACTCGTACGTGCGAGCACTCATTCGATATCAGTCCATACCATTTCAGGACCTGCCGCCACGAGTCTCCATCACGCATTTTCTCCACCAACCGCACCCCTGTCGCCCGTTGCATAGTGTAGGCTCGACGACATCGCCGCGGGCTGTTGCGAGCACTTGTACAGCAAAGGCCGCTTCTTGCCCGCCAACCGCCGGCTCACCGCACCCTCAGCCTCTGCGCTCAAGCACTCGCACCAAATCACGCCCCCCCGTGCCACGAGGCTGGACAGACTCTCAGGTACCTGTGGACGCCAGCGCACGGCAAGACCGCCTTCACAGCCCCCACTCAATCGCCATACTCCTTTTGAACACGGAGACCTGTCAACTCCCTGGAACGCAGCCCAGCCGATCCTGTGCCCATGATGAAGGACCATGAGGCACAGTACCAGCCTCTGAGCACCCCGAAGCGCCCCCATACGGCAGCTAATCGTAATCTCGCCCCTGACGATGGCCGCGAGCAAAGCCTCGCCATTCGTGAACGAAGAGTGATGTGGCTGCTGTATTTCAACACCGCCTTACTTGTCATTTCCGCTTGTTTCATGCTTGCCCCGTGGCCTACATCGCAGCCGTCCAAGCACAATTGCGCAAAGCTACTGTCCCCCACATGTAAGTCGCGCCCATGGCATAACGAACGGCATACACCCCCCCCAAACCGCTTCCAACGCGGTACAGCACTCTCTGACTGACACTGCGTTAGCTCCTCTATTGGACTCTCTTGAATTTTGGGAAGGCGACTTTATAAACGACTTCAACCACTCCACAAAATACCGTGGACCTCCCAGCAAAGACTTGGAGTATGCTTGGCTTCGGCTTTGGGATCGTACGTCTGTCCTACCAATACCGACTTGACTACAGCCCAAGGGGCCGGTACTAACCACGCTCTCGTGCAGAGCCTCCCATTGGCGTTGACGAAGCCATCGTCGCTGGCTTGAATAAGACCGAGGACAAGCACTATGAGATTATTGGAAGCGACCCCAACAGCCCGACATATGCCGCATCAGTCGAAGTCTTCCATCAGCTCCGCTGTTTGGTAGGTCTCACGAAGTCGTACTCCGACATCAGCCCAAGATCTTTCTGCTAACAGACTCCCAGAATCTGCTTCGCCAAGCGACCTGGCCACTATCGGCTTTTAATGAAACCTGGAATGACCGCGCCTATCCGTATGACTTCACAGAGCCCATTTCCCGGCGCCTCCATATTGATCACTGCGTCGAAACCATCCGTCTAAGCCTGATGTGTTACGGCGATGTTACGCCTGTTCTGTTTCACGATACCCCACGCGACGGCATGCCTCGTATACCGGACCTTAATGTCCATCAAAAATGCAGAAACTTTGATAAGATTGTCGATTTCGTCCGCGAGAATCGGGTCGAGGTCGAAGATCTCCACGACGGCGTTTTCTGAGCCACGTCGCTCCGTGGTCAGCTTTGCAGCCCTCCCGCGTCCGGTACACGAGGAGCACGCCAGCACTTGAGACATTTGGAATAGAAGACCGTGCTTGAATAAGACCAAGCGGGATATAAGAATAACGAGATACCCAACTGTAGCATGCCGGGCCCAACAGGACCGAGCCACTTCACATTACGATAGCATTTATACCAAGATACTTACGGCCAAGAATGTCTCCTGATTTGAACCACCCTCAAATAGTAAGCATCTACAATAACCGCAAAGTCAACGTCAAAATAAGCTCTGGCGGAATAAACTATTGATTGGTTCGACCCGAAACGTACGCATGCAGTTGGGATGTGGCTTGCCAGGGACCTGGCCCCCCAATCGTGCATAAGCTCCCCGCCCCCAAACGCGGAAAAAAAGTTGTTGGTCCCCAGCTCAGTCTCGTTCCTGCAAGCTTCACAAAACCACAGCGGGCGCGCTCTCCCCAGTACCACATTCTCTTTTGGCCATGGCGCCCAAGCCGGCACCCACCGGCTCGTCTGGGTCGGCGCCCGGCGCCAAACAAAAGACATCCACCGGCAACGCGCGCAGCGACACCTTCATGCAGAAGCGCGCCAAGGTCTACGCGGCGCGCAACATCCCCGTGCAGCCGGCCGACGCGGCGCTCAAGGATGGCGAGCTGGACCTGCAGGCCTTTGTGGCCGCGCACGAGTTTGAGATTCGCTCCCTCGAGCAGAGCATGGCCACCTCCAAGGCCGTCAGCAGCACCCGCGCCTTCCAGCAGGTTCCGCGTGGCCTGCGCCGCCGCACCGCGAGCCACAACGCCAAGCGGGTGCCTGGCCGCCTGAGGGCGCGCGCGAAGAAGGAGATGAAGGAGGACAATACACCGACTGTCGAGGCGCGACGCAGGAAGCCCAGGACTACGCGGGCGAGGCTGCGGGCGGAAACGGCGAAAAGGCTGCGGCTGCTGGCTGCGCGCGAGAGGAAGCGCCGTATGGCGGCAAAGAAGAGTGCTGATACACCAGATAAAAAGAAAGACAAAGGGACAGAGGAGACGGGGAAGATTGGCGTGGTGGGACGTAAACCGCGGCCAAAGATTCGACGCAACATGCTCAACGATCCTCCCCTGCCGCACGCACGATTTCGAAAGAGACAAATACACAAGACTTGGCTGCCGACGCACCTATGGCATGCGAAACGGGCACGAATTACGGAGCCGAGCTGCCCGCTGTGGCGGTTTGCCATGCCACTTACGCCGAGCGAGAAGATATACCGACCGACGCATAGAGCACAGGGCGAGCGAGGTACTGTCGTCTGGGACGCGAGCTACATGAGCACGATAGGGCTGTATGGCAACCCGGCTGGTATCACACGGGTTCTGAAGCGCATTGGCGTGACACAAGATTCTTGCTGGAACAACAAGGGCCGGAAGTGGCGTGCTGGCGTGCGGTCGTGGACTGGCGTGGTCAGCAGAGAAGCTGGGGCACAGAGACGAGACATGTGCCCATGCACGATAGTATGGAACCCGGAACCTGCGACGACATCAGAAGAAACGGATTCCCGGCAGCTGTTTTTACGACTTCACCCATCGGCGTTTCTCGAGGTGTTTACGGAGCTTCTGCGGCTCATCAAGATGGAGAACCCACGAATATACATTGAGGACCTGCGCTTTGAGATTGGCAGCATTGAGCTCACCGGCCCGGCATCTACCGAGGCGCTTCTGTCTACCATTACACCACATATAACTGATATAAATGCAAACTCGAAACACGGAGAGCTATTCCAGAGCCTCAAGGGCCTGACGAACCCGTCCGTGCTTCCTGCCAACACTGTGCTGGCATTTTCGGCGCAGGACCCAAGACTCCGTTATCCGCCAAGGAGACAGGAAGATTTTGGAGACGACGCGCAGCAATTAAAACTTATGGAAACGGTGGCGGAATGGCCCGCCGAGGAACAGCTGGATTCTTACACAATTTACGACCGAAATGCCCGCCACAAAGCATCATGCCTGCCATCGCAGCAGGCCATCAACAAACGGAGAAGCGCAGCCACGCCAGGAGTCTTTTTAAAGCCAACATCAGCTGATCCGCAGATTCCAATCATGCTGCTCGCAACACGGTCCGGCTCCAGCACACAAACGCAAGGCTCGTGGACACTACTACTGCCGTGGAAATGCGTTGTCCCGTTCTGGCACAGCATCGTCCACTGCCCGCTGATTTCAGGCGGGAACCCTCGGTTTGCTGGCCTCAATGAGGCGATGCAAGTTGCCTTTGAGCGTGGCGTGCCCTGGTTCCCGGCGGACTATGTTGGCACCGATGCTGGCGCGCAGTGGGAGTTGGAGCAGCGGGCGAAGAGACGAAGAGACTATGACCGGCGGCCGAAGAGCAAGAGGACAGAGTGGGATTCTCTCGATCTTGGTGGTGGTAGGAAGGGCGAGGTCGGCGACGGGCTGGCCTGTGACTGGGAGATGCTCTTTGGGTTACGTGCTGCCGAGGACGTGAGCAGCGAAGCTCCTGACGCGGATGCGATGGAGGGCGTTGAAGAAAGACATCAGCCTCCGAAGCAGAAGCAGCCGCCATTGAAACAGCTCAATGCCATTTCAAAAGCGACACTGCGAGAGCACACCTCGGCATCACTGACCACGCAGCTTCCGCCCAATGCCATAACTGCAGTGCGCATTACATTACTATCTCGCGGCGTAGTCACATCCTGCGCACGCATCTACCGTCTCCCGAACCCGCCAGCCTCCATCCCTACAAACTCTTTAACCGAAGTGCCTGCAACAATGCCACCGTCAGAAGAGGCCACGCTACCGCACGACCTACGCAAGCAATGGCTCTCTCGCATGCCTTCGTCAGCGTCGACAAACGGTAAATCCACACCAGCCAAGCAAATCTTTCAATCAGCAGACCTGGAAACGCGCAAGCGGTTCCTGGCCCAGGAGCTCACATCGGCGCCATCACCGTATCCGTCGACACCGCATAATAAAGACAGCATTGGCGGACACCACCCCCTCGTGCCAGACGCAGAAGACCTCGTGGGATTTGTCACCTCGGGCTCGTTTAACCTGGCGGATGGAAGAGGCACAGCCATGGGTGCCGTTGCTGTGGAAAAGGTGCTTCCTGGGATCAAGGCCAGTCCGAGAGAGGGCAGGCTGTGCATCGTCCGAAACGCGGGGGAGAATGTCGGGTGGCTGGCAAAGTGGGAAGCTGTCTAGAAGTGTATATAGAGAAAGCCAGTAAATGGTAAAATACAAACACCAATCAAATACAAACACGACTAATGATGAAAATCATGCGAAAATATGCATTCACACCAGTGCGGCGCAATTGCAGTGGTAAACCGTGAAGACCGCTGTATGAGTGATCATGACGCATGAATAAGGGCACAAGATGACAAATGGGGAGGAGTAAATGCGACCTAGTACTCCTTGGCGGCATATCCAATGTCGTAAAATTAAGCGCGGCTCAAGGTTTGAGAGAGGTTCTGTGAGCCGTGAATGGAGCCCTCTTGGAGCCTTCTCTGACAAGTGGCGATCAAAGGCGCCGTTGACAAGTTCAGCTCCCACTATATATATGACCTCAATGGCACTCACTCCATGGCTGACACGAAAATCTCTATTCAGAAAATTCATCAAACCTTCAAAATACGCAAACCCGCAAGAAAACAAAGCCATGCCTGAGACTCCAACTTCCATCACCGGCGGCTGCCTCTGCGAAGCGCTGCGGTACAAGATTACCTTTCCCCCCAACCACGATTTTGCCAAAGCAGTACGTCCGCAGATCTTCCCCCCTCACTGTCCACAGTTGGACTTCCGGGGGGCAAAAGGAAAATAATTAAAACAAAAACAAAACACTAACATGCCATGGAATAGTCATCCACCTGCCAATGCTCGCAGTGCCGCAAGCAGACGGGCTCGCTCATCTTCCGCGTGCACCGCATCCCGCGCTCGGCGCTCACCTACACGAGCGACCGGGCACTGAAGCGCTACAGCGCATCGCCGGACTGCTACCGCACCTTTTGCGGCGACTGCGGCAGCCTCCTCACCTGGGACGGCGATAAGACCGACGTCGTGAGCGTGTGCGTCGGCACGTTTGACGCCGACGTGCTGCGGCAGCATGGCCCGCTGCTGACCGACGCCAGGCGCCATCTGTTCTGTGGCGAGGAGATTGCGGGCGTGACGGACCATTTGAAGGGCGAGAAGTGGGTGGCTGATAATGATGGAGAGGATGCGGTCAAAATGCAGTAGAGAGCGGCATGTGATGATGAGCCTGAAAGGCGTCTAAGTTATGAATAGCGTGGCGTTTTGGTGGTTGTGGTTGGACTTGATGTTGGATTTGGGGAGTTGAGAAAGCACTGGTTTGTGCTGTGAGATTGCAAACTTCAAAGATTGTTGATCAATTCGTCTCTTTCCTAATACCTTGAAACTAGTATATACAAGACGTGAATGGTATCAAAATATTGCCAGGTAATGGTAGTTCAGTGTACTGTCTTGTATCCCGCTTATCAACGCCGTTCCCGGGCAAAATGATACAGGAGCCCGGTTTACCTGCTATAGCCCAAACGCCAGAACCCATGGACCAGGGCCCAAATTCCAAACAAAATCCCAAAACAAGATGACAATCCCAAATAGTAGTCAATCCTCAGTCCTCCTCGCTGATTTCGCTTTCATCTCCACCCCGGCTATCTTCCTGGCTGTTCGCGAGGTCTTCAAACGCAATCTCCAAAGCATTCTCTAAGTCGCCCTCCAAGTCAGCCGTGGCACCATCATCATCGTCCTCGTCGTCGTTGGCCCCATTCGCCATCTCAGCATCGGCCCCGCCAGAGGCTGACTTGTCCTCTCCCTTGTTCACAGGACTAGGCAGCTTAAAGTCCATGTCGACCTCGCCGTCGCTACCGCCGTCCTCGTCGTCCGCCTCCGACTCACGCTGGTCCATGTACTCGTCGAAGCGGCGCTGTGTCGGGAACGCCGGCGAAAAGTCATTCTTCCTTGCTGGCGGCTCTCCGCTTGGATACTCTATCAACAGGCCGCCATCGTCGTCCTCATCTTCGTCTTCCTCGTCATCAAACTTGCTGGGCTTTTTAGGCTTGACGGGCTCTGGCTTCGGCAGTGGGAGGGCCATGCTCTTGGCCTGCTGCTGTGGCTTCTTGTCCGTCGGTTTGCGTTTGGCCTGCTGGCTGACCTTTGGCTCCGGCTTGGCCTTGGGTGCAGTCTTTCCGCTGCTGGTAGCGGGGGCGGCCTTCTCGGCGGACTTGCCCAAGTCGATGTGGGCGTAGCGGCGGCTCAGGTCTTCCGCGTCCGAGTTGCCCGGTATGCGCGTCAGGTTCATGTTGAAGGTTGAGTCGACCTTGTCCAGGACAAAGGCCTTTCGCTCCGGATCAAAATACAGCACATATTGGTCGTCGTCGATCGTTCTCGGCCCTGAGAAGCCGTAGCTGCCATCGTCGTCGGTAAAGTTGAGGTCATAGGAGCTTGTCTTGCCTGGTGTTGAAGGCTTTAGGCGTGCCCGATCTGGAGCATCGGCTGATGAAAGCCGAGGCATGTGGTTATCTGCAATTAGGATCGTTAGCATCGGGGATCGGCGCCAGGGACCAGGCGGGCCGTCATCGGTGGGAGGCACGTACAGCGAACGCCTGTGAATATCTCATTGGACGTCTTGCCAAGGAGGTTATCGCCCAAGACGACGGGATATTTGCCCGTGACAGTCGGGTCGATGAGGCCGGCCATGATGTGTGTGTAGGTCGGCTGGAAGCGTGGCAGAGCGAGAGCGAGACGAGAGAGGGCGAGCCGGCCAAGGACGGCTGAACGAAGGCCGCAGCTAAAAACAACGCAGGCTGCAGTGAATGCTGGCCTGCAAGGCGCAATGATTGGGGCCAAGAAGATTTGAAAGACACAAAGTCGCAGGCAGGAAGGGAAGAGCAAAAGTAAAACGGCCCTGCGGCAGCAAAGGGACACACGCCTCCCAAAGTCTGAAAGGCAGCGCCCACAAAGGATGGATAAGAGGTGCAAGCCAAGGGCAGCGCCGCGAGCCTGGCAGGTGGCAGGTGCAGTGACGAGACTGGTCCGAGCCAGTGTGGAGGCGGGACCCCGCTTTGCGGCTTCAGATTGCGACCTTCCAGGTTGCACAGCTAGTGTTGGGTACCTTGAATCACCGGGCTCCCATGCCTGCAGAGCAGGTACCTGCAGTTAGCCCGAAACCTTGCTTACCCTCCGCTGTAACCGCACCGCAAATAGAGGCCTGTCATAGGTGCATCGCGTGTTACTGGTACTACACTCTCTCACTAGACGTACCCGGTTGGCTGCAGAAGTGCAGAGGCGGGCTCAGCCGTAGTAAACCATACATTTGTAACACCCCGTACGTTCTCTTCTGCCCCGTGTTGTGTACTTATGTGCCGTCTGCTGCAGCGCCTTCACTTTTGACTCTTTGGTAGCTGACGGCTGAAGTGGAACAGTATGCTCAAAGCTTTATTCTACGCGAACATGAACGCTGAAGCGTATTTAATCGCTGAAAAAAAAAAGTATGTATATATTAGGATATTTATATTCTGCTGACAGCTCTCACTGTGCGCATCCTGGCCAGATAATGTCTCATCGGAAAGAGCCGGATACATTCTGGCAGGGCTGGATACGCAACCCTGATGATCGAAACTGTGGTGTTGTATAAGCGAAGCCCTCTACTACTCGTTCCAAGACCGTAGCCATCGCGTACCCGGTCAGGTAGCATATAAGTCGTCATAAGCTTGACCATCGGGAGAAATATTTGTATCCCAAACGGCAAGGGCTTATTGTAGAATAAATCATTCGCAACGCGTTTGGCTTGTGGTGTGATGTCAAGCTCAGCTATCCGTACATCCCAATACTTCCAGAATGCCCGTCGATTCTGCGGCCAGACCCCTGGTGGGACTCGTAAAGATTCTGCCATGATAGACCACTCCCGATAAACATCGTCTGCTTCGATTTCTCCGAGAGCCCCAAATACCTCCTCGTACATGAATATTCCAGTGGCATACAGCGTCGCCGCAACCCACATCTGCAGATCCGAATCGTCAGCTCCTGGTATGGAGGCATGCACGCGATTGACCGTCTCAATGATAGCTCGCTTCTCTTCTCTGGTGCCAAAAGTCATGCAGTAGACAAATGTCATTGTGGTGGCCAGTCGCTTCAGCGGGCGGCGCGCAAAGTTGCTGTGCTCGTCTACCCCCTTTGCGACGCCTGGCATGGCACATTGTAGTAGAATTGCGCAGGCGCCTCCAGCAATAAGAAGGCTTTCTCTGGCAACTTTTTGTAGACTATTGGTGGTTTGGAGCCTGTCAAGAAAGTCGTCATCAGGTTTCAGCGACAGTGGCCGTTTTGTTGGCGATGGACTGGCCAAATCGCGGCTCGTCTCCTCATCAACCTTGAGCATTTTTCGAGTAGAGTCACATTTGCGCAGTATAGTAGCAGGTATTAGAGAGTATATTTACTATTTGTACCAAGCATGAGGACATGGTCGTAGGTTGTAGTGATGGTGGAGAGCCGATAAAGAAGGCTGCGAATATTAGCCGGCAACAAAGTCAGGCTGCAGAAGAATAAAGCGGAATGCCAGGCAAGTGTCGCAATAAGGCCCTGGTGTGGATACAAATTTCTTACATCTTACGAAATTACAAGAAAAAAAACAAATAAATCAGGCAGACAAATCAGGCTCCTCGTGCTCTGTCCATGTTACCTGGCTTAAAAAAATATGTATGGCAATTCAGTGAACGACATGTGAATCGACATTTGGCAAGCGATCACAACTCATAACCGTACTGTACGAGATTCTGTAAAGTTGAAATACACGATTAAATTATTGGATAATAGCATTGTAGCCAATCAATCTATGTCTATAAAGCAAAATAAAATCCAAGTCTAATTCACACCTGCTCCCGCATACCTAAACATGTGCACTACCGCGTCGCCACCGCCAAAAGGTTCTAACCAGCTTGAGCTTTTCATCCCGGCCTTCCTATTATCTGCCTTCTCCCAATGACCCAGAATTTGCGCCATAAAAGTGTCGTTGCCCATTACATTGCTGAGAGCACTGCCCAGGGACGCGGCGTTACCGCCGACAAGGCTGCCCGCGATGTCGACCACCAGTGCTGTAACAGGAATGGGGAGCGTAATCATGACATTGTTGAGAAATCTCTCAATGAACTCAATGTGCTGCCCGTTTACTTTATTGGCATTGCCGGTGACGTTGACCTCGATATTTCCTCGGCTGAGTGCGTCCGCCTGGCTGGAAAGAATGGGACTGAGGTTGGCAATGATATCGGGTAGGAATAGCTGCCCATGAAAAGGAAGAGAGGAGTTCCCGGGGGGACCGATTACATGGTCAATGGTGACTTCTGCAACTCTGGTACCGGCGATCAAGACGTCGACGACGAGGGTGCCAATGTCGAATTTTACAGGTAAGCGGTTCGGCAGACCAAACGCTCCTTTGACATTATCGCCGTTCTCTGCCCGCGGGATGATCAAACCCACATCGGCAAGACTCAACCCTTCAACCTGATTCAGAGCATTTAGGTATATACTTCTGTCCAGCGTGGCCGTGACGTCCAGTTTCGATAGACTAGCAGCCGGATCGCAACGGACCGATGCCGGAAAAGTACCGGCCTGCCAGACCCGATGTAGCAAGCGGACAAATTCATCCTGGTCTGAGAGCGTGATGGTCTGCTCAGAGATATGGAGCGTAGAATCTTTGCCGAGCTGTGTTTCCGGGATGCTTAGGTTGAACATCGGTTTGAATGCAGCTGGGTCATCTTCGTCATAGTTGTAGATTTGCGGAATCAGTGGATGGAGAGTAACTGCCATGGGGAGGTCAACGTCGACGTCGACTGTGAGGTTGAATTCAGTGGGCGATATGATTGTAAATTCGACGCTGCGTACGATTATCTCCTGCTTGTTGAGAAAGTATTGGACAAGGGAAGGTAAAATTGTTGTGAAGCTGTTTTATGAGGAACGGGTTAGAGCATATCCAAAGGCCCATTGGTTGGAATAGAGGACTGCGTACATGAGAGGAAGAATAATAACAAGCAAGATAACTATTCCTAGCAGCCACCAAAGGCAAAACTGTGCGCAGTGGTTTCTAAATCCGCGAACTGCTCTGCGTCGGCGTGAGAGGTTGCTAGCTGACGTTGGCGTTTTGGACAGGGCACTTTTCTCGAAGGTGCCGTTACCACTAATGCCATCTCTTGTGCTCGGTATTCTACTGTTGTTGGAGATTGTGTTTGTCAGAATTGGCTCGTGGTCTGGCTCATCTCCTTTGCTGGCCATTATGCGATCCAGTATCGTCTTTTGTGCGAAGTGGATGAGAATAATTATGTTCTAGTTGGGGGGATCCGCCATATTGGAGGCCAATGACACGCAACAGACCCAAAGATTGATATATACAGATAGATTAAGACGGCATATGCTGTAATTTCCATACATGGAGCCGTACGCGTTGGCCGCTGCCTACATAGACACGTTCACTCTCGGCAGCTGCAATTTCATCCTCGGGTACGACGAGGCTTTGTCCGTTGGGAGCTATATTGAGCCATGGTTCCGCGCCTGAATCTAGGCATTGATAGTAATACGTATACGTGAAACTGTTGTAGGTTTAAGAACCCGGAGTCAAGTTGCGCCGGGTTACGGGTATCCCGGACACCAACACGCCAAGCTCAGCTCCGGAGTGGAGGCTTCCTACACGGCTCCGTGCCGGGCGGCATGTTGATGTAATCGTGCGATGGCAAACACTAAAGTGAACGGCAGGGATTCTTTTTTATTAGAAAACCGTTACAATGCGTGAAAGAACACGGGTGCTAAGAAGTATGATTCGAGGTGTGCAGTCGAACATATTCGTGCATGCGCCGAGCCACGAAGTTACAGAACTTAAGATAGCATCATATCAAGTAGTTTGAATATTCAAACACCGTAAAGGACATGGCAACAGTGTGAATACTAGTAATTGTTTGAAAAGCCTAATTGATACGGCCTCATGCTGTTAAGTGGACAGCTACATGCTAGCCAACCGGGAACGAACCAGATATCTTTGGCCAAGAACCGTTCAAATTAGAGTTAACACTCTGCCCACCTTGGCATCGTGTTGTACGGTACCTTGCTTAGACGAATGCACGTAATCAACGCGAAAGTGTCAGTGGTCTGCAAGGGATGGAAAGAAACAACACGAGCCGTATTACGGTGTCCCTACGGCCAACATGGCCCTCCGCGCAGCGTTACACGAGCAGGTTCCATATGCAGTGATTATCGGCTATAAATGACAAATAGCCGATGCAAGGTGCATACACTTCATCTGGCATGTCTTTGCCACTGATAGTGCAGAGGCCCAATTCACAGAAGCAAAATGCCGGCGACAGGACACAGAGACCCGGCTAGTCGGGGAATTTTGCTTTTTTGTCTGGTGCGGCACCCGCCCTCTGAAGGGTTACGGGTGGAGGGAGGGGTGAGTGCCATCCCGCCATAAAGCTCGCGCAAAAAAGATATATATCATATTTTTTGCCCATCACTTAGTCTTTTTCTCTGCTGTGAGGCTTGTTGCTTTTTTTTGCCTGTTATTCTTTGCAGTGTTGCACTCCTGTGCGACGGCAGATGAGGACGGGTAGGGTTTGCCTCCAAATATGTACGGACTACAGCTTCAGATCACAGCGCCGATGGAATGATCAACAGCGGAATAAGCCATCTGCTTGTCTCAGTGGGTAGCTTGGCTGTGTAAGAATTTGCAGCGGCGCATTCGTCATGTGATTTGTATAATTGATACAGGTAATGCCTGAACCGAAGAAGCCGGTATACTGTTGCGGTGCCGGGCTTGGGCGTCTGCAGGGCGGCGCATCTTGTAAGGCAAAGGGAAGAGGCGTTGGACCCGTGAGAATTCGGGCCCATTGCGCCTAATTTCGAGGTGCTACCAACCTCTGGACCCCTAATAGCCACTTATCACGAGCAGTTTGTCCTCCGGAATCCATCGCATTTTGCCTTGGACGGCCGGCGCACAAAACTAGCTGTGGGGAGGGGCTCCTCGATTGGCGTGAAACTTGCACCCTTGAGATTTGCTTCTGCTGCGTAGCTGCAGTAGAGCCTGAGCGGGAGGTGGTGTGGATATTAGCGGTTTAACGCAATCTGGCAGCTGGATATGGGAACACGAAAAAAAACTGCAAAACATGAAAAGTAAAGGCCTTGGCAAGACCGACGTACAAAGCATACTATCAAATGTGCTGCATGTCATTGGCTATCGCTATGCGTCGTGCTGGAACACGGCTCGAGGGCATCGCTATGAGTCGTCGTCGATACGGCCTAGACGGACGGCAGGGCGGGATCAGTCGCAGCTGAGACGACGTGGACGGTTGAGCTGTCCCTGGATCCGAATCGTTGGAATCTTGGTTCAGCTCAGCTGTGCAACGCAGTCGTTGTGACATTCTGCGTCAGAGGTGTCTCGCGGGGGCAGGTGCGACGAATAGACAGACAGAGCAGTAACACGCCGTGACGGGTATCTGGCACAGTTATTCCGGGTTGCAACATTGCATACTACTCAACCTACTGCATATTGCGACGTGATTCCATCCCATGACTAGACTCGCGCCCAGCACTCGACAGCGATTGTACAACGATTTCGTTGATACGCGACGAACAGCCCTGTGTGCGCCCAGTGCTGCGAATGCCACAGCGTCGTCTTGATGTGATGCAAGAAGTCGCCGGTACTCGTACGAACGAGTACATACGGGTATAGAAAAAGAAATAATGGCCCATTTAACCACCTCGGTACTCTATCGTTGCAGTATCCCGTTCTCGATCCCAAAATCCTGGGCCAACCAGGCAAATCGAGCGAGCGGCAGCTTGGACCAAGGATTGCCCTTTGCGGGCGTTGACGATGAGCGATGAGTGACACCGGATCACTGGCTCTCCGATGTTGGCGCAGCCACAGGTCCTCTGCACCCCTGCACGTACTGCGCACAGAGTGACTGCAGGGGCGGCACCACTCCCTCCCTGTTGCCGCCATCGTCCCGTCACCAAGCACATCCTTGGTCTGTTGATCTCCGAGCCGTTTGCCCTCATCCGAGCCATGCTTTCTTTTTCCTTTGTTTTTTTTTGGGGCATCCTACGAGTACGTCGTACGAGCCGCAGTTTGTGCGCCCTTTCGAGTCGACGACTTGCAAGGTTATTACGGGGATAAACCCGAAGGGACCAGTCCCACTGCTCAGATGTCTGCTCCTCATTCGACTGCGTTTGTTTGAGTAATCATACTGAAGCGATATCACCTCCTACAGCCCATCCCATCCTTGGACAGTACACTATCTTCGGTGCACGGCCGAGCTTTTACGATGATCACCTTCGTTCAGACCTGGGCACGATGGCAAGTGGACGCCGGCAAGCAACCTTGATCACGAGACGCCGACTTCTTAGACCCCAAGACGTATTGTGTCGCATCCAGAGCAGTATCGCCGATGACTGCATGCCGGCGGACCTAGAGCCTTCAAGACCCAAGACACTCACAACGCACATCATGCACTCGTAGCCTCACAGACATGGAAACTGTAGGCGCCAGGAGCACCGTCGGTCAACGCTCGCTGCAGCCAAAGACGTTTATCTCACGTCTTGTGCGACGGCGCGTTTGCCTCCAGTGTCGTAAAGATCGGCCCGTTCAGCAGCCTCTTTGTTCAGGATCAGGATTCTGCTAGCGGCACTCGCTCGAAAGCCTTGATGGCTGCCGACTGCCTACTCGGAATCCTTTGGGCATCCGTTTTCAACGTTTGCCACTGATGGAGCACGCCAGGACAAGGCCCGCGCCGCTGCCCTCCGCCCTGCCTACTAGGCCGCTTTGCGTTGACACGGGCACAACGCCTAACGTCTCTGGCATATGCGCGTCATGTCCCCAAGCGCTGCGCCTGCATCTCATGGTAGGACTGCTACGCTTTGAAGGAGACTAGGGCCGCTGCCAGAAAGCGTTTATGAACGCTCCATGTATACTGTTGACCAGAACAGTCGTGCTAACACAGAGTAGCTACAATTTTGACTATCACTGAAATCAGAGCACCGCCCTTCGCACCAGAAGGCCATACGACTTGTCCTGCAAACAACAGTGCTGGCAGTCAAGTGGCGGCGTCCCTGCGTTGCCGATCTGTCAAGAGTGCCCGCAGTTTTTCTTGGCTGGGAGCCAAAGTGGCTTGCAATCTTGCGGACCCCCAAAAAAGGTGAGACTGGCTTAAACACTGTCATTCGAACGGGTGCCGCCCGTCAGCTGTAGCTGCTCACCAGGTTTGCTTGCTGGGCCTGCTCATCAAATTCCTCATCCTTGCAGCCCTGTGCTTCTGTCACTGAGGGTTCGCAAGAGCCCGAGCACCAACAATATGAAGCTTCCCGAAAGTCGTGTAGTACAATAATATATGCATCAAATCAACAATGCAGCATCAGCAAACGGCAGGCCGCTTGATCTGCCATGTACAGGGAGTCCCAGGCGCGAATTCTTACCAAAAAAGACTGCTGGTCGTCGTTGAATGTTGACTGTGTTACTCAAAGTACAATGGGAGCACATTTCGTTATAGCCGGGATGCTACGCTCACAGAAGCAAACCCGACCACCCCTCCACCTCGACAATATCGCGGGCGTCTGTGGACGGCGGCAGCGCGGTGACCAACGCGGTGACGGCACATCAGCGCACAGCGCCTCAAGACGGCTGACTGTTGACAAGAGATCGAATGACAGCCCCTTTCCGAGTCAATCCCCCCCGGCCTCAAATCCCCTCCCCACCACCCTTGGGATGCAGGCTGGATCTCGGTGGTTTTTGACCCTGCCCTTGGCCCGGGTCGTGACGTTCCCGTGCACCTTTTCTGAATCACCCAACCCTGTTTTGCTTCTTTTGGGCACCGCCTCCGACGCCAGTTGATGGCTCTCAGACATTCCCGTTGCACCCCGAGGCCCGTTCTGGCACAGGCGACGAGATCCTGTTTTCCCGGCACACTACGCCAGCAGCAGAAAGAAAAAAAAATGTGCTACAAAAAAAAAAGAATATGATATTAATAATAAAAGTCAAACACTACGACTACCGGCCCAAGGGCCAATGTCGCCTGTGTCTCAAATCTGGTTATAAGCTCTCCGCCAACTCCACCCACTTAGATACCCCTGCTACCTGCCAGCGTCTGGCCCCTCGCAAGATATATGAACATTGTTTCCCGCACCTTGACCACGGCTACATGTGAAGCACATTATTGGTAGTCAACTCTGTGCATACAAGGTACACAAACCTCACAGCAAAAATGGGGTCCTTGGCTGTCATGACCCAACGTTTGCCTACTCCGCCGGGGAAGTCTTCAGGCGCAGAACTTACACCCGACCTGTACACCGCAGAGGTGCTGCAGTTGCCCGCAGGCGTCTCGGAAGACCAGATCGATGACGAGCTTGTATCCAAGGCGAACTCTCTCGGAATAGCAGCCTCGACTCTGCAAAAACGAAATACCTGGAGTGCGCTGTCGTCGTCGTCCTTTGCAACATGTCAAGATCGAACCTTTTCCAGTGGCTCGCCGTCACCGTCAGCTCTCACGCCGCATTCCTCCGTCTATATATCATCGAATACAGACTTGGCCTCCACCGATGGCCGAACTACGAACACCAGTTTTGCGCAGTACGAGAAGTTTGTCGCATCCGCCGATGCCTCTGAGCCCACGCGCTTCCGCAAGGGGTCCCTTCCAGCAATCAACTCCTCCGGGCAGAGCGTCTTTAGCGTGAGCACCAAGAAGAGCTTCTCCAGCGTCAAGTCGGGATTTAAGCCGCGCTCATGGTGGAAGAAGAAGTCTGGCCATGCTGCCGAAGTGTATGTATACATCATCACCCACAATGGACGATCCTCCAGCTGACTCAACCTTTCAACTCAGATCTTGCCATGGATGCCGAGGTAGCTCTGGAAAGATCCTATCCATCCACGAACTTCCCTGCAACCATTCATACTGTGCTGAATGCATCAATTACATGATCAGCCAGGCTACAGCCCACGAGAACAGCATGCCGCCTCGCTGCTGTGCCCAGGCCATACCGGCTAACGTAATTCAAGGCGCCATCGACCGTGATGGACAGCAACTGTTCCTCAAGGCTGTGGCCGAGTACAGCACCCCCAAGCAGGCCAGGATATACTGCCCCAACACCAAGTGCGCCGAGTTCATCAACCCACACCAAATGACCGACTACAAGCACCCACTCGACGTTAAGTGCCAAAACTGCCTCACGCGAGTTTGCCGCATTTGCAAGAAGAATGCACACAGCATCGGCAGAGACTGCCCGCAAGATTGGGAATTGGAAGCCGTCAAGAAAATAGGGCAAAGCTCGGCTTGGAAGCGCTGCTTCAACTGCCATAACCTGGTTGGCCTGCAAAAAGGAGCCTCACACATGACGTGTCGCTGTACAGAGGAGCTTTGCGCAGTCTGCGGCGGCGTATGGGATTCCACAACTGGCTGCCCCAATCTGTGCAACGACGAGTCCGAGCTGGAGAGGCGCAAGCAGGATGGTGGCATGTCACAAGAAGACTCTGATGCGCAGGACAAGCAAACCGCGGCAAAGAACAAGGCCGAGCGTGTCGAGGCAGAGAAACGTTCAAGAAGAAACTCCAAAGTCCGACATCTCATGGAAAAGCAGAACCAGGCTCTGAAGCGATTCTGCGCCTACGCTTCTAACTCCAAGAGCTCCATGGAAACAAGGCATGCCACCGAGAAGCTGGCCATGCTAGAAAAGCACGCCGACGAGCAAGAGCAAATGACGGACCGCCACGCCAAAGCTACCGGTTCACTGGAAGACCGCCAAGTCGCCGCTGAAATGGAGCTGCGTACCACCCTCGAACAGTCGGAGCGCAGCGTCAAGATTCGCCTTAAGCACATGGAAAAGTACTGCGAAGGCCTCGGCCGCAACCCGAACAGTGGCAACGCAGGCACACCGTCAGAGCGCGTCGTTACTGAGCGCGACCTGCAGGAGCTTGGCCAGCAATATAACCTGCGCGATGGCATGGAGAGGCAACACCAGGCCAAGATTAATGTGATGCGTGATCGTCAAGCGAAGCGCATGGAGGAGCTGCTAGAGAAGCAAGACTTGGAGCTCGAGACGCTGCAGGACAGACACCGCGAGGAGTCTTCAAGCCATGCAGCCATGTGCTTTAGCGAATCGGCGACACTGACGGATACTTTGAGGACGTTGCAGATTCGCCTGAACGCGAGATGGGGGTTGGAGGTTGAGGTGCTCTGTAAGGAGCTGGAAGAGGGCGATGGAGTTGCCTATGGCGTTGTGCCGACACCAGCTTGGCCGCAAGAGGTGGAGGTATAAGGTGCTTTAATGAAGCTGAATACTACTTCTAATGGCTGGGGGAGAAAATCGATTTGGGATCTATAATAGTTTGAAAGGAGTTGAAGTCATGGGTTAGTCATGGGGGTTATTGAGCTGGACGGTGGCATCCCGTGCAAGCATCTGCTATATCTGGCATTAGACTGGGCTACTTTACTTTGTTTTAATGAATCATGAGCCTACCACGGCAATTTCTCTTCTACTTTATTTCATCTATCTGATCTGGCCGCCAATGTGAGGTGGTATCTGGTATTCCATGCGCCAAGTATACATTCATGGTATATTTACTCCGTATAATTGTGTTATAAGTACTGCCAAAGATCTTGAACCCAACCCCCAACTGCGTGCGGAGGTAGCACTCGTATATAATTGGTTGAGGCCCTTACACACATGCCGAACATCTTGCAGCTACTCGTATCCGCTCCGCGCCGAGTCCCAAAGCCCAAGTCAGCAGAACAGGGGCCAACGTCTACCTCAATAGGGGCAAAAAATGCAACGCTAGCCAGGGGCCGTCCCTCCCATGTTGAGCGGGCTGGCGCCGGTGTCCTAGGGACCCGTCCAGGGCGCCAGATCGGCACTGTGGCGTTTTTCTCGCTGCATCCCGACTCGAGAAGACAAGGGCTTTTGCGAATTATGTACGGCAATGTGCGAGGTGCTTTTATTACGGGAAAGAGAAAAGGGAAGAGGCCGCGTTCGCAGCCACAAAGGTCAACTGCTGTGTGTAGCTAATTAAAGGTGCATATTCGATGGCTTGCTCTCGATGCTGGGAGTACCATGAGTCCGAGTTGTAGACTTGGCGCGCCGCCCACTGGCCAGGCGTTGTCCAAAGCTTCATTCGGCGTGGAGATCTGCGGGCGTTTAAAAAAGTTTGGAGCGGAGACCCGGTTAGTTCAAGCTTCGAGGTCCTTGTGCTTGTGCTTGTGGTACCGGCTACTCGGTGTACCGTATCCGTGATGAAAAGGTCTCAGGGCCGCTGCACCGTATCCGGGCTCTAAAAAGACCGTTGGAAGCTGGGCAGGCACAGTACGAGTACTCGGTGCAATCACAGGCATTGTGCAGAGCGCAGAGTCAAGTCGACGACATGCTGCATGTCCCTCTGCTTTTTGTTTGCTCCCAGTCGTCACAGCGGGGACCAGCTTGGCTGTGTGCGGCCGGAGCCAGGGTGGCTGCAGGTTGGTCCGCCACCTGGCAAGGCAAACGGACCAACCGCGCCTCTCACCTGGGTGGCCTTCGTTGGTGTTGTTCCTTTTCCAAAAGCAATTCTACGCACTGCTCTTCCAAGGATTTTTGGCCTTTCACCCTTTGATTTCGTCACGCTGGAGGGGACGAGAGGAAGCTGGTTCGTCACGGGCTGCAGCCGCTGACCGACCTCGTACTCGAAGCGAACTAAGCGAACGCTCCTACTCTGTACATGGGCGGTAATCTTCTCATGTACGGAGCAGCGACACCCGAGGTGTCCAAACAAGTCCACGCAAGTCAAGACCAATGCCAGCACAGTCCAGCCTCGCTAGTCACCGACCAGCTTGCTGCCGTGTTCCCGCATGTTAGAACGCATTAGTGGAACGCTGTCCAGGAACGCCCCACGAAAAGCGTTTTTAGGCCACCCACCCCCGGCTGGCGCTGTGCCTCTTCAAGCTTGGCCAGGACGGGCTAACGGGCAGCCGGCTCGCTCTGGTCCAACAAAAGCCACCAACTGCTCCCGAGGGACAACTAGCGAGACCAGCGTTTCACGCCTTGCCCGATTTCGCTTGGGCCCAAGTCGAGTCCATCAACTCAGAGCCTCTCGCGGAACGCTCGTCACACATCCGGCCTCATTGTGTCCATACATTGTTTCGCAAAATAAATACAGGCAACGTATTCGTCTCCGCCTCGCCTGGGGACTACTCAAAGGCGTAATTTCCCTCGACATCCCACACCTTTAGCCGTAATGTGGGCTGCTGTCGATTTCCCAGCTCCCTGGGCCGCCTTTGCAGGCCCTCTCTCTCGTGCCGATCCCTTCGCCTAGGGTCCCCATGTCCTCCTTATTCGTTACCCATTTTCTATTCTGCTGATGGAGTGCAGGGGGCCCGAAATGGCTGGCCAGTGACGCCCGCAACGGCTTGTGACCCCCCAGCTGCTTTGTAAAATAAATTGTCAGCTCAGCTTAACCCGTTGTTGGGACGTAGAATCGGTGTCTTCTTCAATCACTTCCTCCCCTACTACGCCGGGCACCTCTCTGCGTGAAACCGATACCTTGGGCGATATAGCTCTGCGACGTTTGACTCTCGATTGGGGATCTGGCAGCGTGTTTCTGATCTGCAGCCAATCTGCGCCTCACCGCGGCCGTTGACTGTGTTTGAAACAGGCCCAGACCACCGACCTGCCGTTTACCGAAGTGCCACAGAGTGCCTCACTGGGCTCGCCGGTTCCCTCATACGACGAGTATATGTCCTCTTCACGCGCATGCGTTATTCGTTACGCCGCTCGGAGCCTCTCAATCGCAAATTAAACCCCAACGTTCATTTCCACAATTAATCGCTAGACTGCTAGCCTCGGTGCGATTCGCAGCGAGTGATTGCTCAGAACAGCCTCTTAGCTCGCTGGTTGGCGCCATTCCAAGAGTCCGTGCGACAGCGAGCCCGGGGATCGAGCGGCAGCCTCCAGATCGTCATAGTTCCCCTCGTCAGTCTTTAATTGGAAATTGCTTCTTTCAGTGGGAAGCCAAGCCCTGCTTTTCGACGAATACTGTTTATATAATTCGCAACCATGGCGCCTGCACCGCTGGGTCACCACCGGCGTCTCACCACCAGCAGCGCCGTTACCTGGGACAGCGGCAGGATGCATCCCTCACCTCTCGCCTCCCATCCGTTCGTCCTGCCGGCGCCTAGCTTTACCGATCTCGATATACCCAAGGAACTTCAGTACCAACCACGGCCAAAGTCGGCCCTGAACTGGACTGGAACCCGAACCAGCTACCTCGGAGGCGACCTCCATGATACGGTACGCCGTGGAGAAGGCATCCGCCGGCGCCGAAGCCGCGACGATGTCCGGGCTCTCATAGAATTTCTGCGCAACCATGAGCCACCGCCAGACAATTTCATGTCCACGCCCTACGATAATGACGACGATGAGCGTGGCAGATGGTCCAAGATCAGGGACATGGCTAAGCGTCGCAGCAAGTCCATGCCCAGGGCGCCGCCTCCCATGCGCCTGCCAGACTCGGCCGTTTCTGGCACCACAATCGGCGGTCACAAGCATATTGCCATCTCCATTCCTCTCCAAGCATCCCCGTTCGGCGAACGACCTAGGTCACAATACCCCATATACCAGGACAGCGAGCCTGTCCCGCCGCTACCCAAGGGACCAATCCGGACTTATATGAATGAGCGCGGCGTCGTAACCGTGTTGAATCCCTGGGCTGAAGGAAACGAGCCAAGGACACCCACAACACCTACTTCACCATACGGCCATCCGGCTAAAGGTGCTCCTCCGCTGCCACTGAGCGAGCGAAAGATTATGACCGCGCCACAACTATCACGGCCGCCTGTGCCACCACCGAAAGGCAACCATGCAGCCAAGCAAGGCAATGCCCAGGCTGCCATTGCTGAGCAAACGGCTTCGAATTCGGTTCAAGACGAAACTAACGGCCTACCGTTACGACCAAGTACAGCCGGATCGGCGTCCAAGCACACCGAGTTCCGCAGGGCCGAGTACCCATCCCGCGGCTCCAGCATGGCAGCCAACCCTCGCTCGCCGCACCATCCATCAACATCCATTGACGGAATAATCGCCGAAGAGAAGCCATCAGTCAGTGGCCGTATTCCTTCGCCAGTCCCAGAACCTGGTGCCCACCTGCGCCGTGCTGCCGACCGACGACCAGGTACACGGGAGAAACCGCCCGTCTCTCTAGCGACGTCCATGGCTCGCAGGTCAGCGTCCAACCTACGTGGCGAGTTTCAGTACGAAAAGGAGCGAAGTAACAGGCAGTCCAAGACTACTCTTATTTCGCAGAATCCTGTGGTGGCCAACCAGGATGAGCTGCAGCCCCCGCCATCGCCACCTTCAACTGCTGTTCAGAAAAAGAGCCGCAAAGACAAGGTCCGCGAAAAGAAGCTCCGTGATATGGAGACTGCTAGAAGCAGCAAGCTGTCTCTTCTTCTCAATGACGAAAAAGATGGAATTGACAACAAGAATTCTGAAGAAGCGATTGAGCAGCCAGCTCCGACGCAGAAGCATACTTCACAACCATCTCTGTGTCCCATCATGGTGGTAGTCGACGTCAAACCCGACACTCCTACAGAAGATCTTCCACCGTCACCAGAACCAGAGCAAATACCACGATCACCAGAGCCACTAGCAGTCCAACGTACCGAGGCAGGAAAGGCCGATGCCCTCGTCTACGCAGGCAATCCAACGCCTCCCGCCTCAACCGACAACTCCCCGGCGCAAAAGTTTGGTTTCGACACCCGCACATCTCTCACCCGCCGCCGCGAGTGGAACGCCAACCGCGAGCAGGAGCGCAAGAAGCGTGAGGCTTCGGCTGTAGCGCGGGCCAAGCTCCAGCAGCTCGCCGCCGCGGGGGCGTATGGCGGCGGCATGGACCCGGTCACCCCTGACCCAGAGCAGGAAATCCTGCGGCTGTACGAGGCGTACCGCGAACATCGCCTGCGTGACATGGAACGCCGGGTGCGCAGACTGGAGCGCAACGGCGACGTGTGGCTGCGTGCCCTCCTGCCTGTTCTGGAGAACATGAACCAGAAGGGCATAGAAGCCGGCGGCAACGCAGGCAACCTTGCGAGAGATGCCGGTGAAAAAGATTTGGATACCAGAGACTGCGCATCCGACGACGAAGGCACAGCAGAGCGGACGTGCCGCGTCTCGGAGCGCAAGCGCCACCTCGCCAGACGGGCGAGCCTGTCGCAGGGCCGCATGCTCGAGGAGCTGATGCGCCAGGAGAAGCAGCGCGATGCATGGGACAGCCAGGTAGAGGACGCGAGCGGCATGGGCTCCATTGAGCCGCTCATGAGAGAACTTGCGACGGGAGGGAGCAAGTTTGGCAAGGCTGGGATGAGGGGCGGCGCTGTGCATGTTGCGTGAGCGATGAATTTGTACGATTTTAGTGAGAATATAATGTAGTGCTGTAGTATAGTATACCTAAAGCCAATATGAACTTTGAATACATACCTCTATTTTTACCCGTGATGTTGCTTCTAGCATGTGCTGCAAACTGAGGTTGGTCGGTCTTCACTTGCGGCAGTAGAAATCAAAGTTGAATCTTTTAAAGAGTCTATTATATACCGCTAATACCTCCTTCACCCATGCATACATCCCCTTGTCATTCACATTTACAGCTGCACATCCTGAAACGACTCGCCATCAGCCGCAGATGACGGCTTGTCCTTGTCGTCGTCGTGGGTCTTGGCGCCATCCGCCTTGCCTGGCTGCTCATCGCCATCTTTCTCCTCTGTGTCGGCTTGTTTATCTGCTTCGTCGGCTTGCTTTGGTCTCAGCGCAACCTTTTGGTCCTCTTTATCTTCTAGGCGCATTTTTTGCTCTTCTTGATGTGAGCGGCGGGCTTTCTGCTCTGCTTCTTCCCCTGCGCGTTCCTCCTCTTCGGCGTCGTCCTCATTATCGGGTTCCTTCTTCTCTTGTGAAGGCCTGGCAGCCTGCTCTTGCTCCTCATCCTTTTCATCCTCGTCGTCGCCGCCCTTGTCTTCTTGCTGCGCCTTGTTATCTTCTGACGGCTCAGCAGCGGCGGGCGCCTCATCCTTGGCCGGGACGGGCGGCGGCGGCGTCGACGTTGAACCGGCCCCCTCGCTCGGCGGGCCTGGTCTCATGGCATCCAGGTAAAACTTGGTGACGCCGAGGATGCGGCCATTCTTCTCGCAGGCGTCCACCCACTCGGGCCGCACAACGGGTATGTTATTCTCGACGGCCTTTTCCCACGCCGTGCCCCTGCCCTCGGTGGTGACAAAGTGGGTAGTGTCGATGCGTACGCCGTCGACAATCTTGGCGCCGATGCGCTCGACGGCCTGGCCCAGGCTCTCGCGCGCGGCAGAGGGCAGGAACCCCGGGGTGATGGTGATGCCGCTCAGGTCCGTCATCTTGTGGGTGCGGACGGCGACCTTTTCGCTCATGCGGGTTCCCGCGCTGGTGCGCAGGACGAGGTGGAAAGTGTACTCGGTGTCGACGGCGAGGCCGCTAATCTTGGTGCTGTGCATCTGCAGCGGGCGCGGGATGTTGCCGGCCTTTTGGCCGTTGCGGTACAGGCTGAGGGAGACGAGGTCGGCGGTGGCGAGCTCGACGGGGTCCCATTCGAGGACGACCGAGGTCTGGGTTGCGTTGCGGCAGCGCAGGACGGGCGTCGCGGGCTCCGAGGCGCCAAAGGAGCTGAAGATGCGCTCCTGCAGGGCGCGGAACTTGGTCTCCTCGGTGCTCTCCTTGGCTGTGTTTTGCGAGACGTTGATGTCGACGATGCTGCCGGAGGAGATGTTGGGCGGGAGGAGGATGGAGGGGAACTCGATCTGCGAAATGGGACGGGGCATTAGCTGGAGATTGAGAGAATGGGGAGTTTGCGGGATGGCTGAGCTTACCAGGCGCTTATCTGGCGTCAGGAGGACGGTGACGCCCGCGTCGACCTTACCGACGGTGAGGGAGATGAGCATCGTGGTGGTTCTTGGCTGATGACGCCGTCGTGGTCGTTTCGTAAGGGGGTTACGTCGCGGGGACGGCTAGAGCTGCCCGTTGTCTGCCCAGTGGTTGGGAGCTGCTCGTCTGTACAATGTTGACTGCGTGAGGTATGTCTGCGTGTATCTCGAGGCGACCGGGCTCGAATTGGTTGTGGGAGAATGTTTGGAGCTGGGGTCAAGTTTGAAGCAAAGGTGTCGGAGTGCATGTGGCTCTGGCGAGGTGGCACAGTAGCCCATGCGCTTCGCCCTGCGACGAGTGAAATGGCAGCTTTTGATTCGCTGGGCGCCTGAAGCTCCTTGGTTCACACCCCACCAGAGCATGTCGATCTTGTTTGAAGAGAGGTCTGGCACGGCGAGATGGAGATGAATTAGTGACTATAATATTCCTCTTTTGCAATTTTATTGTACAAATGATTTTGGTTATTTATTCGATTTATTTGAGCCAGTGGACGGTGCGCTGTTCTCAGTGTATCCAAGCCAACGACATCAACGTCACCACCCATCGTACTGCTTTGACCTCACGACGGACATTAGCTCGTGCAGTTTATCCCGTCCCCATTCTTATATAGTAGATATCCGGTATTATTCATATTTTATGCCTTGATTCGTCCATCAGAAACCATGGCCCTAATCGCCGCCAAGCTGGACGTCACAGCTCCGGCAGACATCTATTTATCAAGTTAGCGTTTGCTCCATGATCGTACGCTTTGCCCACAAATATTCTCACCTGTTGCTGCTTCGCAAGCGCCTCCTTGGCCTCGTCGCTACCGTCCTCGACACCAGGAAGCTTCCACTTGAACGAATACGTCAAGTACAGTTCGTCAGCCTTCCCACTCGGGCCGGAGCCGATGATGTTCTCCACCTCGCTGCCGTCCTCGAGCGTAAACTCGACCTTGTGCGGCGCCAGCTCCGTGCACACCTCCGTCATCTCCTTGGTGCCGTTGAAGACGACGCGGCGGTGCACGACATTGCCTTCTTCCTTTTCGACAGTGCACGAGGTAATGGGCGGCACAAACTCGTTGGCGTGGCGGACTTTGCGCTGCAGGCCTGCCCAGAGCTGTGCTTGCGTGAGGACGGGGCTGGCGTCTGGCGGGTTGACGGGCGCTGTGGCTTCAAAGTGAAGAATGGTCATTTTTGGGATGAAGGGTCTATGATATATTGAGTGATTTAAGAAAGATGGGGAAATGAGGGATGACCTGGGGTTCTGTTTGGCTTACTGATGAGATTGAGAGGCAGTGACGCCGATATATATAATAGACGCCCGGCGCTAACGGTAGCGCCGGGAAGAGTGGATCGACATGTAAGCCGCTTACAAACAATCGTGCGCCTTGGAAGAGAAGCGCGTGGGAATATTCTAGTAGACAAGTTATTAAGCTGACATTGTCTTGTTATTGAAGTCGTGGCATTAAACTATTGGCAAGCCGTTTTGCTTATGCAAACTAGTATACAGAACACCGTTACGCGTCACGTCCGGCCACAAAGTGAGGCTCGGCACCAATTAGCATAGATACGACTAGCACTCTAGGATCAACAAGCCGAAACAAAAGTATGAACTGACGCAGCCTCAAAGTCTGGCAATAGTCGAGGGAAGCTGCGTCATGTCCTCCAAAAACGCACCAAAGTCCTTCCTCACCTCATTCATATCCTCATCAATGTCGTCCGTCCACCGCCTTACATACACGGTCTTCATCCCCACGGCCTGCGCGCCACGCAAATCGTACGCATGCGCCGCAACAAGCACCACCTCTTCCGGACGAAGCTTAACAAGCTCCAATGCCCTAGTGTAAGCCACCGGCGTCGGCTTATACTGGCCCAGCAGCTGGCTGGAGAAGAGCATGTTGAAGCTCAGGCCCGAAGAGCGTGTCAGGTCCAGCTGCAAACGTGTCGTGCCGTTTGCGTGAACCATGACTTCAAGACCTAGCTCGTTGCGAATCTTGCTAATTGCCTCTTGCACCTCTGGCCATGCGCGCTGCGAGTGCCATGCCGCGACGAGCTTCTTCTTCAGGCTGTCGTCAAAGAGGCTCTTTTGATCTGGGAACTCATCCAGCAGGACCTCGAGGGTGCGGGAGAGCGTAATGTCAATGTCCTCGGGCTCAAGACTCTGGCTCACCCGGCTGGCATTTTCCACAAAGTATTTCCGACGCCATTCGAGTGCAAATTGCGATGAGAGCGTTGGTGGGAAGGACGAGGGGAGGGTCTGGACGACGCTGCTGTGCCAGTCGAGGCAGGTGCCCATAAAGTCAAAGAAGACTGCCTTAGTTGGAGCTTTATTGGATGCCATACTTGAATTGGGCCGTGGAAAAATCGGAAAAGAGGTGAAATGTATTCTATATGCTTGATGTGAAGTATGAGGGTTTTGAGTCCGTGGATAGTGAATAAGGCTGGAGCCATCAACGGTGTATTATAAAGCTGACGTCACAGCCTGATTTGGCCGTCTCGGTATCACGTACTGCTCTTAATAATCATTTTGACAAGGCGTCAATGTAAAATTTACATGACATACAATGATGTTTCTCAGGAATCTGCGTAGTTATAATCCAATGATCGCGATATCGCTGGCTACATCTTTTCCTTCGGCGTCACCCAAAGCAAGACGCTCTCGCCTTCGTCGAGCTCTACCTCAATTCCACCACTACTGATATCCTGGTTCATGCCTGCCCACACATTCTTTGCATTGTAATCCTTATTTACATCGAGACCCAAGTCTGTCCAAGACACTTTGACAGTCTGCTTTCCCGGCGTTTTGCTCCCGAATCCGCCCTGACCCTGATCCGGACCATAGTTTGCAATCACCACCACGGCCCGATTACACGATGACGGCCCAGCAATCCAAGCCTGCAGCTGCTTCGAATCCTTATTTCCAGTACCGGGATTCCTCGGCTGCATTGGGAATTTCGCCGTGAAATCTGCCACCGCAAGCGCGTCCTTGTTGGTGAGAAGCTCCATGCCCAGGTCATCAATGCGCGCCAAGTCCGAGCCCGTTATGAGGTTCGCCCCCGCAGCAATCCAGTGCGTCATGATTGTCCGTCGCTGCGTGTCAGACACTCCCGTAATAGACGCTGCGTTGCCGGCGTATAAGTTATCTAGGTCAGGGTACACATTGAGCTCGTCAAAGATGTCAAGCGCCGCGACGATCCACTGGCGATAGTTGTCAATGGCGCGCTGCACCGTCGCCCACCGGATAAAGGTCGACTCGCCGCCGTTGTTGATGTCTTGGTCCACACGCATGGACTCGGAGTTGTCGTTCCAAATATTGAAATACTTTGGCGTGCGGTCGAGCTTCCACGAGATGTCGAGGCGCATGGGGCGGCCACTCTGGCGAATTGCTTCGCGCCAGGCTGGTACGGCTGCGCTTTGGTCTGGTGGTAGATTTTGTCCGTTATCTGGGGAGCCTGGTGTAATAAAGTCTAGCTTGATGAAATCCGTGCCCCTGGGATTTTGTCAGCGTCAACGTTGTAACTGCTTGTGCTTGTCCGCTCACCATTCTGCAAATTGGTCGACGACGGAGTTGTGCCACTGCTGGACCTCCGGACGAGTATAATTAAAAATGCAGCGCGCGAGACCCTCATCTCCGGAGCACACATCTTGAATCTTGGTGTTGGTGCCATATATGGTCTTGTCAAGATCAGCCAGAAACGCGCCGGGCACCACGTACAAGCCTAACTCGAGACCGTGGCTGTGCAGATGCTCCGCGAGCTTGGGAATATCAAACTTGGGAGCGTCGTATATGATGCGCCCGTACTGGTCGCCGTTTGCACCAACCGACCAGCCAGAATCCAGACTGCAGTATGTGTAGTTGGATGACTTGAGCTTCTCGGCCATGAGATCGCACTGCGTAATGACGTGGTCTTGATCAAACGAGAAGCCAGCGCCTACGTCGTTGGCTTGCAAACCAAAGGAATTCCATCCTCGTGCTGGGGAATGGTAGCCACCAGATGTTTCTGCGTACTTAATGACTTTCAAGTCTGCCGCGGACGCTACAGTGCCCAGTCCTAGCACAGTACCGTAACTGACTCTCATTGTTCTTGGCGTTGGAGTATACTTGAAATGTTCTGTATGAAGCCCTTATCTTCTTCGAATATCCGGATACTCATCGTCTATATATACACCCACAATCATCCGAATCCATCACGGCGTGGGTAGCGTTACGTGGGGGATGCAGAGCGACACGCGAGCAAACTGGTGTAAGTCGGCGGCCGGTCGGGGAATTAATCGGGAAATTTCTTCCAGCAATGGGATCGCCAGAAACAAGAACCTCGTTGCTATCACGATTTGCGTTGCTGCATTACCCCACGACCGGGATACGACGCTGGAGCGGAGCACCTCTGTGTTAGTCGACATCTTCAGCCACTTTCTCCGCACGCTAGTCTACTACCGACGGGTCTTTGCATCATGGCTTGCAGGACAAAGTCAACGCCAAAGTCGTATTCAAGAAACTATCAATCTTTTTCGACGGGATATCGTGCACACAAATTGACAGAAATTCCATCAGCCATATCCACAAGATGGAGGATGAGTACTCAGCAACGAATCGCATCGCCCCTCTTAACCTCGCCATCAACACACTTGCGCATCCAATCGAAAACCTCTCTATGCCACATGAGCGAGTTTTCTTCCTTTGCTACCCAATGACCCTCGTCCGGGAACGTGAGAAACACGCTCGGCACCTCCTGGGCCTGTAGCACACGGAAGAATGCGAGTCCTTCGGTGATAGGAACGCGGTAGTCCTTGTCGTTGTGGATCACAATCGTGGGCGGCGCATGCTTAAAGTTCTGAACCCGCCTAGTACTCAAGGGGTTGTATCTTTCATAATTCTCTGGTTCTATCCAAGGCAGCCAGGAGTTTCCAAAGTAGCCTCTGTTGTGGATGTTGTCTCCAGTCAGAGCCCAGTTCGGGATGCTCACGACGCCATCATGCCATACGGCGCAGCAGAACTATCATCTTATCGTAAGCGAGGCTCAAAAACTTCCATGGTTTGTAAAATGGTTCCTATACTGGTAAATTTGACGATTTTACCTACCTTCTTAATGATTTCGTGACCAAACATCCAGCTGACAAGATAAGCTCCGTAGCTAGCTCCTGCCAAAACAGCCTTGGACTGGTCCAGATATTCAACATTCTCCAGATAGGCACAAAGATTGAGAATATCATGGAATGCGTGACCCGCCCATCCGTTTTTAACATCTGGAAAGGAGTAAGTGCTGCTCGTGATGTTTCAGTAGGATAGGGTCGTACCATCGCGGAGCTCTGTCCCAAACCCTACACTTCCGGTGATATTCGGCAAGATGACGACGTAGCCTTGCTCAGCCCATGCCATCATGTTCCACTATAAAGTAGTCAGAAAGATGATGTTTCATTGCGCGAAACGGGAGATGGCAATGCAAACCCTTGTATTCCACCCGTCGCTCCAAGCGCCAATTGGGCCGCCGTGGGGAGACAGCACCCAAGGATACTTTTTAGTCTCGTCAAAGTCGCTAGGGAGTAGCATGAATGAATGAATGCAACGATCTTTGGACCCTTCAAACCAAAACTCGGTGACCATATTCTCTGACAGGTTGAATCGCTGCCCTCGCCGACTTGCTGACGATATTGTCTTGGCCACTCTGGCCTCGGGGACATCGACAACCTGCCAGAGGCTGCTGTCGATAAAGCTCGAGCTCGAAACAAACAGTCTGTCCCACTTGCCTTGCTGTAAAGGGTAAAACGCAGATACTGAGCCTTCCTGGAAGATGATTGTCGGCTTTTCCCCTTCTGCGAGCTTCAAGGTTGAGAGCACAACACGCCCACACTTGTGGCTTGTGAGTATGACAGATGACTCCGTGCTGCCGGGGATTTCCATGAATTCAAAGCTACTGGGAGTATTATAGTCCTCGTTATCGACGAGTTGAGGGCCGATCATGGAAAACACATTGATTGCAGCCATGTCGCCAATCACGGCCATGTGTAGTTGCAGATCGTGGGTATTCTCCAGCATGCCATAGAGGAAGCATACGCTCGAGTCGTCTGGCGAAACGCGAATATGGCTCGCTACTCCACCTTGGCTGCTCATCAGAGGTAAGAAAATGTGCTGCGGCGCTACCGTTGGAGGCTGATCGAACGAGTCGATGGGGACAAAGTAAGCGTAGGTATTCGTGCTTTCGGGGATAGTCACTGTTATATTTCGTGCAATGAATGCCACGCCGCGACGGGAAATGTCAAAGTTGTTGGTGGCGTTGCTGGTACCATCGTACATGGCCGCCGGAGCTTCTATCGAGGAGTCGGTCACAGCGTTGTGCAGCATAGCCGGTAGAGTCCATGCTCCGTCGCTGTTGCGCCGAAGCGCGTTGTACCAAAGACTATATCTCTGGCCACGGTATAGTTCGTTCCACTACCAAAACAGAAAATAAGCAGTGTTCTGTGCGATCACCTCGGCGTTCTTGGGCTTACATAGCGCACGTTGGCAGTCTTGAATAGACGACCACTGGATAAGCTCTTGTGAGCGTTCTCGTTGTAAAGCAGGCCATCATCTCCAACAAGGCCGGTGACCATAAATACAACAGTACCGTCTCCAAGAGCCTTGAGTTTCATATTGGCCACGGGGGCATCGTATTCGACAGCGACATATCCGGCTTTGGAGACATCTGTGCCATCGGCAATCCACACTTGAGTCTTGCCATGCTCGTCACCTTTCAGGTAAATAATGTCGCTCGTGCCTGGTATCCAGTTTGCGTTGTGGACTTTTTCATCTGTAAGCCGCGCGGATATTCCAGTCGTGAGGTTCAAGACGCGGACCTCCTTGACTGTCTCGCCACCAATCTTGTGTGTCGAGACAGTGTACAGCACAAGTTTTCCGCTATAGTTGGGGACAGCCACGCCACGCCTCGGCGCCTCTATGAGAGCCTCTGCCGTCAATTTCTGCACTCTGACCATTTTTATGGTATTTTGTCGTCTACGGGAAACTTCGTAGAGGAATATTTAGGGTCATCCGTGGTATGCTGGCAGCGTTACAAGATATATGGGACGGGCTACGGCTGACGCAGGCAGCGAGCAGCCGCTATGGAAAAGGACCGCCCCCCCTTGTTTACGTATGTCCATGATGAATATCGGCGACTGGTGGTGGGACTTGTTGGAGCGGCAGTCCTACCAGGAGGAAAATGTAGGGTGTACGACGACAGTCCGAGGAGCATCTCTTGTCAGCTCTGGCGTCCGTCCCCGCACAAGCTGACGCGGACGGCGGCCGCGTGGCCCCACAAGGCTACAAGGCCAAAAAGACCAACTTACACCGTTTACTGCAGAAGCATAAAGACTGCAGATTCTTACAGAAATTATAATCGGCCTAGCAGAATCAACTGGATTTTCAGTAGGTCGGCTCGGAACGGTGTACCCCACAACTTACAAGAGGCTATTCTAGGCGGACAATCCTTGCACAGAGACGGCCTCGGCAAGGGATACTTGACTTTGCCACTTCAACTCAAAGACAACAAGTATTTTACAGTGATAGATTTGTCCAACATGGATATCATACGTTTTAATAATATGGGCAATATGAAGAAAGAAGCGTCGGATACTGTCTTCATTCCTCTGTTGGACAGCCGGACTGACTCGCATCCAACGGCGCCGCTGCCTCGAGCGGGTACTATGTCCATGCCAAAGTATTCATCGTCCCGCTACGCTGATCTAGGTGACGCGTACAAATGTATTCTCATCGGTATCGGGGGAGTCTTCTCCGGACGCTAGCAGAATAGGGGTGCCAAGCGTAGCCATGCTCTGGTTTTGCACAGGATCCACGGCGACTACGTTGTCGTACATGTGACATGTTAGTAATCAATAGTTTAAAGGAATATGTTCTTAGAAAATCTATTTTCTGCGCTACTTGGTATGCTCTTGGGACACTTTTACGTGATGTGGAAGATATTCGTCGTAGTGTTTCCCTGCCGCCGTCTTCGCCTGTTCACACTCTCCAGCTAGCGGTCATACGGTCCATGTAGAGGAACTTGGTTCATATTCTTGCAAGAACGAAATTTAATTTCCATAGTACCCATTTAATTAAATTGCAAAAAGTAGAAAAGCTGCCACTAAAGTATCATGCCTAGAGATCACGGTTCAAGGCGGCAACACAAGTAGCCAAACCCACCAACTCATCCACCTCGTCAGTATCCAGAATCAAAACACTACTATTCTTGAACCACGACTTTGCAGCAAACTCGCCAATCTTCTCCTGCTTCTCGTCCACAATCTTGTAGAGGATACCGACCCCCCCGCCCATGGTCATGTCCCACGTGACCGAGGACGAGCCAAAGGTAAACTGCTCCTGCTTCTTGAGGAGGCTTACGGGCTTGACATCGACAACCTGTCCGCCAAAGTGCGATTCCTTGGTAAAATACAGCTTCCAAGTACTGTAGTGCTTTAAGATGGACATGTTCAGCTCGGCGACGACGCGGCCACCGTCTCGGCAGTCGTGGATTTTGAGGACGGCGGACAGCGCGCCACGATTCATCTGGTAGGACCAGGCATTTGCGTCTTTCTGACGCTCTGATGCGGCCTGCTCGACTTGCTTGTATGTCGACTTTAGGTCAAATTCCCCAAAGGAGGCGAGTTTGATGCTCGTGGTGAGGTCCAGAACGCGGAGCTCATCGGAGAAATCGCCGCTGGAGGACTTGATATAGAAGAGACTTCGGGGAGTTCCAGAGATTCCAGCCATTTCTTTTAGCAGGATAGGATATAAGTGTAAAGAAAAGATGAATCAGCGATATGATTCGTACTGTAGAGGAATTGAAAGTACGTGTTTCGTAGAGGAGAGGGGCGAAGCGGACAATTTCTCGATCAGAAGAAGGGACAGAGGGCCTCTAGGTGATTTCTAACGAGTTGTGAAAGTGTTTGACAGGTTGTGCCATTATTTTCGAATTAAAGCGGAAATGCATCGTATTCTTATAGTTTTGGGACTGAAGCATTTGATTGTAAGTATGCTGACGGCATCGCGACATGGTGCCTAATTAGGCAAGTGGGTCACATCGGGTCAGCCGATACGGACGGCAACTGATGCGTCCAAGTTCAAGGAACCTCGGTGCTCGTTTTATCATCGCCCGTTGCAAGAAACATCTGTTCTAGCTTAATTTATATAATATCCAAAAAAAAAAAAATTCATCATTTATGCCTTTTGTCAGATGTCCGCTGGCAAGAGCCTCTTGTGGTCAGCCAGCATTATCGAGAAGGACAGTCGTTCGTTGTCCAGCTCTGTCTTGACGCTCAAACTAGTATATTGGTTTCGAAAGGAAAGCTTAGATACAGTGCCCGATGTATCGAGTGTGAATCTTTTTTTTTTGCCAGTCTATGTCTGTGATTCAGCCGTAGTTCTCAACTACGTACTATACTAACACGCAGTAGGCGTTTTCCACGGCGACGCAACTCCCCACATAAGCCCTATGACTAAGGCGGCAAGATCTCGCAAACGCCTCTCGATGCAATCAAAAATTTTGTTTCTCACTCGCGAATGAGCCAATCGCAGCAACAATTGCACCTCTAACACCGCCAATGCTGGCCATTCGGCTCCTCTAACCACTCGTCAACACTCACGCAGCCATCATCGCCACCATGGCTTCCAGCGCAACCCTCTTCATGACGCCCGAGGAATCGGCGCGCATCCAAAAGACGCTGCAGGCCCGCGTCGCACGATGCGAGCAGGAGCGCGGCCAGCCCTGGGAGACGACGGACCGCAAGGCCATGGTGCAGCACGCCACCTCGTCTTCGCTGATGCAGGACTTTGCTTCGTCCGTTTTTGGCGCGGCGCCCAAGAAGGACAACGACACCATGGTCGCCTACCCAGTGGGCCGCCCATACCCGCCGTGTACTGTCTCGGTCAAGGACCTCAAGCCTATGAAGATGGCCGACCTGCGCATGGACACGCACCACCGCGGACATGTGCTCGCTTTGCGCCGCATCTCCCCCGTTGTGGAGTTGAAGGCGTCGTCGTGGGCGGTGGTGCAGGGCGATTCGCCGGATGACATTGCCCAGCTCGAGGTGTTTCTACACAAGACCAAGCGAGGGCGCGACGTGCTGGATTCGGGCTATGATTTCCTGATTAAGGAGCCTTTTTATACTCGCAATGACCAGGATGATACTGTCATCCGAGTCGACCACCCCTCAGATATCTTCATTGACTCGGTCAACGATGACCCCGAGGCTTGGCGTGACGCCAACACAGCATCCGGCGTGGTGGAAACTTCGCCGGCCGTATGCAAGGAAAAGGGCAATGTGGCGCTCGGAAAGCAGCAGCTCGCGCAATCCTATCTATTTTACAGCAAAGGCGTGGAGCTGGCCGAAAAGGAAAACGACCCGGCATCCACCCTCCTCAAAGACCTACACCGCAACAGGGCGCATCTCAATCTCCTCCTCCAGCGCCTAGACGAAGCCAAGGCTGATGCACTGGCTTCTCTTACAGGCGGCCAAGACGATGCGGCAAAAGAGCTCGACGCAAAGGCCTATTTCCGCGCCGGTAGCGCCGCGTACGCCAACGGCGACTACCACGCAGCGAAGGAGTACTTCGAGGAGCAGGAAAAGAGACAGCCCGACAACCAAAACGCAAAGATTTACCTGCGCAGGATAGCTAAGCGCCTCGAGGAGCGCCAAACAGGCATGTACGACCTGAGCAAGATCGCCGCCAGCCTGCCCAAGGTCAAGGACCGTCCGGACGTGGCGTCGTTCAAGGGCCCGACGGAGATCAAGGACAGCCCCGGCGCGGGCAGGGGCTTGTTTGCGACGCGCGCCATCAAGAACAAGGAGATCATCATGTGCGAGCGCGCATTCTGCCTCGTCACCAGCAAGGACGGCACGGCATTTTCCGCCATCAACTGCGAGCTGCGCGAGGACGCGGCCATCAAAGTATACCCGGCCGGCCTGCACAAGGCGGTCGTGCAGAAGCTGCTCAACAACCCGTCGCAGATTGAAAACTTCTTCAGCCTCTGGGGCGACTACAGCGGCATCGGCACCAAGCCGCTCGAGGTGGACGGCGACCCCGTCATCGACACGTTCCAGGTGCATGACATTCTGCAGCGCAACGCCTTTGGCACGGGCAAGCTGAGCGAGGACGAGGACGTCAGCAACGCCTCGACGGGCGTGTGGCTGCGGTCCGCGTACCTCAACCACTCGTGCGACCCCAGCGTCGGCAAGGAGTTCCTCGGCGACATCCTCATCCTGCGCGCCATGCGCGACATTGCCGCCGGCGAGGAGCTGACGCACCACTACGACGTGACGAGCGACTACGACGCCCGCCAGGCCGCGCTGCAGCGCACCTGGGGCTTTCAGTGCTCCTGCCCGCTGTGCAAAGCCGAGCAGGCCGACGCCCCCGAGGTGCGCAAGAAGCGCCGCGAGCTCGAGGCCGAGTCGCACGAGTTTGCGCAGCACACGAACCCGTCGTCGGCGAGGATTGTGGCCGTCACAAAGGCCAAGAGGCTGCGGCAGGCGATTGCTGACACCTACGATGCGAAGCGCTACAAGGGACTGCCACAGCGGGCTTTGGAGGTTATAGAACATTGGCTGAAAATTGCGACGGCGAGGCGCTGAGAAAGGGTTTTTATAAACGGGTGTAGCATATTCGAGGCGTTGCAAAGCGAGCGGGTTAGAACAGGAAATAGACACCCAGCGAAAAATAAAAGGCTGGGAATCTCCAAACATCAATTCGCTTTATGAGATTCTGCTACCTTGTAAATGTTTATATCGAATCGTGGTTGTATATTTATGCTCTGAGATGATGCGTATCCATAGGCTATGCCCTTGCTCAAAATGCTGCCGCGAAAGTAAAGACGAATGACGTATGGCAATTTGACACTCATTTCTTTACATATATCGCCATACGCCCAAAAACCTCCTCGTCGTTCGGGAAGGGGTATGTGATGTAATTGCTCACCATGCTTCTAACTCGAGGCGAGTCTGGGTCCGTGCTATACGGTCTGTTTGATGCTTGGTCAGCGCTTGTCCCTCCTTACTCCATGCACACGATGTATACATTGCGGGAACCAGTCTCCCACTAGCAAAAGACGTATACGAAAAGTAATTCACTCACGAAACCCAGCGCTCCTCGCCGTCGAAATCCCGTTTCTCCCACTCTGTTTTTTCCTCGCCTTCGTCTATGACCCTGTTCCAAATCATGGCTGCCGGCCAAAATCCCGTCTGCTACAACCTGTCTCACGGGGATGTTTGGACTGCAGCTAATTACCATGGTATTCTGGTCGATCTCAAGAAAGCCCTTTGGATCGTCGAGCGCAGTGATTCCGACGTTTTTCAAAACCTCCTTCTCCACTGCGTCATACGCCGGGTCTTGCGCATAGCATTTTACGTCAGCGGTTCGCGAGGCGGTGGACCATGTTCTCACGGCTTCGGCCATGGTCAGCGCAAAGGCGTGCTGCTTGCTGCAGCGCCGTACCGAGGTGGCGAGGTTTTCATTCGTGTCCACCCCTGGCCAGTCCAGGCGGCCTAAGCCGAAGCATACTATCTTGTTGATGGGGACAGGCGAGCTGATACCCTCGACTATGTTCAGCGTCGATGTGCGCATGGCACTGCTCAGCCACGCCTTCTGATGGCTGTCGAATGTCTTTTGTACATCTTCCGCTGAGCTGCCGGACGATTCAGACTTTTTGGTGTAGTGAATGCCCAGCGAGTCTTCAACATAAACAAGCAATTTCGGATATGACGCGCTGAAATGAACGAGGTGCTGGTAGGACCCGTAGTAAATACAGTAGGTATCACTAAAAAGCATGACCATTCAGAAAGTATCGTCCCGTGTTCATCAAATGCGGTGACTCACCAATACTCTCGAGAGCAATCGTCAACATCCGTCTCATACTCCTTGGTTCGGCCCAGAATGCCCATGATCTTGACCGGCCCGCCACGGTTTAGCTGCGCGTCCAAATCCAAGAGCATCTCCCTCGAATAGAGAGGTTTGCCTTGCTCATACGCCCATATGATTGACTCGACCTTCTCCTTTGCGTCGCTTATCGTGCATTCACTCTCTCTGCCCTCGTCTCGCAGAGCCTTCACAGTCTCATCTAGACTCTTGAGGTACTTGTCCACCCGCGCATTGTCGTAGCTATCGCGAGAAGACATTTCGAATGTGACGTTGCGGTCAGTATCTCGCCGATGTAAATTCTAGAACGTAGAGGAGTATCTCTTGGGTATCGTTGCGCGAATGGGGTTGCCCATGTACGCAGCCCAACCCGGAACAAATGGGCGCTTAATGGTTGGTGGAGGCTTTACAGCAGCCGCCGCAGTCACGTTGCGCCGGCCCAATGAACGTCAAGGGCATGTAGTACAAAATGCTAGATAGGTGAGGGGTGCATACTTGGGTTGAGTGCCGTGTAAGTGATATTTGCTTGCGGCAAAAAAAAAAAAAAAATGAAAGAGGGAATAGCAGCTAGGAGTTCGCCACCTCACCCTCACCGTGTTGTAGCTGCCGAGCTATGTGTACACAGTTATGTTCACAGATCCAACGTAAGACGTCGATTTCACATGAGGGTCACCAGACTGTAGCGACGGAATTTCATTCTCTGTATATAGTCGAGCAATATTTGCATTGTATTCATATTTGTCATTAGTTTCTTTGATGCGACCTAAAGCGCCTTATTTCTTCGCATCCTCCTTCATGCCAGCCTGCACCCAATTGCGCGCCGACTCGGCCTTCTTGTCGAGCTCCTCCTCGGACATCTTGAGCTGGTCAAAGGCACCGTGGGGAGAGGGTACATTGCGGCCCTTTTCGAAGCCGGGACGCTCGAGGAGGGTGAAGAGCCACTTCTTGAGGTGGGGGAACTCCTCGATATCGACACCAGCCCATTCTGTGGGAGAGACATCCGGTTAGTACTGCTCTGTCATTGCATTTATGAGTCAACGGGGAGGTAGACATACTGGATGAGGCAACCCAGCCCCAGCAGGAAATATCGGCAATGGTGACGCGGTCACCGACGAGGAAGCCGGATGAAGACTTGGACAGGGCGGTGTCCATGGTGCGGTACAGACGGCGGGTCTCGTTGGTGTAGCGGTCGATGCCGTACTGGATCTTTTCGGGAGCGTAGCCTACAAACAAGTTAGCGCGTGCTTCAATGCCGAGTGCAGATTCGATATGTTCAAAACATACGCTTAAAGTGGTTGGACTGGCCCTGCATGGGTCCGAGACCACCCATCTGCCAGTTGAGCTGCAGTTCGCGTCAGTCTTAGTCCACAGCGCAAATCGAAGTCGCTTGTCTTCCCCCAAAGGTACTTACCCAAGAAATCACCTCCCAGTGCTGGGCCGAGTCTCGCGGGTAGGAAACCTTGTTGTCCTTGTCGTAGCGGTCGACGAGGTACTCGAGGATGGCACCGCTCTCAAAGACGCGGATGGGCTTGCCGTCGGTCCACTTGTCGGTGAGGGCTGGGATGCGGCCGTTGGGGTTAATCTCGAGGAACCAGGGCTGCTTCTGCTCGTTCTCCGTCATCTTGATGGCATGGACCTGGAGAGGGGCGACGAGTTAGCCGGGCTTACGCTTACGGGCGTGCGCATGCGGCGCGTGCAAGAGGCAAAGAGGCAAAAAAGCGGCACGAACCTTGTAGTCCAGGCCCAGCTCCTCGAGCAGGATGCTAGCCTTGATGCCATTGGGCGTCGCGGCAGTGTAGAGGGTGATGTCGCTCATTTTGGAACCGGTAAGTTGACTGGCAAGCTTGAAAAGACGTGATGTCATAAGATTGTGGTATGTCCTTTCTGGTGGCGGGGTTATGGATACGCGATGTGGGATTTACGAAAGTATGAGATGGGAAGAGGAAGACGAGGAAGCTAACTTTACGACAGGGGAAGCAGGTCAAGCCATCTATATAGGTAGTTTATGAAGCGGAGCTGAAAATGGCCACCATGGGAAGCAAGTTCCACATGGAATGGAATCCGCATTGGGACCCTCGGGATCGATTGGTAATGCAACTTGAAGTGCGGATTAGAAATCTCCAGGCGCGCCATCATAGATCAACGGGGTTGATTGGATGGTACGGGCGACCATAGGCGTTAGCGTCCAATTTCAACTTTTTCCCACTAGGATCACCCTAGTGTATTCTTAATAAAGCAATAGAATATCTATCTATATATAATAAGTAACTAATAAGTTATTATATAATATACTCCTTCTCTAAAAGAGAACTATTTATAAACTAATATTTATATAATTTATATTAAAAAATTTTAAAAAAAATATAAAAGCTAGAAAGGGTATAGAAATTAGTAAGGCTAAAAATTAATAAGGCTAAGAGATAGTAAAGCTAAGAGCTAATATAGCTAGAAATTAAGAGTATTAAAAGTTAGAGAGAGCTAAAGAGCTAGAGAAGGAGGGCCTAGGAATTAGAGAAGGCTAAGGAGCTAGGGAGGTGCTAGAGAGGGCTAAGGAGCCAGAGACAGCTATGCAGAAATACAGTAGTATTACGATAACGGGGCACTTATAGGCACGCTCGGCGTAAAAATAGTAAAAAGACCATACGAAAGTTGAAATTGGACGCTAACGCCTATGGTCGCCCGTAGATGGCGTCACCAGGTCCCGGCCAAGCGGGCGGCGGGGTAGAAGCGTCCAGCTCCAGCTTCGGGCCAAAGTGGTCCGTCTTTGGGAATTTAGGTACGTACCTGTAGCCGCTGGTTCCGCTCCGCTCGGCGGACTTGACGATGGCGTGTATATTACTATGTACCTACGTATGGTTCTCTATAGCAGAAGTCTTCCATGGCGATAGTCGGGATATATTTGTAAAATGTACAGCGTTGGAGCACACACACACGTCATCAACAGGTAAATGTGCGAGACCTTTTCTCAATCGTTAGCCTCCGCATTGCCCTGCAAACTTGAGCCCGCTAAGCTGCGGTGTATGCCGTGTAAAACTCCGCCGGCCTTGGACCTGGCGGGCTGAACTGATAAACCAGAGCAAGCTCGCGCAAGACAATGGGACATATGCCGGGGATACGGAGTATCCCAGTCTTATTTGGGATGGTCGGCTCTTACATGCATCGATCACCGTGCTGCCCCGCAATCTAATTGTGAGCCGATCTGTCGCTGGTGAAGACAGGGGACATTACGCAGCCTGGCTATGGGTTCTTACTCATCAATCTGGGTCAAGCAGGCATTGCAATGCTATTCATTCAGTTTCTACCAATTTAAGTGTAAGTCAGAATCGTCAAGCATCAGTTCTGACCAAAGTTATGTCAAGGGCGACTCCATTTTATGTTGCTTCGCGAGTGTCATTCACACAATGGCCAGCCTATATTACGCTCATTGGATAAAAGCATCAAGTTATCTTTACTTCCATGTAAAGAGAATGAATGGTTAGCTTTCCTGCCTTATTTATACCCGTTCACGCAGGAAATCTTGCCACCACCAACGTCGCGGCTGGTGTCGGCCTCCGTTTTGCGTACAGCGGGCATCCCGGCGTGGGGCGAACGTCAGGCGGCCGGCGAGGCTTGGTGGACTGGCCCAAAATATTGATGGGGAACCGGCGATTTCTGACCACTGTTGAAGCAATGCTCAGCACCGGTGCGTCGGCGTGAACCGGCGTCAATGGCTCGCCAGTTGCTTCTTCTCGGCGTATCGGTGTGAACTGTACAAACATTTTGTAATAAGATGCCTGGAGCCAAAATTGAGTATCATAGTAAAACACTGCTGCTTCATACATTCGTACCTGCTTCCATAGCCAGTTTTTGCGTCTTCTTTTCTGTGATACCACACCTCCGCCATGGTCATGCTGTCATGCGACGATATGAGAGCCCGCTTCGCAGCGGCTCTGTCAGACATGTACCGGCGAGAGGTTCCTCAATACGGGACACTTCTAAAGCTTGTTTCAGAAATTAATACCGAGGAAAAATATGAGATGGGACCCTGCTGCGATACCAAAGAACGTGTCGAGGTCGAGCGGCATGGTGCTATTAGGCTCGGCTCCGCTGCCGAGCTGGCCATGATGCGCCGGCTGTTTGCCGTCATGGGCATGTACCCAGTCGGGTATTACGACCTTACCGTCGCGGGACTCCCTGTACATGCTACAGGGTTCCGCCCAATACAGGAAGATTCCCTGCAGCGTAATCCATTTCGAGTCTTTACTTCCCTGCTGCGTCTCGACTTGATCCAAGATGAGAACCTGCGCGCCAAAGCCAAGTCCATCTTGGAACAGCGACAAATATTCACTCCCCGCTGTATAGAGCTCATCAAGGGATTTGAAGCATCCCACAGCTTTTCAAAAGAAACAGCACAAGAATTCTTGAACGAGGCACTAGAGACGTTCCGCTGGCACGAGTCGTCAACAGTCGACATGGCAACGTACCGAGACCTCGAGGCGAGCCACCCACTCATTGCCGACATTGTCTGCTTCAAGGGCCCTCACATCAACCACCTAACCCCCCGCGTCCTTCACATAGACAAGGCGCAGGCCGCCATGCAGCAGCATGGTCTGCAAGCCAAAGAGGTCGTCGAAGGACCGCCGCCGCGCACTAACCTCATCCTGCTGCGGCAGACTAGCTTTCTGGCCGTCGAAGAAAGCATTGCGTTTTCAGACGGGTCAGAAAAGGGAGGAAAACACCGCGCCAGATTTGGAGAGATTGAGCAGCGCGGAGCTGCCCTGACGCCGAAAGGTAGGCGATTATACGACGAGCTGCTAGCGCGCTTCCTCCGTGCTGCCGAGGGAAAGGATGCAAGTACTCGACAGGAGCTGCTTGCGCAGCACTTTGCCGAGTTCCCCGACGATTTGGAGACATTGCGTCGACAGGGTCTCGCGTACTTTAGATACGGCCTTGGAACACCGAGGCGGGCTGTCTCGAATCCTACAAACATGGACGACTTGGTATCCTCCGGAGTCTTGACCTACGAGACCATCACATACGAGGACTTTCTGCCGGCCAGCGCGGCGGGCATCTTCCGCTCAAATCTCGGTGCCTGCAAGACGAATAGTGAAGTACAGTCATCCGATCAAGGAGAATTTGAGAAAGCCATGGGCTGTTCGGTTCAAGACCCGTTTGAACTTTACAGCAACATTGAAAAGAGCTCTATTACGGAGTGCTTGGAAGTATTAAAACGGGTTTCATGGAGGTCTGAATACGGGACACAAGGTTACTCAGATATGAAGTTATAGACATTTTCGCGGAATATAGGGTGTAGAAGTGGGGGACGCCAACTTTGATCATTTCTTGCAAATAGTCCTCCCAATCACAGCTGGCAGGCGAGACAATTAACATTGTAAATGATGTTACAGTATGCCGGTAAAATACTACAGCGAAAACAGAAGGCTATGCAATCCTATTATCCACTAAACCAAAGACCAGCATATCCAAGGTCCAGCTCTTGGTCAACTTGGACAGCCGCCCACGCATTACAGCCACTCAATCCGTCCTCCGACTATACCTCTGATCCAACACATCCGCCACCACGCGGCCAAAGCCCTCGGCCTCGAACTGCACAGTCTTGAGAGGATCCAGCAGCATGAGCCACAGCGTGCCGCGAATCTCCTTTCCCTCCGCGACGCCATTCTTGTACCCGAGCTCCTCGAGCCGCCGAAACACGGACCCCTTGATGGTCCGCCGCGGCAGCATCGACACGACCGCCGACCCCGTCATGAAGCCCACGGAGACGGCCCACAGCGGCTCCTCGGTCGTCTTGCGCGCGTACTTGGCGCGAATGGACGGCGTGAGCGGGTGGCCCCGCGGGTCAAAGTAGACAAGGTGGTGCGGGTGCAGGATGTGCCGCGGGCTAAAGGCGACCCTGATGCCGTACCGCGCCGTGACGTCGCGCAGCTCGGGACCGCCTTTGAGGGGCACGAGCTTGCCGTTGTCCGGCTCGAGGTTCGGGTACCGCTGGAAAAAGTCGACGTTTTCGGCCGTCGTCAGCAGCTGGCCCGACTGCTTGTAAAACTTTTGCGTCTCGTGCGGGATGAAGCGCTTAAAGGTCGCGCCGCCACCGCGGGGCTTTCCGTCGCGCGGGTTTTGTCGCGACTTGGCCGGCTTTGATGTCGAAGATGCAAGGCGTCGTGTGATGGGTGAGGTGAGAGTCGGTAGCACGAGACAAGACGGCCGTTGTAGAGCACTCTTGACATCTCGGAAGAGTGCCTGAGCCGGTCCTGCAATCGAGCGCATGATTCCTGCAGCTGGTGGTGTTTTGCTACCTGGTCATGATTCAGAGTGACTCAAGCTGAAGCTGTCTCTAGGCGAGTCAGCAACGCAGTCATAAAGAGGATTGGCTGTGGCGAGGGTGAATGCAAAGCTCAGCAAAGGCGATTATCAGGCAAGCTTCCTTCTCTCGTTGGTGTCACCTTGAGCACATGCCGCTTCGCACGATGGGCGAGTCGCTTAGTAACCCGAGAACCACGGCGCCGTTGTCGTGGGGATGATATTGTGGTACCGGGATCATTGCGGGTTTTGCCTGCAAAATCCAAGTAGCGTCATATCGCGACCGCCACCAGAGTCTTTTGCACAGCGAGGATGACACGGCCCACAGAGATTGAGTCATCGCCTGCAAGGCAGCCCAAAGAAAAAAAATTATGCCCTGGCGCCCGCCAAACACAACGCAGCATGGCAACTGCCCAAAAAAAATTATGCACACAGCACACAGCACACAGTACTCGAACACTATTATGACGCCTCCCTGCCCCTCCGCCCACACAAAATGCCCACTTGGGAGCACCACCCAGCGACCGGGCGCGGTGTGCGTTTGGGCAACAAGGCGGCGAAGCCACTGCAGCCAGCGAAGGGGGGGGAGGGGAGGCGGTTTGAATAAATCTCAGCCCACCTTTTCGTCTCGCCCTCTTTTCACAAACACAACATCTCTCTCTCTCCCATTTACTCCCCCCCTCCCAGCCCAACAGAAGAGGCCCCTTTGACCGTAACACGCAAACGAGATGCCTAAGAACAAGGGAAAAGTATGTTTTTCCCCCTCTCTGCCCTGTCTTCTCCCCCGGCCTTGTTACGCGCGCGTGGAACCAAAGACCCAAGCAAGGCCTTGATTTGGGCGGTCGAGGCGGTTGATTTCCCCGCCCCCGCTATTGAACGACGGTGATGTGCGCTCTCTCGCCGCCCGCCGCTCAGGACTCGTCTCTCCCGCGCGCGTACTCGTGACAATATTGGTATCATTGCTCAAAGAGAACTTGTTCACTAACGTCTTTTTTGTTTTGCGAATAACAGGGCGGTAAGAACCGCAGAAGAGGAACCAAGGAGAACGACGACCAGCGCCGCGAGTTGACCTTCAAGGAGGACGGCCAGGAGTACGCCCAGGTGGTCAAGATGCTCGGAAACGGGCGTCTTGAGGCTCTCTGCTTTGACGGCAGCAAGCGTCTAGCCAACGTATGTTGTTTTTTTTTCTCTCTTTCTACCGTTCCTTGCATCGGGAGTGAACCACACAAAGACTAACTAAACCTCCCTCCCTTACAGATTCGCGGTAAAATGCGCAAAAAGGTCTGGATCAACCAGGGCGACATCATCCTCCTGTCCCTCCGCGACTTCCAGGACAACAAGGGCGACGTCATCCTCAAGTACACCTCGGACGAGGCCCGTACCCTCAAGTCGTACGGCGAGCTGCCCGAGCACGCCAAGATTAACGAGACGGACCAGTTCAACCAGGGCGAGGACGGCGAGGCCTTTTTCGAGTTTGGCGAGGCCGACTCGGACGACGAGGACTCGGACGCCGCTCCTGGCGGCAAGAAGGAGGTTGACATTGACGACATTTAAAAAAAAACAACGGACGCACACAAGACCAAGATACAGCGAACGAGACATTTCGCCGTACGTGCTTTGTAACGCCCCGTCGTCAACATAACTCCCGTGCAGCCAAACCAAGCGGGAACCAATACGACAAAACGACACGACCTTTTCTTCCCGTCTGCTCCTCTTGCTCGATTTTTGTTGAAACGCCTCGAGTATCCACTGTCTTCTCTCTCAAACTGATTCTTTTTTTTTTCACTTTCCTTTACTCTCTCTCCCTGTTACTTTCTAGTGACGATGAGGGGGTGGGCAAAGGGGAGAAATATTGTTAGTCCCACGACAGTATTTGGAGCAGATATCCCCCGACGGACGTGGTGGGAGAGACGTCACGCCCGTCAAATGATTGCAAAAAAAATACATATAGAACGAAAGCAAAATTTACTTTTTCATGCCTTTCTTATGCCACCCGTTGTTTTGTTGTTATGGCGCGTCTTGACTATTTCCCTTTACTGTGCCCGATAGATTATAGACCGTGATGCCACTACATATAAAATTTATCCACGATGAAAGTCACCAGAACTTGACAAAGGACGTGCACAATACATGTTTTACTTCCTTTTTTTTTATTTACTGTATTTACCAAATACCCTTTCCGCTCGGATGCTTTGGTTTCCCATCTTCTTCAATCTTGTATCAGGCATAGCTGCCTGTTCCCGTAAATACATCTCCTTTTCCATGGTAATACACCCACGTCCTGCTGAACAAAGATAAGACGCTCAGCAGCGAATTCGCATTACACCAAGCGTATGCGCTGGCTCTGTGACGCCCAAAGACCGAAATCATGTCTCGGCCGTAGAATAGAAACAATGACCGTTGATATGCCACATCTACCACTCATCGTCGTCGTCTTCGTCATCTATCGTAGCTGTTAGCTTGCTGTATATTCACAACGTGCTCTATTTGTGTACTCACCACTCTTGCTGACTTTGTCCTTGCGCTTCTGCAGCGCCGCAGCCAGCGCATCGCCCATACCGCCAGGGCCACCACCGCCACCACCACCGCCTCCGCCAGCAGCGGCAGCAGCGCTACCACCAGAGTCTCCTGCTCCACCAACTTGTGCACTGCTGCGATCTCTGATTTGGTTCTTGTCCACCTTTTTGAGGGACCCAATGCCGCCCGCCTTTTGAATGTCGCCCAGCATAGCTGATCTGCCAGCTTCGGCCTTGGGCAGCGCAGGAGCGGGCGCCCCAGAGTCTCGGCTCGGCATCGGGGGAGGGGGCGGGGGAGGGCCACCGCTCGACGACGGTGGCATGGGAGGCGGAGGTGGAGGAGGCGGCGCGCCGCTTGAGCCTCCCGGGGGCGGGGGAGGCGGAGGAGGAGGAGGAACGCCAGCAGCCGGCGGCGGAGGGACGGGTCGTGAGCTCGACGGCGGTAGTGGAGGAGGCGCGTTGTTCGAGGAGACCTTTGGCGGTAATGGAGGAGGTGCCCCGGCCGGGCCGTCGTTCCTTGGTGGGGGAGGAGGCGGAACAGACGAACGGCTCGGCATTGGCGGCGGTGCACGTTGGCCGGAGAATGCTGGGGGCACGGCGTGCTTGTGGTTCTGGTTTTCCACTTCGAGAGGCGTCTTTGCTGGTCTCGGGGGCGGGGGCGGGCCAGGGTTCGACGGTTGGGACGGTGCTGCCGGAACAGGTCGCTTCTTTTCCTCGGGCTGCTGCGCAAACTTACCGGCATCAGCCAACGGGGGAGGAGCCCTGAACTTCGGCTTGGGAGGTGTCGGTTCGGCCGGCGGCGATGGCGAACGGGGCTCGGTGACAGGTGCAGCGTCCGATTTGCCTGCTCGTCGCGGTGCAGGAGGTGGTGGCGGGCCAGACTTCTTGCCAGAGCCGCCAGGGGGCGGCGGCGGAGGAGGAGGTGCTCGCCCGCCCTTGGCATCGTTGCCGTTTGCTCGCGGTGCCGGCGGTTCGGGTGGTGCAGATTGACCCAAACTCGGGGAAGACTGCTGGTTCGCATTCTGCTGTTCCTCGCGTAGAAAGTCGACAATGAACTCTTGGTTGTCCTTGATAAAGTCGTCCGTCAAGCCCTTGTCACTGAGGTCCCTGCCAAAGTGCTCGCGCCACAATGGGTCAAAGGCATCCAGTAGCGGAAACTCGGAAGGGCCCAGGTTCCCATTCATCATTGTTGAGCTCGCGTGTGACGGTGCGGGGGGAGGAGGGGGAAGGTTTGCGCGAGTAGCTTCGGGGGTGGGAGCAGATGAGTGGCGATGGAATAGTCCGCCCAGTCGGCTGTGCTTATGTGCTGGTTGCTGCGAGGCGCCGCCAAATGGTGTTGATCGTGTCGCCTTGCTTGCATTCTTTTCGCGGTCGTCCATCTTCTTCTTGAACTGCTTGGCCTCCTTTTCGTCGACAAAGCTCAGGCCGGCGAGGCACTCCTCCAGCTCAAACGTGTGGAAAAATGTTCGATCCTGGTTGTAGCTCCACGAGTCGAATATTTCTTGGTCCCAGATGACTCCGCGTGAGGCGGGCTGGTAGTTGTTAGCGTCGTTCAATCCCGCACGGTCGCATGTCCGAAACTTACCGAAATATCCACCATCTTCAGCCAGTATGTGTTGCCGACGAGGTCATTCGCCAGGACAACGGCGCCCTGCAGGCCAGTGTAGGTCCATTTCGACGGGTCGGGGTGAGCGACGAACAGCTTGGCGACAGCGACAGCCTGAATCTTGTTGGACTGCTTGGGCACAAAGCGCTTGACGGTGTCCTTGTCGTCGTCATTCAGGATGGAAGGCATGGCGGAAACAGCTCTGCGGCCGCGTGCCGGAGGACGTGGCGACCTGTGTTACGGAAAATAGCCTGCGTTGGCGGCAGCGTCGTCAAATTTGCAATGTCTCTTGACAGGGACGCATGTATGTAGGCAGGCAGCGTCCGAGAGGGCTAGGCTCGAGGGCCGTCGGTCGAGGAGCCTCGAGATTGTCGCTTGCCAAGCTGTCAAGCGCCCAGCAGGCAGCTAAATAGCAGCGGCAGGCAATCTCAACGAGGGGCAGCCTGCAGATGATATCGCGAAGGTCCCGTTGCAAATGAGCGTCGGCGATGGGATCCCGAGAGGCGCCGGCGAGCCGTGAATTGATCTGATGCCTGGAGCGTGGTTGGCGAGTCGAGGTTGGGGACTGTGGAAGCAAGTGGCCGCAGCAGCCGTCACCGTTGCCAATCAGCCCCGCTGGGCAGCACCCGCACCACCCATCCACACCGCACCACCGCACCGTACCGGCGCCCGGAGTGTGGCTTTACTGGGGCAGCCAAGCGTCAGCACCGCCACAGTTGCGAATGGCTGTCGTCATCGCGCAGCGCAAGCTCAGCGAAGGTACGCAACAAGGCTACGAATCTCCGTGATGGCAACGACAGCGACTTGCGCGGTATAGGTGGTATTTTTCGATACTAGTAATATTATTTGCCACAGGTCTGATTCCTACAGTTCCTACAGTTATGAAGTGTGAATGTGATGGTCCGCACCTGATGTAGAAATACTATGGGCAAATTAAGAGGGAAGTTTCCAAGAGCGCCTAGCTGGCAATCCAAAGCAGAATAGTTTAGATTTCTTCTTTTAGTTGCGCGGCATAAAAATAATAGAATAAGAATTATGCGTAACTGAATACCTAATTGGTGCCAAATGTGTCCAGAAACAAGCCTTGTAAGCCCTGCCCTGCCGCAGATGAAAGTTTATATATTTGTTGCACACAAAGTCAAGCAGCGCCTCGATTATAAAACCAGAGCCTTGGCCATGCGACGTGAAAACTCTACACACACGCTACAACAATTCCTCAAACAGCAAAAATGCGTCCATCCGTATTTGCCGCAGTCGCCCTCGCGGCATCCATCAGCCAGGCGCTGCCAGCTGATATGGCGGGCAAGGACAAGGATAAGATTGGAGTCAAGGAAAACTACACTCTTTGCCGATGCTACTGCCTCTACGACTGCCGCGAGTTCTGCCACAAGGACGCCAAGAACAACCCCTTGGCTTTCATGATGTGCTACAAGCCCTGCGTGGCGAGCTGCTCCTGCAAGGTGGAAGACGCTACGGAAAAGTGCTACATGATTGAGAACAAAAAGAAGAAGCCTTGGGTGTACGAAAAAGAAAGCCCGATAAAGATTGAGCACTTTCCGAGTCTGAAAACTTTGAATGACACTGAAATCATGGAAATCGTGAGTGGCTGCGCTCTGCTCAAAGAGTTCTGCGCAAAGTATTGAGTCTCGCTAACTGGTTGCTGGAAATGTAGTCGCAGTACGTCGAGATGGCCAATAGACCCAAAGACAAGCCTCCGGGGTCGGAAGAGGATGGAAGGGATTCCACCTGAACAGGGGTATTATGAGGGAGACGACAGAGACTAAGCCTGCCGGCGGAGCAAAGAAAGCACATTGTTGGATACAGTTCCGTTCCTATATACCCGCCGCCCTTCAAGCTTGGATACATACACTGGGCAAGTCGATGGGCGGCACTATTTTCCTTTGTATAAACGATGCCCAGACATTTGAAGTATAAGAAGTCTTAGCTCTTGCCCGTCCTTTTGGGCGTTCTGTACGATAATAAATTTGTTCGATGCATACCTATTCATGAACACGTTTTGTACATATGCCTAGTGGTTACTTGTACAAATATGCCTGTTGGCCACTTGCCTACCTACACTTCTAGACGTCAGTATTGACAGCAATAACTGGATTGTGCATGCTACGTTTAATGTGGCTGCCAGCTGAGCCCGCTGGTTGGACAGACACAGCCGTACACAAGCCCAGGCCACAGTACCCGAGGAGGGAAGTTGCCGGGAACAGTAGCCTGGCAGGGCTTCTGTGGGGATGATTGGCTGCAGCTGTTTCGATGGCGGCGCAGTTGTGTTTGGAAATGGTATACAGAGGCAAATAGATGACGTTTGATGGTTCATTCGAAATCATGACTCTGTAGATGGTTTCCAAAGCTGCGGGTTACGTACAATGAGCCTTTTGATTAACCTTCAAATCTTGTGCAAAATTGACGTCCTGAGACATAGAAGTCGTAAGCGCATTAATACATATTAGCAATCAAGGTCATGCATGACACACTGGCGTAGGTAGGGGTGCGATGTTGGCGTTGGAACAAGCAAACAGGCTGATCGGCGCTGCCCCTCGGCGCAGACGTCATCCGCCGACCGCCTGCCAGTTTGTGCGACCAGCCCAACGAGCGCTTACCTTACTGCCGCGCGTTCGCTGTCCAACGTTTTGGTCATCCTCGGGCCAGCTAAAAACCAGGCACAAGTCCACCTACACTCGTCGCATTTACTTTCTAATCTTTACCAATTCATCCTTTCCCATTTTTTTTTCATATCACGAAATACTCAACACTCCTACCCTTTCAGTCAACATGGACCCCAAGGACCAGCAGCAAAAGGACGTACGTCAGAACCACTCTCCCACCCACTACCCTGGTTACCCCGCGTCGCATGCCCGCTAACAAGGCCTCACAATCACAGGGCGAGAAGCAGTTCAGCGTCCAGCCCATCAAGGAGAACCAGGGCATCGATCCCAAGACGGCTCACCACCAGGCTCATCCCGGCCCGGCCATTGTGCAAAACATGCCCGCGCAAGAGGGCAGCAAGGAGGATCGCCAAAAGCGACAGGCTGAGCTCAACAAATAGAAAGGACCCTAGCATGATGTCATGACTTTTGTGCATGATTGAGCTGCACCGTGTGTAAGATGCGCGCGACACGACGACAACGAATGTCTACGCAAGAAGGACGAAGTACGGATATAACTACTGTAGTGTCAAATTATAGGATAAATTTATAAAATATAAATTTGGTTACCTACTGTCAACGCGCTGCGTCCAGCCCTGTTTCACCTCCCCTGCCCGCCTATCGCCACCCGTTAACCTCGCTGCGACGTGGACCCCAGCACATTCACGGCGCATCGAGGCCGCTTGTCTCCACCAGAGCTGTCGTCGCTCTGCACGTCACCCCACAGCCATCCATCAGGCGGTGATGGTCGCCTAGGAACTCGTCGCAGCTTTTTCCACCTTCTTGTTCACGGTCCTAATTCACCGCCCGTACTCTCCCTGCGCGCCGGATGTCGACAAACAATGCTCCTCAGCCAGTGAAGCTATCACTGCCCCTGGTAAGCTGCGGTGCCGGCGACTGGCCACAACACCCTCCAAAGCTAATTGGCTGTCCCAGGAATACCAGCAGGCTCTGTTCCAGGAGCTCCGCGCCGAAGATGAGCTAGTCATTCTCGCGCGAGGCTTGGGCCTCATGCGCCTCATCAATAACCTCCTCCATTCCTACGACGCCGCCGGAAATAACCTGATTGTCATTGTCGGCGCCGACGAGCGAGAGAATGGCTGGATTGGCGAGGCGCTGGCCGAGCACGCGGCCATCAGCGGCTCTCCCAAGGCGCGTGGCCTGACGGTTGTGAATACCAGCTTTCAGAACGTCGGTACCAGAGAGAAAATGTACTCTGCCGGTGGCATTTTCTCCATCACGTCGAGAATCCTGGTCGTGGATCTGCTCACTGGCCTGTTGAGCCCCGAAACCATTACCGGCTTGGTTGTCCTGCATGCAGACCGCATAGTGGCCACGGCCCTCGAAGCCTTTATCCTGCGAGTGTACCGACAGAAGAACAAAGTCGGCTTCCTCAAGGCGTTTTCCGACAACCCCGACCCATTCACTATTGGTTTCTCTCCGCTGGCGTCCATGATGCGCAACCTCTTTCTCAAAAAGGCGTCGCTGTGGCCCCGGTTCCACGTCACTGTTGCCCAGTCACTCGAAGGAAAGAAAAAGGCCGAAGTCATTGAGCTCGAAATCCCAATGACGGACGCCATGAGAGATATCCAAAATGCCATCATGGAATGCGTCGAAGTCAGCATTCACGAGCTCAAGAAGGGAAACCCCGGCCTGGAAATGGACGATTGGAATCTCGACAGCGCTCTGCTCAAAAACTTTGACGTGATTGTGCGTCGCCAGCTTGACCCAAACTGGCACCGCGTCAGCTGGAAGACACGCCAAATTGTCAACGACTTGACAGTCCTCCGAGGCCTACTCAGCTACGTCGTTACCTACGATGCCGTCTCGTTTCTGCAACACCTCGATACCATTCATGCAGCCCATTCGCCAGCTCCCGGTTCCACGCGACAGACACAGTCGCCCTGGTTGTTTCTGGACGCAGCTCAGACCATGTTTGACACGGCCAGACGACGTGTATACTCTGCTACCGCGAAGCAAGCTTCGCAACACGAAAATATCGACGCTCTTCGACCGGTTCTGGAAGAACTGCCCAAGTGGAATATGCTTGCCGAGGTCCTGGAAGAAATTGACCGAGATCTTCACTTTGAGGCACCGGCCAGAGACGATTCCAACGGTACCATATTAATCATGTGCTCCAATGTAGATACATGCCGACAATTGCGCGACTACCTCCAGACGATGCACGTCAAGCCACGGACAGCAGCCAACAAACCCGTCAGACACGGCAATGACGACGACGGCGAAGAAGACGACCCGCACAAGCCCTCTGCGATCTTCATGATGCGACGAAGGCTGCGCAACTATCTCCGGTGGAAGCGACAATTTGCGCAAGTGAATGCGACGCTGTTCTCCGAAAATCAAAAGGCCATCAACAGTGCTACCGATTCCCGCCCTGGCCTAGGAGGCATGCGCGGCGGCCGAGCCCCGGCAAACAAGCGGCGCAGAGTTCGTGGCGGCGGTAACGCGGGCATGTCCATGGGCAGGGCCGAAAACGGGAGCATTACTCAATTCTTTGAAAAGCCAGGAGAGGTGGCCGACTTGATGGCTGAGGTGCAAATCACCGAAGAAGAAGCTAGGCAAAAGGAAGACATCGTCGCCGATCCTCTGGAGAACATGGAGGACTACTTTGAGTTGTACGAAATGCAGGACCTGGTCGTTATCCACGCCTACGATGGCGACCAGGATGAGCACATCCTCGAGGAGGTCAAGCCACGATATATTATCATGTATGAGCCGGACGCATCCTTTATCCGAAGAGTGGAGGTGTACCGTTCATCGCACAACGACAGAAACGTCCGAGTATACTTTATGTACTATGGCGGTTCTGTGGAAGAGCAACGCTACCTCTCGTCTGTCCGTCGCGAAAAGGACGCATTTACGAAGCTAATCAAGGAACGAGCGAGCATGTCGATTGTCATGACGACGGATCCGCACGGCATCGAAGATCCTCAAGAAGCGTTTCTACGAACAGTCAACACTCGCATCGCAGGCGGCGGTCGGCTAGCAGCCACAGCTCAGCCGCCTCGCGTAGTGGTCGATGTGCGAGAATTCCTCTCGTCGCTACCATCGCTACTGCACGGCAGATCCATGGTGATTGTTCCCTGCATGCTTACGGTAGGCGACTACATCCTGTCGCCCACAATATGCGTGGAGCGCAAGAGCATCAGCGATTTGATATCGTCGTTCAAAGACGGCCGTCTCTTTAGCCAGGCCGAGACCATGTTCCAGCACTACAAGAATCCAATGCTGCTGATTGAATTCGACCAAAACAAGTCATTTACACTAGAGCCGTTCGCAGACTTGTCGGGGAGCATGTCCAGCGTGTCAGCCAGCAACGTCTCGTCAGACCTGCAGTCCAAGCTGGTGCTGCTGACGCTGGCGTTTCCCAAGCTGCGCATCATCTGGTCGTCGTCGCCGTACCAGACGGCCGAGATATTCGAGTCGCTCAAGACGCAGGAGGACGAGCCGGACCCGATTGCCGCCGTGAACGCGGGCCTGGACAAGGACATGCGCGCCGAGGACCAGGTGTTCAACCAGGAGCCGCAGGAGATGCTGGCCGTGGTGCCCGGGGTGACGCCGAAGAATATCAAGAACATTGTGCTAGAGACGGAGAACCTAAAGGAAGTGGCCAACATGACGCAGGAGGAGCTGGCACCGCTGGTGGGCAAGACGGCGGGCAGGTCGATACACGGCTTCTTTAACCGCAATGTCATGGAAGAGGACGATGAATGATGGCATGATGTAAATTATCAAAAGCGAAATACCCCCCAACTAAACAACAAAGAATAAAAACAAAAGCTAAAATCTCATGATATCACTGTCTTCCCCATCTGACTTCATAAAAGGAACAATTAATCGCGTCGAAAAACTGAAAGCAAGAGTGTGTGTGGTATCTTTAACATCTAGAAAGCAGCATGGGAGTGGTGTCGTCACACATGACTCGTTGTTCTTCTTCGCCGCCCTCCCATCTTGCCGCAGGTAAGGCAGTTGACAATGATGCCAAAGAAGGCGACGACGCCGTCGATGATGGCTTTGAGAACCGTGCCGACGGCGTTGACTATGGTCATGATGACGGAGCCTATCGTCCGAAAGACGGCTTGGATCTGTAGAGTGTTAGTGCGGTGAAGGGACAAATTGTCGGCGGAGGGTCCTTACGCAGGAGAGTACTGCGCCCATTTTGACGGTATTTTCTTTGTCTTTTGCTTTTGAATGAAAACAAAGGGGGGATTTAGGTGTTGCGTTTTTGCTGGTATCGTACAAGAAACAGCGTGGTGTACTGCGAGACAAGCTTTCTTTTATACGCTACTTTGTGTCTATCCGTCCATCAATGTATTGACGTCACCCTGACCATTGCACAACCAAATATAACCATGCAGGAAAAGAACCGCAGGGGTACGAGTAAGGTACTGTAATAATGGGAAGAAATACCCTTGTCGTACGCCTACAGCGCCCGGTAGTTTTCTTCCGGGTGACCGTTTTATCTGCCGATCGCGCGGGCACCCACATACGTTGTACTCCGTACTCACGCGCCACGTCGTCGTGGCGTTTGCTTCACGTCAGTGATGGGCAGGGATCAGCAACGGTTTGGAAAGGAAAACAGGGAATCCACGGGGATGATGTAAATGTGGCGAGATTAGCGCCTTTTTTGTAATGCTTAATTTTCTTAGCTTGCTTTTCCATTTGTATTCTTCTATGCCTGCCGTTCATGGCTTTTGGCTTATATTGCGGTTTTATTTGACTTCTATAGCCTCGTATTCATATGTGTGCCTGAATATACATGATTGAAGTGGTGTGGGAGGGCCATCCTCCAAGACCGTAAAAGTACATGGCTCAGCCTAGCTGAGGCTCTCTAAATTGCAATATCCTACATGAGCTGTAAGCGCCGAGCTCCAGAGATGAGTGTATATAAGATTATAAAAAGGAAGGAAAAGAAGCCCCAAGCACGCCAAACAAATAAGGTGAGAATCATAAAAAGAAAACGCCATCTATATGCCGCACCTTCACGCCCTCAGCCTTCTTCTTTCGTTCTTCCGCTTCACCAGAACCAGCTATTCTTCTTAGCGGTTGCCTTTTGCGAGTGCAGCCTCCTCAGCATCTCCCTGTTGCGCGAGTCCAGCAGGCCCATGGTGCCCTCGTCGCGGTAGTGCGGGTATCCGCGCGGCAGGCGCTCGTCGCTAATCATCTTGACGCGCTGCACCTTGCGCAGCTTGATGAGGCCGTACCAGCACACAATGAGCGAGCATATCGTCGCCGTCATGGTCACGGCGCCGAAGCCCCAGCTCGTCTCCTCGATGAAGTTTTCCAGGTTCATGCCGTACAGACCTGCGAGGAAGGTGCCCATGGCGAGGCCGAGCGTGCCGACGCTGAATTTGAGGTCGAGAAGCATGAGGGAGTTGCGGTTTGCGTCGAGGATGGCGCGGACACTGCGTTGTCAGGGTTAGCGAGACTGCCTTTTGTCGTAATTTGTAGCTGTGTAGCAGAGGGGAACTTACATTTCTTCCGTGTTTCGGATACCAGACACCAGGTTGCCAGCTTCCTGCACGATTTCATCGGTAATCTTGTGGTAGGACTCGAGCAGCATCTCGACTTCGGTATGGTCATCGGTGCCCCTGTACAGGTCGTGCGTCTTTTCCGTGAGATACATCTCGGCCAAATCGTCGTCCGCCTCCAACAGTTCCTCAATGGCGTCACGCACAAGCTTGGCCTTTTGCTCAAAGGTGCTCACGCGCTTCGACAGGATCAGCAGCACACGCAGCTTGTGCCTGTCAATATCGTCCTCCAGCTCGCTCAGGATATTAATCACGGGCTCCCGCACCGCCTCAAAGTCGGCCTCCATCTCGGACGTGACAGACGTCAGCACGGCTTCGAGCGCGCGAAATTCGTAGGGTAGGCCCGGCGACCCGGGCGAGTTCTTCTGCTGCAGCTTGCCCTGCAGGTCGTACATGAACGCCGACTGCGGGTACGACGTCTTGGAGCCGTAAATGTCAAACAGCAGCACGCGGTCCTTCTTGATCAGGACCTTGAGATGCAGCAGGTTGAGCAGAATGGCCGACGGACGGACGAGGATGTGCGGGAGGTTGGACGAGTCAATCTTGCGCAGATCGCGAGGCAAGAGGCCGTACTTGGCAATCAGCTCCGACTTTTTAAACTCGCCGTCGACGAGAATCACTTCGCCGTGCTCGTCGACCTCCGTGCAGCGCAGTCGAGGCTCGGTCGTCGTCTTGGACGCCATGACGCGTCGGCTGTTGAACATGGACGAGCCATCGTCGTATTCTTCCACGCCGTGGCCGTGGCCGTGTCCGCCGCCGCGCATGGGCAGGTCGTCCGGTCGAAGCGGCATGCCTCCTCGGCGCGCAGAGACACCCCATAGACGTTCCTGCCACGAGGTAGCATGGTCCGGGTCGGCGCCATCGGGGCGAACCCACTTGCGCGAGCTCGTCGACGTGCCAAACGCTCGAAAAGAGCGCGCAGCGGCCTTGGCTGTCGAGTTAGGCACTGCGATCAGCCGGCTGGCAGGTGCCAGAGCAGAAGCGCATTTCTGTATATTCGTAGTGTATAGTCGTCCTCGGCCGCAGATGCAGCTGCTATTGGCTCTGTTTCGGGCGCCGCCTGGCGCAAACGCCGCAATCTCGGGCTGCGATCGCAGGAAGCGGATGAGGTTGCGCGACGGCACGGGGTTGCGCAGCGCGGGCTGCATCGCTACGTTCGGCAGCATCAACACAGCAGAGGGGGAATTGCTGTCATGGATGCTACCAGTAGCGGTTGAAAACAGCGCTCGCAAAAAGGTTTCGGTGTCGCTAATAGGTCGTGAGCGTAGAAGTTTTGGTGTTTGAACCAGTTCGTTCGAGATGCGTTTGCGGCGGTTAGTCGTCGGGATGGCGTTTGAGCCAAAATTTCCCAGGCCCAACTTTTTGGGCTAGTGCACGGACCATACCGGCATATCCGCGATGAACCGCCGACTTGACCCGTCATTGAGCTGAATGAGACATGCGAACAGAGTAATAATCTACCAATATAAAATATATGTTAAATGTAAATGTCATTTGTACCTCAAATCGATGCTATTTGGTACAATTATAGAGGTGATATGAATAGTAAAAAAATCATGCCGCTGTATATGAGCTCTGCGGCCCCTTCGACGTCATTTTCTGCCCTCTGAAAGCTCATTCTTGCCCTCCAGCATCAGCATCTAACTCTTCCATCAACCGCCAATTGGACGCAAATCACATGCACAACACGTATCAACTCAAACAATAGCGCTGGTTCTCTCTCTCTGCGTACCAACTGCTACTTATTGCACATAGATTCATCATGCGCCTTCCGTCATGAATCTTACCCCCATCCACGTCCGAGGTAGACGCAAGCCGCCAAAATCCACGGCACCACCTATCCAGCAGCCAGGCAAGGCGCGCCGCTCAGTGCAAGATGTCAAAGTCTCACGGCATACACGCAGGCAGCGCGCCAGCCTCGAGTCCTTGCCGCAGGAGATCCTCGAAAGCATCCTCCTGTACAGCTGCAACGTTGCGCTTCCACGCGCCAGCCTCATCATTGGCGCAAAGCTGTCTGGTCGCGCGACGCTGATCCGGCTCTTCATCTGGGGATTCCATGAGACGTGGGATCAGTGGTTTGGTATACCTACCAGTAAAGAAATCTTCCATGGTCCCCATCTACGAAATTCGGAGGACGTTGCCTGCGATGGTGATGCGCAGTTCCAGGTATGCATTTGCAATGTGCACAAACTTTTCCGAAGCCGCTGAACCAAGCTAACGAATTTTGCAGAGTGCTCTTCTCAATCTGCCATGGGCAACTATTGACTTTATACTGCAAGCCCAGCAAACTTGGGCAGACCACTACGCCCAAGATAGATGGTACCAGCACTCCGTGCCCTGGTTCGACAAAGCCCTCTCGCCAACGAACCATGACCACAGTGGTGGGCGAGGCCACTTTGACGCCCGCGCCTGCTTCGACGCCGACTATGCGCAATTCCAGCACTGGCCACCCTTCCAGGCCGAGCAGATATCGTGGACGACGCAGGACGTACATCCACGCGTGCGCCTGCCGACAAGCCTCATCACGGGACCTTGGGATGAGGAGAAGCTGCGGCGACTATTTTGGCTCTTCCGCGGCGGTATTGAGCTCGATTCGGACGCGGCGGCTCTACCGCTGTGGGAGGACAGGATCGAGTGTCTGCACAATGCGGTGCTGGACGTATCGGAGCCAAATGTGCTGGTGGCGAATTGCCTCTTGCGCGGATGGCTGTTTACGGACCTGCCGCAGGATGTGATGCGCAGGGAGGTATACGAGCTGGAAAAGAGGATTGAGTGGGGAGATGATTCGGAGGAGGGATTGGTGATTTTGAGGCGGACGCTGGATGCGTTGCAGTTTCATTTACATTTGCCAGACTTTAAGGCGTAAGCTAGGTGTTACACAAGGAAATACCCCCAACATAGAGCCAACTACAATACATACAGCAAGACAATTGGCAACTCCCTTAAAGTGCACATCACGGATGAAACAGGCAAGGTATTGCACTGGTTGAAAATTGAAGACAAAAAGGTTCGTTCTACTTGGCCCTGAAGCTGTTCATACGGAGAAGAAAGAATAATATAAAAAACATGATACAAGAAGTAACGACCCATATATAAAACCCCAAAGTTCAAGAAATGACACAAAGCTCTATCATGGACCCAAAAAAAATGCCAGGCAATATATTTTATGCAAAGTAACCACAAATCGTCAGAAGACCAACCCTTTACAGGAGGAAGACCTGGGCGGCGATAATGGCAACCAGGCCAGTCATGCCGGCGGCCATGGTGGAGGCGGCACCGGTGATGGGACCGACGGTAGGCTGGGGCTTGCCAGTGTGGTTGCCGCCGGTGGGAACGGCAACACCAGGGCAGCCAGGGCCACCAGGGCAGTTGTTACCGGCAGGGACAGTGGCAACGGGAGGGCAGCCGGGGCCGCCGGGGCAGTTGTTACCAGCAGGGCCGGTGGCAACAGGAGGGCAGCCAGGACCGCCGGGGCAGTTGTTGCCAGCGGGCTTGGTCATGGTCTGCATGCCGGTGTTGGTGGGCACGACGACGACGGTCTTCTGGACGGTGGTGAGAGCCTCCGTCTCCTCAGGGCAGTCAGGGACATTGTTGTCGCTGGGAGCGGGCTTGTGAGTCTCCTTGGGAGGGACGTGAGTCTGGACCTCGGAGACGGGGCAGACGGTGGTGTACAGAGCAATGGTCTCAGTGGTGACGTGGCCGAGAGGGCAGTCGACGACGGTGGGAGCGCAGCTGGTGATGGTCTTGGTGGTGGTGGTGTAGACGACGCTGGTGGTCATGGGGCCCTGGGTGGTGGTAGCGTTCCAGCCAGCAGAGGAGGTGACCTTGGCAGTGGTGGTAGGAACAGCGGTCGTGGCGGCGCGCGAAGTCGTCTCGGCAGGGCAGCCGTTGGCGAGGATATCACGGATCCACTGGTTGTAGGACTTGCCGTCGACCTTGTTTGCGTCGCCAAACTGCATGTCCCACAGGGAGATACCACCGAAGCTGGGGCGCTTGGAGTACTTGCAGACGACGTGCTTGAGGGGCTCGGGGGCAACGTAGCCAGAGTCTCCCTCCCGGGCGGGAAGACCAATATAGATCTTGGCGTCCTGGCTCTGCTTGGTCTGGGCAAGGAACTTCTCCCACTGGTCGTAGTTGAAGCCACCCTCCTTGTAGTCGGCGTTACCGACAATGAGGTCACAGTCGGGGTTGTTGTAGAACTGGATGAAGAGGGCATCAAACTTGGACTGACGGATCATCTGGTTCATGTAGTCAGGGCCATCGGGGCGGAGAAAGCACTGGGGGGCACCAGAGATGAAGTAGCCGGGGTTGAGGGAGCGGAGGGTGTCGATAAGGGAGATCCAGGGCTTGTTCTCGAGGTTTTTCTCGACGTCAATGTCGAAACCGTCGACAAACGAGTCGCCAAAGGGACGGACGCCCTCCCAGTCGGCAGAAGGCTTGCCAAAGGCACCAGACAGGAACTCGGCAAACTCAACGCCGTTCTCCTGGGAGCTGATGGTGTAGTCGCTCGTTTCGCTCCATACGCCACCAATGCTGAGAAGCACCTTGATGCCCTTGGCCTGGCAGTAGGGAATATCCTCGGCGATGAGGGTGCAGCCGCTTAGGAGAGGGGTCTTCTTGCCATCCTTGGTAGTATAGGTCTCAGCGGCGCAGTGAGGGCCAAAGTTGGTGCCAGGGTAGCCGTTGCCGTTCTCGGGAGAGACGTTGACAAAGGACAGAGAGATGAAATCGGCTCCCTCGTCACATCGGTCCCGGAGTCTATCAGTAAGATCTTCATTGCCGTGTTGGCCCTGGACGAATGGAGACTATTAGCATTTTCTGAACCGGACTGTTGTAGGCCGTAGCGATGTAGAAAACTCACCCAGTAAGCGTTGAACTTGCCGGCGGGTGCCTCGGCAGCGACGCTGGTGATACCAGCACCGACAGCAAGAGCGGTGAAAACCTTGGTAAGCATGTTGGCTATTTGTGATTTCGTTTTAAGAAATGATTGTAATGTGGCAGAAGCCTGTGGTGTGTGGTGTGAATGAATGTAACGAAGTAAGATGAATCTTCTTCTGTTTCTTCTAAAGAAAGGACGCAAACAAAAGCGTTTGCAAAAACAACAGGCCTAGAACCGAAGCCTTGGTCTCACCGGTAATAGCAGTTGGAAAGGAGAGTTGACAAGAGGAAGAAGGGATCGAGAAGGTGTGCAGGCGAGGCTGCTTTTACGGTGGGCGGCGGCATCAGGAACTCCCCTCTCTGGCTCTCGCTCTCACACCAGCACAACCCTATGGAAGGCCGACCTATCCACCGTGAGTCCCGATTTGGATATTGCCATTGTGGCACCTTTCATCAATTCGCTGGGGGTGGCTCTGGTGCCTTGGTCGTCCTCCAGTGTTTTGGTGTCCACCATTCGGGCCACCGGGCTAGGCTTCCTACCGCCCAGGTGTGTGGTTCGCGAGTCTTCGCTACGAGTTGGTGTGGTTCAAGGCCAAGGCAGCGCAGCGGAGCAGGCTTCAACGGTGGTTCGCCCTGCTTCTCTCCTGCAGAATATACAGCGGGTCGGCGGGAGAGAGGGAGCGCAATTTCCTGGGACAAGGCTGTGAAGCTGAGTGGCCGCGGGTAGCCCATTGCTCGTAGAGAATGGGCAGGTAAAAGAACCCACGAGGTTATGACGGCGTCGAAAAAGGTCGTCGAAGGATGGCGCTAGCAACGCATGGAGGTGGGGGAGGGCGGACGCCAGGCACAGGAACAGGAATAGCGCCATATTGGACCGCCTGGATACCAGGATTCGTGGCGTTGGCCATGGTGGGTTTCTTTTGGAGCGTTGGTGCGAGAAAACCCGCTCAGGCTGCCGAAGTGGTAACTCCGAAGCTATTGGGGCTTTTTGCTTCTGGGGCAGGGGAAAGGCGCCGTCGCTCTTCGATCAGAGTATATACTCATAGGCATTGGCGAAGCTTTCACCGCACAGTGTGCGCGAAGGGATCTTGATCTGGTGCAAGGGCTGATCATTTCGCGAGGAAGCTTCTACATGGAGGCGAGTGCGAGCAGTACGACGTCTCGGCCAGGCCCGACAAGGCTGGCGTAATTGTTGCACGCACCATCTGACAAGGGTTAGAAGGAACGTGTGCTGCACACATGCTTGGACACACAACACAGGTACCATCTCCGCAAAATGGGCCACGCACGGAGCGGAGATGGAGCCAGCTGTGAGCTGGTACGCGGTGTAGGGCAAGCTCTCCGTCTTTCTTCTTCCTGTTCTTCTGAATTGCACGCTTGGCTGGCCTGGATCCCTGTACCTGTGATTACCCCTGCATGTTCATCTAAGCCACTTTCTGCGCTGGCAGTTGCCGCTTTTTGGAGGGCCTGTTCCTGACTCTCGTTCTTCCCAGAGGTTACAACCCATGAGCACGTCAAGCAATGCTTAGAGCACGGTTCATGCCGGGAACTGCGTCTCATTTTGGCACCAGTGGATGGGCCATCTACTCGTACTATGGTATAGGTGACTACGGCCTGTCCATGTTCGGTGTCGGCGCCGTTTTCTGTAGTCCGTACAGAGTACTGGTAAATGAGGGAGCAAGGGCGCCCTTTGCTGCTATTAATACCAAACTCAAACCTCTGGCGCCCACGTGTTGCGCTCTGTCTCTTCAGCAATGTCTTGGAATGTCTTGCCCAGACAGGCAGGCAAGTAGGGCAGGGCAAGGGGGGCAATCGATGTGCGCGCGGTCGCACCACTGCAGAACCACTGCGCCCTCGATCCGAGCGGCCACTTTGCCCTTTGGATGGAAAGATCAGCAGTGATAGTCCATCGACCCAGAGATGCAGGGCTGGAGGTTGTATTCCGACGTGCCCGACCCAGAATGCTGATCTTCAGTCGAATCCATACTACTGAACCATGCTTTTGTTCTCTTACACACTGCACATTGTGCCCAAAAAACACCTTGTTGGCATCCTGCGCAAAACTCCGACCGTAGTAAAAACTCATCGCCAAAGCCATTGGAACCAGGCTAGCAGGACGTGGCTCCCCTCACCTGCATGCATTGCCCCTGACTAGTCGAAATTAGGCCCTCCTCTCATTGTGCTGCTCCGTACTCCGTACATAAGCGCCGACGGCGGCGCCAAGCCACCATGCTCATTCGCCCACTCCACACCAGGCTACGAGTACGGTGTGCTTCCACCATGTACACCAAGGCAAGTCGGCACGAAACGCCGTGACACTGGTACCCTACAAAATACATTGAGGTAGCCAACGTCGGCCCTGGAAAAAAGGGCACAGGCTTTGCGAGGCTGCTTACTCTGTTTTGTTAGTGGTGGTGAGCCTCTATTAGCGTGGAGACTACGCCGTCGCAACTTCCAAGGCAGCAAGAGCCTTGGTGCTCCGCTATATTGGTTCTAGTGGTTCTAGTTTTTTAATATGGTGCGCCTCGTACAGCCTGGGTGCTGAACGACCTACGGAGCTCCTCCGACCTTTCCGGCCTACTGTTTCGTGCCAGCGATGCTGACCTCACGTCAGTGCTAAACGTGGAGATCGTATCACATCAGCGCTATGCTAGTACTCAGTGGGCTATAGTGATACTGGCCGAACTTCAAGCACATATACTGTAATTGCAGCAATGTGTGATGAATGCAGCACACTGTCACTTACTGCTTAACTGTGGATATTTAAAGTTACCGAGTGGGCGTTAAGTGCCGCGCAGCCTGTCCTACCGGCGGGCCCCGAACGTTAAGAATGAATCTTGCAGAGTGATGGCTAAATTGCTAATCCGGGTCGGGGAGCATCAAAGTAATACGAGTAAAGTTACAGTACCCCGTACCAAACAAAGCGGTAGAGCAAGTAAATTTAATATTTACTACGGTCAGGCACTGCGAGTCAGTCTTTGAGACTGTGGCAATGCTGTCAATGCGAGAGGCATTTTGATCATGGAGCCGCAATATCGGCAAATTGCGCCAAGTGTTTATGGACAATACCCAGATTCAGCCCCGTGTGGCTGTTTAGGGTAGCGTTCATCTACTGGTGGCCCATATGGATCTGTAGATATCAGATGCATTAAGCCCAGACAACCGGTACACGACACTTTTACACAATACATTTCACTGGATATAAGACGAGGCATACGAAGAGCCGTTTTACTCAAAGAGTAGTATTCATTCACTCTAGAATATAGAAATGGATTAAAGAATTTAAACAAGATTTATAAGATTTAACTGTTTTGGGTAACAGGTGTACTCTAGCCTAAAATACATTTTCATCATTGACTCATTATTCTCAAAATACAAATCCAGCACATCATGGACTGGTATCAATCCCCCAATCTAAACAAATAACTTGAATCAGGCGGTATCTAGAACAATGACCTCGGCATCGGCAGAGCCAATGCTCTCCACAGCAAGCTTGTCGCCAGCATTGACACCTTCGATAAACACGCCATCGCCCTCGGCCAGCTCGGCGTCCTCGCGGCCGTCGATTCTAATCTTGGCCTTGCCGGCCTTGGTCATGGGCAGGTGCACAAAGACCTTGCGCTTGTTGGTCTGCGTCGCCTTGCCGCCAACCACCCACTCAAACGCCGTCTCGGGCGCAATGATACCCGCGCCCATGGCAAAGTCAGCGTGGATGGGGATCGAATCGGCAACCACAGGCTGCGCATCCTTTTCCTCCTGCGCGGTGGCTTCCTCCCCCGCCTTGAGCGGGCTGAGAATCGTCACGAAGCCCTTCCTCTTGTCCTCTTCGGCAAAGTGCCGGGTGTGGTAGCGCGGCGAGAGCCCCCTCTTCCAGGGGATGGCCCAGATCTGCAAAAAGTGCACCGTGTCCGACTTGTGCTCGTTGAACTCGGAGTGGGCGATGCCGGTGCCGCCAGTGGTGAACTGGACGTCACCGCGGCGCATGCGGTAGAACTGGTCGGCGCCGGCGCCGCCCTCGCTGCCCTTGGCGATCATGGAGTCGCGGTGCGTCAGCTCGCCGGACAGGACGTAGCTGAAGATTTCAAAGTCGCGGTGCGGGTGCGTGGGGAAGCCGCTGTTGGCGCGGACGCGGTCCTCGTTGAGGACGCGCAGGGCGCCAAAGTGCGTGAAGCGCGGGTCGTGCCAGTCGGCAAACGAGAAGCTGTGGTAGGTGTTGAGCCAGCCGTGGTCCGAGTGGCCGCGGGTGCCGGAGCGGTGCGGCGTGATTTTGGCGTTGCGCAGGACAGACTTGGCCATGTTGGTGGCGGATCTGCTCATGGGCTCCTTGGTCGTGGTAGGGGACGTGGTGGTGATGTTGTTTGAAGAGTCTTGTTGTTGGAGTATACGGACAAAGGGGATGTAGTCTGGCGTCAAGAATGCGAGTATGGAAAGAGAAGCAACAATGATTGCAGAGATGAGAGTGAGCCGCGACATATATACCCGTATAGCGCAACGAGACTAGAATAATCAAGAATAGTTTCGTCGTCTTGGATGAGTTGATGCTAGGAAAGCTTAGTTATAGGTGCTCATCAACGGTTGGTTAGCTAATGCTGAAGAAGCATGCTGTCATTGCCATGATGGGTTGTGGCCAGCCAATCAGAGGCGCCGCTAGTCTTGGGTAGTGCGGCTTACTTGATGCTGACCCATGGATGCCAAAGCGGCCAGTGGCGGGGAAGACGATAGAAAGCGGTACAATGTCATTGGGAGATGGGTTCGCATACCTACCAAAGTGAAGGAAACGGGTGAAAATTATACTGAAAAACTGCCCGGATTTGTCTGGATTTGAACCCGATCCCTTACTACATTCGTAGTCATCCTTTTACGCATGAACCACTCGGCCATGCAGGTTTGTACAGTGCCCGCACCGTACATCCATCCGCCCTGCCGCCCGCTTGGGCATCAACAGTCTTAGACAGTGTGCCGCGCAACGCCCATCTCAGACCATATCAAGCCAAAACACCAAAAGAAGGCCATGGCTTTTCTTTTCTGGAAGCTGGCCCCGTTTCGGATACGCCGCTGCTGCGTAGCCCCTTTTTGGGCACCCAAGCCCCTGCTTTATTCTTTGTTGGGTTTTATCCGTCTCGGCAGTGTGCTTACCCTGTGCCCAGCCACCGCACCATGCTTTTTTTACGAGGCCCCGGCCGCCTGCGAAGCGCTATACGCACTGTGCCCAGACCAGGTTCAGTCGCGTAACGCCTAACCAGGTCCTGACAACTCGGCAGCTTGGGCGCACAAAACAAACACTCAATCCGTCTTTCAAATATCCTTCTCAACCTTCTACTATCATTTCATCAATCTCCTCTAATGAATCTCAACTCCTCGAGTCTAATTATGGAACACGGTACGTGATCAACTGCTCCTTTCTTCAGCAAAACCTCCCCCCAGCCCAGCGTCTCCACTTCCCTCCCGCTCAGCCGATTCCCGGGTCGGTAGTGGGGCCGCCGCCCGGGCGAGGTGGCTGGCTTACACCACCCAAAACGAGCGCTCCCCAACCTCCAATATCGTCACCATTGTCCCAACCTCTTTGTTCAAGAGAAAAAAATCGGCGTCTCTTTTTTTAATTCTTCATTAGAGCCAACCATGTCTCGTGCATTCCAGTCTCCTGCATGAGGCGTCCTCTTTTTTTTTTCTTCCTCCTTCATGCACTTCGTTGTTTCACACACCAATTGGCTAGCCTAGTGGAGGTGGCGTGCAGACAATGAACATCTTTAACAACATCTCCGCTGACTACGTGGCAGCTCCTCGTACGTCCATTCCAGCACATCCCTATTGTTTTTTTTATTCGTGACCTGCATTGTTAGCAGGTTTGGCTGTGTTGGTGGCGTGGTGCTAACTTGATTCCAATGGCAGGCCCGTGGTCGTCACAAGTCCCTGATGACGCCGTCTTGAGCAGTCCGGAAGACGACACCGAGTCGACTGTCCGCCTTCGTCTCAGCGATACCCCTTCTCCTCAGTCGCTCTCCCCACAGCCCACCGTCACTCGGAAGAAGAATGCATTCTCAACCCCGTCGCCGCTAGATTCCAGCGCCGACTTGTACGGCCCTGATCGCAGTCACATCTTTACTCGCCTGCTCGCCCGGAAGCCCGTCGCCCAGCCGCAGCATGTGGTGAGGCCGAGCCCCAGTACAGCTGCCGTGCGGTTTGATGAGTCGCAACTCGCCATGTTTGCTGCCGATAATGCCGCTCGCATGCCCATGTCTGGGCTCAAGGACGAGCTGGCCATGGCCGCCGGCAAGGTGACCCCGGGCGTCGACGACACGCCATATATCCAGTATGCCATCGAGGCACTGACGCGAGAGCGCGGTGCCTCTCCTCAGGACCAGCACTACTCTCCCAAAGATGCAGAGTCTTACTATCGGCACCTGAGGCGAACTCAATCAGCCCACGCTGCTGCTTCGAAAGACTCTGCTCCCATCACGACACCTGGCGTGGTATACAACCCAACCTCACCTCTGCCTCTACCTTCGCCGGCATTTAAGCACACATCGTCTATCCCCGACGCTCAGAACAGGCACTATACGGCGCCGCCAAAGATCCCGGCTTCAGAATCACCGGCACTCTCAGCTCTCATTGCCGACGCCGTGGGCCGGGAGTCCGCCTCTTCTGCGCATTGGGTGGCTGTGAATAAGAATATGCAGCAGAGCCTCGATCCCCAGGGACGCACATACCCCCCTCTAACGTACAAACCACGAATCTTACGGCCATTCTCCATGATGATATTAATGACACTATGTTTATGTATGATGGCAGCGCTCATCTTTTGCGTCGAGTACTCGACGCGACATTCCGGACTCACGCCGTACCCCGGAAGTATATACTCGGCACAGTACTTTTTATTCCGCATCCTCCCCCAGCTGCTCGGGGCTGTCATCCTCATCTATGCCCAGAGCGTCTTCACCACCTCGATCCGCATGCTGCCGTTTGTGGCGCTGGCAGACGAGGACCCGCGCGAGCGATACCTCGCCCTCTTTCAGGATATGCACGTTGCATCCCTACTGCTCCCGCAGCTTGTCGGTCCCTGGCAGGTCAAGTTCTTTGACGTTGCCACTTGGCTCGCCATGTTCACCGTTCCGCTGCAAAGCGCTGCGTTTACATGCATCTTTACCACGGGCCAGTGGACTTGGGCTCCTGTCCAGAATGTCGTGTGGGCGCTCGTTGCGCTGTACGCCGTTCTGGTCCTGGCCACCGCCGTGTTGATGGTGTATTGGTTCGGTAGATGGACCGGCCTGGCGTGGGACATCCGATCTATTGGAGATCTGCTGCCCCTGCTCAACCGCAGCAATGTCATGAGCAGCTTCGGCCCACAGAATCTCTCGTACGATGGCGACGAGTTCAAGATGGATCTGCGCGACCGCTGGTTCGACAGGATCGGCTACTGGAGAGCTGCCAACACAAACGCCGGCGGCATCTGGTACTCCATCGGCGCCGTCGGCGTGCGCGGCGACGACCCTTACACACTGGGAGGCATCCGTAAAGATGGCAGCCCGAAGCTATCAATGGACTCGGAAGATGCCGCCTCGCCCATCAACTGGCGCATGGCCTACGGTCGCTATCTACCATTTTGCCTACGTACCGTCCCGCTGCTCGCCTCTACAATGGTGACGGGCGTGCTGGTTGTTGCTCTCCTGATTGTATCCTTCCTGCCGCAGACAAACATTGAATCCGGCTTCCGGCCGCTGCTGGCCGCCAGACCGGGCAACGCAGCGTTCTCCGCCGCAAACTTTCTGTACAGCTTCGTACCGTCCGTCATCGGGATGGTCTTCTTCATGCTGTTTCAGAGCCTCGACATGGCGCTCCGCCGGCTGCAACCGTGGGGAGACCTTGTCCAGCTGGACGGGTCACCCGCCCGCAAGTCGCTGCTCGCCGACTACGCCTGCTGCCTCCCCCTGCAGGCGTCATGGAGGGCCGCGCGCAACGGCCACTGGCGGCTGGGCCTACTGTCGCTCATGGCACAGCTCTTTGTCTTTATCCCCATCTTAGCCGGCGGCCTGTTCATGGCGCTGACCACCACCACCAGCGGCGGCGGCGGCAGCAGCCACCGCGGCAGCCTGGAGACAGCCGGCGACGTCAGGATGTTCCCCAGCATGCCCGTCTTTGGCGTCCTCCTGGCATTCCTGCTGCTGTACGTCGGGTGTCTGGCGCTGGCGATCCCCCGCCGCGGCCAGTACGAGCTGCCCCGCCCCGTCACCAGCGTCGCCGCCATCATGAGCCTGTGCTCGGCACAGGAGCTCACGCAGGACGCCGCCTTTCGATCCGTTCGCTCTCGGGCCGATCTGGAGGGCCGCTTGGGCGTCGGCGGCAGAGATGCGAGGGACGAGTCAAAGTGGTTCTACGGCGTGGTCCCCGGCAGGGATGAGCACCGAGTCAGTGTCCGGCGCATGCAGCGCTTTACGGAGAAGAGGACTGCGACGGTGCGAGCTGTCAGGGCCATGGTGTAAGAGGAACCATGGTGTGGATGCACGAAATTCTACGAGATGCATATTTTTGCGCATGTGATGGGGAAAGAGATGGAGGGGTGGCGGGTAGAGGCGAGATGGGCCATGCGAGATGATCTTTCTTCTTACTCTAATGACCACTTACACGAACGGTAATGACGTTGCGGGGGAGCATTCTTACGGCTTTTTGATGACGTCTTCCTTTATTGGCAACTCAGAACCAGTATCAACGATCAACGACGTACCAGGAACAACGAGATATGGATGATGCGACGAAAATGACGTCTTACAATGTGCAATGTATGACTTTTTTGTACATTGATGCGAGGGACGGCAGAATCAAAGTGGCTGGTGGCGGGGTGGGGTGTGCGCATCACCAGCATGGGAGTTTTGAGATTTAGGATCTTTTTTTTTTCTCTCCGGGGACCATGATCTTGTCGATTTATTAGTCATGGCTGTATTTTTTTCGGGACGCCCTAATGCACATAGTATAGAAAAAATGGGCAGTGTTCATAGATAGAGTGTGGTGGGAGCGGAGCTCTGAGTGGCTCACGAGGGCATGGTGCTGGAATGCTGTATCAAGGGAGACATGCACAAGGGCAGCCCAAGCACCAAGAAACTATAGCATTTTGTATGAGACAGTACCCTTTTTCCTCCTCCCAACATTCAGCTTGGCTTCAAATTTTTTTGGTTCCTTCTCGCCTAACTCTTCGGAGCGTCCGATCTGCGTCGGGCAGTGACACAGTTTGTTCGACGCCGCTGAAGAGACAAGACAGCTGATCAGTTTAGGCCACCATGTAACAATGCTGCGTAGCTTGGCCGCAGTAGCGGTGTTTGAAGCCAGCCACTTTTTGTTTTCTCTCGTCGACGGGTGAGTCGTTATGACGGCACCATACAATGTGAGGATGCAGCTAGGCTGGTGAGAGAATGAGAAAGAGTCATGCATCTGTTGCAGTGCGCTCATTATCATGACAAATTTTAAACCTGAAAGTAGAGAAAAAAAAATACGTTGTAGTATTTTAAGGGCGATTTGAAAATCGCTAGTAAAAAACGAATGTGCATACTATGTATGTATGGTATGGCTACACTATAAAGCTTCTTCCCTTGAAGCCTCGGCAAGGGTAAAACGATAGCTTCACGAGAGGAGCAAAGGGAATCGAACCATGCGATAGGATCATGCAGTGGCTCGCCACAGTCAAATCCTTCCTCTTCCTCTCTCGCTCTTTAGCTCTTGTCACATCTCTCATCCCACCAGTGGAATGAGACATTGCCACCACCCGGCTGTGCCTCCCCAACCACCACCAACCAAGCGAAACCCCGCGTATACCCACACCCCACCTCGAGGCAACGGTCGCCGTAGAGACAAGCGAGCATTGGAATGCAGCATGGCATCGTCTGCTTTTCTCTGCCTCTTTGCCATTTATGACGTGGCCATTGGCCGTAGCGGGCGGTGGTGGTGGGCTGGTGAAAGGAGCGGGCTGGGCTCTTCCCGCCATTGTCGCCTTTGATGGGTAGCTTGGTGCCGTCGAAGTCCATTGTGGGTGTTTGTGTGGTGTGTGGTGTGTGGTCTGTTCTCCCTTGCTTGCGTGTGCCATGTGTGTGTGCCACTGCTTTTCTCCCGTGCTGTAGAGATATCCGGAATAATGAGTGTTCTGTTTGCTTTCGAAAAGCTGAATAAAAGCGAATGTATAGAAAATCAAAATGATTGTCGTAAAAGAGTAAATTCGTAAACATGAAAAGAAATCGTAGTCGTCAAGACGTGGTGTAAGTGAAAAAAAAAAAAACGCCGTGTAAGTGGTTGTACCCCGAGAAAGCAAAGCAACGCCATGCAACAATGCAACTGCCGTGAAAATAATGCGCCGTCGTAAAAAAATGACCTTTTTGGTTGTAACCTGACAATTACAAGGAAGAGAGCATGAGTGTATCAAGCTCCTCCCTCATCGGCTGCGGCGCCCAATGATGCGTCCAAAGACGTCCACTTTGCGCTCACGGTCTGGCTGCTGCTGCTGTTGCTGCTGAGGGGCCTGCTTGAAGGTGGGTAGAGAAGGAATCGTGTCTGCGCGACCTCGGCGCTTGCGAATGACGGCAACCGGGCCGTCTGCCGTCTTTGTGCGGCTGTCGGTGCTGCTTCCTGAGCGCTTGTGGAAGCGGAAGAAGGACTTGCCGTGCCCAGCGTCCTCCTCGCAGTCCGAGTCGTCTTCAAAGACGGAGTGCGGCTCAGACTGGCGTTGGAGCTCAAGCTCGTGCTGCTTCTGCATCATCTGGTACTGCTGGCGAGCGGCAGCCAGATGCGTGGTGGACTTGTAGTGGCGTGGCGCGCGGTGTTGGCTCTTGTTGGCCGCCTGCTTGTCCAGGTCCCGGGGCGTAAGGTCTGTAGATGACCGCGAGGCTGCGGTGTGGATGCCGAAGGGATTTGCGTCCTCTGGGCGTCCGTCCATGGACTTGGTCAGGCGGACAGTTGCGGCTTCTCTCGATGCTGACTTCTTGTGGCGCAGAGGGCTCTTGGGAGGTGCCTCTGGCGGACGGGGAGCCGCCGCCTCGGGAGGTGTTGCAAAGGTAACGGGAACAGAGGCGGGCTGCTGGAGGCAAGGAGTGAGGAGAGTCTGGTTGGGGCGAGGAGGGCGCAGAGGAGGCTGCCCGTTGGCGATGTGTCTTTGCGCCGGCGGCTGGGGAGGGGGTGGCGGCGCAGCCTTGACGCTGTTCTTGCGCGAAGGAAAGGCAGAGTACGTCGCCGCGGCCTTGCGTGGCCGCTGCTCAACCGGGAAGCTATCCGGAAGAGGCCATGATGGGCTGACGCTGCCTTCCGACTTTTGCGACGGTTGCCTCTTGTGTCTGGGGGACTCTGGGAGCAGGGCTGGGTAATCCTTCTTGGGATCTTGCTGTTGTCGCAGAAGCTGATGTTGCTGCTGCTGAGCCTCGAGCCTCCACTCACCACCGGGACGCCAAAAGCTATCCCAGAGCTCAGTGGTGTGTGCGTGATACTGGTAGTCGTCCTCCTGGGAGACCTCGGAGTCGGTCCTGTCCTCTACCAGGCCGGGCGCGGAGCTCTCTGAGCCCACAGAGGTTCTATCCTTGTGAGTCCGTGGCTGGCTGTGGGCGACATGAGTAGGGGCGGTGGTGTCGTCCTTGCGCGGGTAGGAGTAGTTGGCGACTGGGTAGTATTTTGATACAAGCTTGATTTCGGCAAGCCTGTTTGCGGGCTCCATGATGTCTGGATATGGCTCTGCGTGGGCTAGAGCGGCGGCATATATCCAAACGTGTGTGTCCTTGGCTGCAGTGTTGGTGTAAGTGTGTAAGTTGCTGTGGTTCAGGTTTGTTACGTGCGGTGGACGGGATAAGTAGTTATTTCGCAATGCGTATGTGTGTGAGAGAGAGGGAAAGAAGTGGACAGGACCATGATATACAAATATGAACCCATCGAACAGAGAGGACTACAGATCGGGCAAAAACAAGACATGGTGAGCCGGTCCTACAGAGCGTAAACTCATTGCATGAGACATGGCCGTGGGGCAAAACACTCAGTCCACCCAGGTCTCTTGGGGGGGTGTGTGTGGGTGGGAACTGTGGGTGTGCGTGGTCTGATGGTCGGCGCCTCCTTTGGGTGTGGGAGGCCAGAGGCATTCCTCTAGTGAGGGGGCATTGAAGCAGGTTGTGGTGCATTTGCAGCAGCACTCTTTCTTCCCTCTCTGCTCTCTCCCTCATCTGCAGCCGAAAACCGTAGGCGAGAGTGCGCAAGTGTGGAGGGGCGCCGCCCCCAGTGCCCATGATGGCGCTATGTACATGGACTATGTAAGTGGGAGGCCCAGCATTGGCATTCTGAACCATGGTATGCAAACACGCCAGCCCGTCATGGCAGCATCAGCTGGAAAGGCAAAAAAATCTCCAGCGATAAGTGGAAAGACAGATGGCTGGCTGACGCTGTCATAGAAGCACAGGATGCCAAATGGTCCATAGTAAACAGGATTTTTGCAGACATGGCCATCTTTGGATCTACGCTCTATGGCGTATTGCTTGCCACCTTCGTTTGTTGTCGAGGCTGGTGCTGTATATCGCAGCTGGGCTGTGATGTAACGTGCGTCGATATGTCACAGGGCAAAGCTATAGTATAGCATGCGACCAAATGCACCCCCCAATTAATCATGCATGGCGAGATCTGGGGCATTGACCACATCCCTAGCCGGCGACCAAACTATTACTAGTAGAGCAACCCGGAGGGAGAGCGGTGGGTAGGCAGGGAAGCCCCGAGCCGCCGCTGCAGGGGGAAAGTCTGTCTTGGGAGGGGCGGCCAGGGTTGGTAGTGCTCGGTAGCGGCAGCCGTGCTTTTCTCAGGCGTGCCATAGAAACTGTAAAGAGCACGAGTATACTAAGACTGAGCAGTTTACACGGTTCAACCGGGCATGATGAGGCAAGGGGTGTTAAACATTCAATATTACGGCCGCGGCAGTTTACTTACACGACCAGGCAGTCGTCGGCAATCTTGCCCGTCTCTTCAATCTTCGGAGATTTTCTTTCTAGAGAAAAAAACCGTTTAGGCCGCGGCTCGGCCGTACCTGAAGAAAAGGGCCCTGCACCCATCTCAAATTTCTCGAGAACCGCCATGAATATCGCCGACAAAAACTGGATCGAGGAACAGTTGGAGAGAGTCTGATGCGCTAGCACCACCAGTGGCTTTCGTTTTCCCAGGGACGGACGGAGCGAGCTGACTGGCTGGGGCGGGGCGGCCGGGGCGGCCCCATTTCGCCGACTGAGGCAAGACGGTGCTTGCTTCCCAGCCGAGTGGTGAAGGCGGGTCGCGTGCTTGAGACATGCAGGGCGTTTGTCGGCTGGCTGGGCGTGGGATTTTCCTTCTTCCTTTTTTTTCTCTCGCTTGCTGGTGCGTACACGTTACGAGAACGTATCCAGTAGGGGAACCAGGCGGTTCGCCATTTTCCTTTGGCTTAGGGCTAGCTCGGTGCTATTTGGCCCATGTCCGCCAGGGCTACCCGATTTACACGATGTCGCTGGGCGGGGGAGGGGTCAAAGTGCCCGTGGTGCGTCCGAGATGGTTTCTGAATGGGGAAAACGCCATGTTCATTTATGGTTTACGGCTCAAATATGGTATTTTACGAAGGCTACACATCGAAAATCTGGTGCCACGGGACGCCAGTGTTGTAGGCGTAGTCCATGGTACGACTTTGCGACCTGCCCGTACGTACGAGCACTCCATGCGTGGTATAGCTTTTAGTACACGACGCCTCTGGGAGGGGGAAAAGGACGCGGAATCCCGCTTTCCTGCATTTCATTGTCAGTCTGGCACCTGCAGGCGGGCCCAATTCGATCGCCGATTGTAAAAAGTGACGGAGCGGCCTTGCCCTGTCTCTGCCCCCCAGAGCGTGGGTTCCGCCCGGGTCTGAGACGCCTTCTCGGCCGGTGTCTTTGGCGGTGCGGTTCTGTTGGTGTACGAGTAGTCTGAGCTGGGTCTTGGTATGCTGAAAACCACCCCCATCCGCGCCAGAGTCATGGAGCCGTAAACACGGCCCATGGGCGGGCATCGAATTGGTCCAGCCTGTGCTGGTAAACACGGTCTGGCCACGGCAACAGGGGGTGCATATCTTGCCCGTACTGTCGGTTTTTGGGATGCATGTTTACTCTTTTCCCCGATCGATCTGGCCCAGGCAAACTACATGGTTCGTGCATGACTGTGTGTCAGTGCAAGGGACCTCCATAGCACGCACACACACACACACACTTCGAGTTTCGTTCCGTATACCTTGTGGACTGCAGTGATAGCTTAGGGTGGTGGTTTGGTGTAATTTGAAGGGCCGGCGTTTGCTTGCGACATCATGCGTTCGGTGATGGTAGCGATGCAATCAAGTTGGCCGCGGCGTGCATAAACAACGAAATGGCGCTGCCGGCTATGACTGCCGTGCCACCCGATGTCAAGCTGCGGGCTCACAGGCCAAAGCGCAGTAGGCGGGTCTCTTATTGACAAGGGTCCATGTGAAGCTATACGGAGTTGCCGTTTCAAGTTGAATGACGCCAACGCTTGTTTGTATTGTCACGACCTGGGAGGAGGCTGCTCGTCCTGGCGTGAATGGGATCATGTTGGGTGTGGCAATATCGTAGGCGCTTTGATGAGCACAAGGGACAAGGCTGCTTCTGATTGTCGTCAAATCGACCTGTTCTGTGTTAGAATCCTTGGCAAGGCGTGATACGTCTGACCATGCTTTATGGTGCCAGTGTGCGTTTGTTGGCATCGTGGCTTGCTTATCGTGCTTGCTTACGGCCAGATTACTTCCGGATTGGTACGGTTTAACCGGGGAATATGTCGTCTTGGCTGTCTGCAGACCCGACGCGGCTCGTCCGAGGATTGCAAAGGTCGTATTGTGAGGCGCTAGACTTTAGATCGCATGGTACCTGCATATATCTTGGCCGCATCTTCAATCGCACCACGTACCAACGCACTGTGGATCAAAACCGGGCAAATCCGACCAAAAGATCCGCCAAAGAGAATAGAATACTACTTGCCAAGATCCGTCATCAGGACAGCAATAGAACGACCAATCAACAGCTATTTATCATGATACTTAAAGGTATAGGGTATGTCGATTGACCGGCCCGGTCTGATTGGCTGCTTGGCCTGTCAGCTGCCTTACCACCAAGGCGCCGACCCCACCCTTTCTCTATCAAAAATTAAATTTTGCGGCGGTGACTGCTCTTGCTCTCTTTCTTGCTTCTTCAACCAAGCATCGCCTTCTCTGGACAATGTTGCGCTTCCATGCTACCAAACAGAAATGCTGCTTCACCGCAGCATTTCGCCTCTACCTTTGCATGCGAGAAATTCGGAGTATTCTCAAACACACACCGCAGTCGCCCGCTGTTTGCGCAGCGGGTGGACGGGTCGACCCGTGAGGGTTCGGCGTCAATCGACGCTCGTAACTGGCATCAGAAATTTCAGAGCCCATGGCTGTCTCATGCATACGGCTGCCCTTTTAGGGCTCCTCCTCCGGGAGGTGCTTCGAAATGGTGTGGTCCGGAAGATGAGGCTAGACCTGGTGTCTCTATGGGAAGCCGTTACTGAGATTGTACACTGTACTTGAGTGCGATGCGCAACTTGGGCTCCGTTCCGGGCCTTTTCTGGCTCGGCAGCGGATCCAAAATTCGATTCCGATTATCCTGTCCAGAGGGCGATGCTTGGCTCACTTTTTTCTTCCCTGGTATGTGTGTCTTTCGCCTCGCAAGGGGAAATGTCTCCGAGCCTCCTCCTCGCGCAAAACGAAGGATTTGATTTGCTAACCGTTTTGCATCAATATAACCGAAGTCTTTTCCGACCTAGATTCGAATATGCCGCGTAACCCCCTTTTGCTTGGCTCGACGTAACCAAAAGGATTGACCTATTCCGTATTACTACTAGCCCGCATGTTCCCCCCGCATCCTTTGCAGTGCCGTCTCGTGTTGGTTCTGCGCCACTACATTGCAGCGATGACAGTTTCTGATGGGAGACAATTGCACTAGCTGCGCTGCAATGCAACAAGTCGCCAGCCCGAAGAAGCCGCTGTGAAACTTCACACCCTCCCCTACCACACACAAGACCTAATGGTGTCGTGTGGGAGGGGACCCTGAGGAAGAAAGCCGACTACGAGTAGACAAGGGACGAACACTGGGCAGCACCTTTAAGTCTCTCGCAGCACGGGCATGTAGACTCAGTCCGTCGTAGCAAGTCCGTAGTACTGTTTGAAGCAGCCTACGTCGTAGCCCGTTTGACCAGAGAGTGAGCTCTGGTAAAATCGTAAGATGCTCTTTCCGCGCCGTCTTAGCAAAAATGCCCTGCCCTTGCCCGGCCTCTTGTCCACAATTACCCCTCACGAGAAAGGCCGCGTTTGATGCGCTTTTTGGTTGGTGTGGTGGCCTGCGAGATGGGTGCATGTCTCACCGAAGCCCGGGAATTCTGCAAGGTACCAGATGCGCCAGCAGCCCCGTCTTCAGACATCCATTAACCGCGTAGTCAAAGTGTCCCACTCGCACTGGTGTGGCATCGCGACGCTGACGCGTGTAGTGCGTCGACGACGAACCTCGCCAAAGAGATGTCTCATTGGTGCCATCGTGGGACACCTTGGATTCGGTAAGACGGCTCCGGGTCGAACACAGATGGGGGTGGCACATGTCCTGCTCTTCCCTGGATAGAGTCTAGTGTCGATTGTCGGCTGCGACTGTTCCATCGCGGTCGTGACGAGCAAGACGGCTCACCCGGTAATAGTGGGCATTGCCCTCTTGTCCAGCTTATCAGTTGGCTTCATTGTCAAGGGAGAACAGACATGTTTGATGTGGGCGGGGAGTTTGGGGGTTTACACCTTACGTCTTGTTGCACTGCGTTGTTTAATTTGAAGCATGCAGGTTTTACTTTACTAAGAGAGTGAGCGGTGAGCTTCGAGGATAGTCAGCTAAAAGGGCCTATCGGTATACAAAGCAGAAGATATACGATGTTGGAAGTACAAGGCGGTTCGATGCATGCATGGAGACAAGGACCTCAGAAGCTTCTGTCAAAAGATGTCGGGTTCAATGTACACGCCTCGAGGCGAGAAGCAAGACATGGATCCTGCTACCGTAGCTTCGGATAACGGGGAGCGCAAGACGGGCGAAAATCTGACAGTTCAGTTTCGGCCAGAGACAGGCGCAAGAAGGCAGCAGGCTTGGCCATTCTTCACAAGGCGACTACTGTAGAAGGCGCACACACCTTGTCCAGGAACACGGGAAAGTGTGTCGAACGATACCGAGAAGTAAGAAATTCGCTTTTCGCGTGTTTCTGGCGAGATGCCATGAACCGAAACGCCTTGATGGCGCGGGCTGAGACGCGGGGGAGGGATGGCGCCAGCCGGCCGACAAGATTCCAGAGGCGGGCTTTGTCCGTGTCCGTGGTGGTGGGAGCCAACTACTACTGTACCCGATCTTGGGGTGAGATATGTGACAGATGTGTCTAGAGTAGCATGAACTGTCTTGCGTTTCGGTTTGTAGGCGTCAAGGTTCTAATGGCTCTCGGAGGATGGCCAGGCTTGTCAGTGTCTATCGAGCCACGCCGTATAGCAGCACCTGTTATCAGAGAGGCATTACAGGCCAACTTGGGAGATTTGCATCACCAATCTAGCATGAATTGTAAAATTTCACGTCCGAGCACTGAGATATAATAGCGTCAGCAAGTTAAAAGCCCTATACGTTCAAAACCCTGCCAATATTTCACGTAGCACTACTCGGAAACCACAGCGCACAATCTGACACAGTTTAAGCGACGAGCACAGACACCCAAGTGCGAGTGTGATTCATGCTATGCTATACCACACGATAAATAATAACAAAACGACAGGATCCGGTCGCCTGGTCGTTCTGGTGAATTAAACTTACCCTACAAACAAATCAAGCACAGGCCAAATGAAAGTTTACCGCGGCCGCGGACATCGCCAGATGAACGAGGGCAAAAAAAATCCATTTAACGCGGGAGAGTCGCGCCACCCCGCCGCACGGGACGAGATTTGGTGGCCGCGTTCCTGATCGGCGCGTGGACGGCTGGGTGGTGGGCCTGGCTTGGCTTAGTGTCGGTGCTGCTTTTTGCTCGTCCGTCTTGGGTTGCACCGACTTGTGAGGGTTGGAGCAGTGGGTTCCAGATTGGGATGCTGCAGGAGCCGAAAAAGGAACTAGAGAATGAGTCCATCCCATAGGCGTGGTTGTTAATATATGCCGTATTTCGTGATGCCATACGGAGTAATGGGGTAAATCTGTTGATAGCCGGCTGTCTGCGGACTGCTCGTTCTTCCGATCCATGGTAGGAGTCTCGGACAGTCGCATGGACAGCCGCATCGCCGTCGCAGCATCCCGGTCAGTCCAACACAGGCGAGTTACATCCAGCTTTAACCATGTTCGTACGGAAGCAGTACCGTAGCCGTAACTGCGAACAGACAACGTAGTACCGGCGGCTAACTAACCTTGCTCCTGACTTGCTTTAATTTCTCACCAGTGCAGGAAAGATGCCCTTGCGTAACGCTGCTCGCCCAAAAATATGACAGAGCACAAGTCGGCAGACCATGGGAGCGACACCGACTGTTAAAGCAGCACCCGCCTAACTGCCCTGATCCACCCCAATCTAGCCCGCGCGGCGAGAAGGGGGATCCGTCCCTTGCTAAATTGGCGCTAGACAATGGCTGACCCATAGCGCACAAGACCGAATAGGTAGGTGGCCCAGGTAGTTGGCAAGCCTTTTTGGGCGGCGCTGGGTTCGCTAGCGAGAGAAGAGGGCGGAAGCGATGTAGCGTCGGGTAATGGTGCGAAGAGCGAAAGAGGTGCGGATAGGTGGCCGCATGACGGTGATTTGCACAGTGGCTGCTCAGATGGATGCGCTGGCAGACAGCTGAGCAGGCCATCCTTGCTTTGGCGATTCTTGGTGGTTCTTGGAAAGCAGTAATGTACGAGTATGTACGGAGTACTCGTAGTCGGTACGGCTGGCAGTCGCTTGAGTCGGCCATTTCATGATGTACCAGCGCGCTAGAGCACTTGAACGCCGCCACTTGTCGCAGATGCACCGTGCTGTCGGGTAGCCATGCCCAGATTTGAATGGGCAATGAAGCGAACTCAAGCTCTATTACTTGTTTTCTCTCGCCCTTCTTGTGTTGTGTAGTGCGTACATGGTAAATAGAAAGTAAAAAGCCGTTTGAGTTGGGCCGATGAAAAAGCAACGACAAACGGCGAGGCTGTCATCCATCGGCCGAGGCGCAAACGAACAAGAGGACCCTACCAATGGACAGCCAGGCCGTTTACTACCTACGCCGTACAAACCGACGGCCGTCTGCCTTCCTCCATTGTCTTCACATTTCCTCCATTTGTTTATTTATTTTCATCATCTACGCCTCCTCTTTCTCGCCCTCTGCCTGTTGCGGCCGCTTTCCGAGGCCCAGAAACCCGTGACGTGACCATCCTGACCAACCTGGCCCGGCCGCTCAACCCAATTTGGTGCGCAGCTCGCCTTTTTTTTTTTGCTTCGTCCAGCCACCCCAATTTCGCCCGCACCAACCCACGTCCGCCTCCACGTCCGCCTCCACCACCCAAACGCACCACGCACTGCACCGCGCACCACCAGGCTTTTTCCCCTGCCACCACAATTTACGAACCTTGGGGGCCCATTGACAACTGGTCATCATCGTCCTTTGCCCGTTGTGCGCTGTGCTTGTTGGGCCGACCCGGCCACCACCTTGCATTGCCGGTGACGCCGCACCCCAGCTGCTGTCCGTCTCTCTCATTCTCATTCTCGACTGCTCGTACTCTTTCCGCCTCCGACAACTAGACTCCCCATGTCTTTGGCCTACTCCGTCTTTGCGCCTTCATATTAGCTTTGAATTTCCTCCTCCCTCGAACGGCCCTTTTTCTGTTGCTTGAACTTCTCCTCCCCCACGAGGTGTCGCACCTTTCCTTACCTTGGTCCACCCACACTGCGGACCAAACGAGGGAGAACAGACTACGGAGTTGCATCATCACCAAAGAGCACCAGAGTCAGGAAATTTACCCGCTACAGTGCCCGCCCCTTCCCAATCTGGGGTTGAATTGGGCCATTGGCTTGCCTCCGCCCCATCAGTCACGGCCTTTCCCGCATTCCAGCCGCGCATGCACACGAGCTTCCACCTTCCATTGTCCTTCGGTTTGTTCGCCAGCTGTGCCAAGATTGAAGCAAAGCCGGCCCTGACGAGCTCTCACCTCTGCCCCGGCCGCTGCTTGAGCTTCGTCTAGCTCGCGCGACGTCATTGCGACTCGATTCCGAGCTGCGCGCATTCGCTGCTGAGCTCCTCGAGCTTTGCGCATCGCCCAAGAGGGAGCTCCGCCCGGCTCTCCCATCACCAGCTCTGTCGAGCTGGTGGTGATCACCCGACAACTTGTCCACAACGTCTTCCAACTGGGGCGCCGGACAGTTGCCCAATCCGCCGCGCCTTGCCGGCTCCGACGATATTCACTCCCCTTCCGAACCCACGCCTCGCCCCCGGCAACGCCAGCAGCATCAGCGCCTTCCGTCAGACTCCTCCAGCCGCCAATCTCCTCCGACCTCGCTCCACGCGCCGCGACCCCAATCCGCGTCTGTAGCTTCGTCCGCCGGCCGTCGTCCTGTACACGTCGCCGCCGCCACGGTTGGCTTTACGCCGAGCACCCCTTCTGAGGACGAGCAGCCGCCTCCGCCTACTGCCGTCTCCTCTCTGTCCGCGCCCGACCCGGCCGTCTCTTCTGGCTTCCGACCTGAGCCTCGACACCGCCGACAGCTCTCGCAGAGCCTGACAGAGGACCCCGACGAAGTATCCTCTGATCGCCCAGATTCGCGCTCTCAACCTCCCTCGTATTCTGCCTCGGGGACCCGCATCAACGACGGCGGCTCCCGCGATCCTCACCCGGCCGTCCGCATCTCCAAGCACACCCACAGCGCTATCCTCTTTACCCTCGAAGAAGCCCTCCGTCATCCAAACCCGTTTACCCCCGATCTGGTAGAGGAGGCGGCTGACATGGCCGACATGGTAGGAGGAGGCGCAATGGCTGCCTCGCATGGCAGGGCTGCCGTACCCGTCACTTCGGCCACATCTCGTCGCCCGGCCGCGGCTCCGGCTCCGACCAGCTCGCCGTCCGGTATCCGTGGCCCGCGCAAGATCATGGAGGAGCGCGCAGCCAGGGAAGCGGCGAGAGAAGCACAGAGAGAGGCTGCCGAGAGGCAACGGATCGAACAGGCTCGAGCAGAAGAGGAAGCGCACTTGCTCGAAGAAGCACGAAGGCGGCATGCTGAACGTCATTCTGCTGGCGTTGCCCAGGGGCAAGGCACTAACACGGATGCCCACATCCCCCAGGAAGATATCCATCACCACAGCCAACAACAGGCTCACGAAACGTCACAACCCCCAAGAGGGCCGCCCGTGTCATCGCAAACACAATTACCGCACCACTCGCGCCAAAACCAAGCGCAAACACATCAGGATACTAGTGCTACACAACAACCGCCGCCATCACAAGCCTATCTCTCGCAAGGTTCCGCCGCACAGCGACGCGGATCCGATACACGACCAGCTGCGCCGCAAGCCGCGGCCACTGAGCCCACAAAAGCTCGCAACTCGTTTCCTCACGCCTTTGAGCGCTGGGAGACACTGTCAGCCCACTGGGAAGGCTTGACCAGTTACTGGATCCGCAAGCTGGAGCAGAACAAGGACGACATCAACCGCGACCCCTTGAGCCAGCAGCTGGCCAGACAGGTAACCGACCTCTCAGCGGCCGGCGCAAACCTGTTCCACGCCGTTGTTGAGCTTCAGCGCCTAAGAGCCAGTTCCGAGCGAAAGTTCCAAAGGTGGTTCTTTGAGACCCGGTCCGAGCTCGAGCGCGCTCGAGAAGTAAACGCCATGCTCGAAAAGGAAATGAACAATGAGAGGCGCGACCGCGCTGATGCTATTCGTGAGGCAGTGGACCACGAACGTGGCGTGTCCAAGACGCAGAAGCAGTTGGCCGAGATGCGCAAAGAACTTGCCATTTCCAAGGAGGAGGCTCGACGAGCCTGGGAAGAACTCGGTCGCCGCGAGCAAGAAGAGCGCGACAGAACGTTGTCACTTCAGTCCGGGCACCCAACCATTGTGGGCGGCGTCCAAGTCGTCCCCATGACCCAGAGCAACCCGACTCGCTACACCGGCAAAGAGCCAGCCTCCTCTTACCAAGGCGAGCAAAGTCACACTCCAACTGAACGAACCGCTGGCCCGGCTGCTGCGTACTCCCCGCCACAAGACCCTGCTGGCGGAGCCCCCGGACCTTCATCCTCACAGCCTGCGTATCGCGAGGGCGAATACGTGAGGGATGCACAGGGTAACTACATTCTTGATAGCCACGGCAACAAGATTCCCTACATTGCGCCGCCGTCGACGTATTCGGGCTCTGAACGTGACGCTGACGAATACGAGACTCCTGCGACGACGAATCCCCCTAGCGGCAACCGAGATCCCCAGTCGACCACGGCTGGTGTTGCTCCTCAAACCCATGACCAGCAAGGTCAGTGGACGCCCAACTACTCTAACCCGCAAGATTACACGGGCGAAGGGTACGGCCAGCCCGGTTGGGATACCGTGCCTAGACATCACCACCCCACGAGGCTGAGCGATGTCATTGAGGAGGATGAGCGCAGCCGAACGAGCGCAAGCCAACTCAGCCGGGCTTAGGAGTCGCATGGCGCATCTTAATTGAACCATGCGTTGATGGACGCCTGGCGTCGCGGTGTGCATGGAGAGGAAATGAGGACTGGGACTTAATGTACATGAAGCTGAATGTTCCCCGGTTGACATCTCGGCGCTCTCCAACTTTCATATTGTTTCTATTTGTTTTCATCACGGCCGCATCCTTTGCAATTGGGCGTTTTCATCTTTCTCTCCTGGTACCTACGCTGCCCACATAAGACACCGCATTGATACTAGCTTGGCTGGTGTCTATGGGCGTTTCGAAGTTGGGTTGGGCCACGGTCAGGCGAAGAGTTGCGTGGTTTCCTTTTCTTTTTCCTTTTTACTGGTTTTGTCATAATTTCTGTGGTATTTAGAGCGCGCTGCTGCAGCCGGGGGTGGAAGGAGAGGGCATGCATGTATGGATGGATATACGTGGCGTGGGATAGTAAGGGTCCCTTCGGATATTTGGTGCATTTTCATGTAGATGATTCACGTCTATACCTTTTTACTCATCTACATTATACTCTCTCAAAGTCTTTTTTTCTTACAAATGGCATATGAATTCACATATTCGAAAACAATCGTCTCAATTACCAAGTATCATTCCGTAACTATCACAATGTCAAGGAGCATCCGCAACAACCACGACTTATACGCCGATGCCGGTTCACGTTTTCTGACGACAAGGCATTCAGTCATTAAGTTACAGACTCACAAGGTTAGCCTGTTGGGCTATGAAACCACTCTAAAACCCTCCTGTCAGCCTCGCGGATGCTACCGCAAAGAAGCCACACGGCTCAGCCGCACAGACCGTTGAAGATCATTCACCAAGGTAGGGAAAGCTCCAAAAAGCCTAATCGCTAGTCCAATTCGTGCTATACATAGCAAAAAGGATTATTTGTATCCTGACTGCGACGGAATTATGAATGTAAATACTTCATTCTGCAAGGCAAGCGTTGCAGCTTCTTCGCCCCTTGCAGCAAGTGGCAAGATGGACCTATCATCGTCAAGCAATTCGATCGACATGGGCTGTTTCGACCTTTGCAGCCTTCCTGGTTCCTAGCGTCTCGCCGCGTTAGCCCCGGCTTTTCAGCTCATTCAGCTCTTGGCAGGCCAAAGTGCTGGTTTCTCAACCCCCTATGATGTCGCCAATTGCCGTTGTAAGGTTGCATCATTCTCCTTCGACAACCCCTTCATGGCCACAGTTGCGCTTCATTCTCAGCGTGTGCACGCACACAGTGCCGTCCGACAATGGCGTTTTCTACCCAAGCACCCGCAACTTTCGCCAAGTCCGCCATCTTTCCAGATCCCACCCCAGATGGCACAACCGAGTTCTACATGACGACCCAGTTCACGCCACCGCCAGAGTGCGAAACGCGCATGGCAACGACCTACCTCGACGGGCGCAGCGCCTCGGCACAATGGGACTACGAGTTTGGCAACAACGGCACGCTGACCTGCTCAGATCCGCAGTGGGTGCTGGCCATGCGAAAGTATCTCACCAGCACCAAGACCGGGCTCTTCCTGACGGATTCGGTGGCGGGCGTGTGCCCCTCTGGGTACAACATCGTGGGAACGGCAAAGGACCGGTTTTCGAATCAGTACCATGACTACAACATTGATGGGGGAGGTCTGACAACAACGACCGTGGCCAAGTCGCTAGCGTATTGCTGCCCGAGGTATGTCGACGAGGCGCGCCGTGCCATGTTGTTTTCTGTATTGACGCACACTTCGATAGCGGGTTTACCACGGCTTGCTGGACCGGCTTGCCACGTACGTTCGAGAGCAGCATGGATTATTTCGTGGCGATCGCTGGGCAGGTTCCCTGTCAAAAGGTGATTTCGACCGAGACGTCGCTCTTGGCGGTGGTTAACTGCTTCGACCGATCAGAAGACTGTACGCAGTCGACTAGTACCGTCACAGCCTCCGACTTGACCGTTCTCGACCGCGGCTACAAGATGGAGTTTGACATAGTCATGACGCCATTCTTCACCCCGGCGTCGGCATACGCCAAGAACACCGACATTAGCAGATTTGAATCCGAGCCAAGTATACCGACCTGCAGAAGTAGCTCGACCGGGCCGCCTGAGCGGACAGGAACGGGTTTGATACCACAAATCACGTCAGGAGACCAGCCTTATTCCAATAACACTGCGAGTGATAGTGGTATATCCAGAGGCGCGATTGGTGGGATCATAGGTGGGGTCATCGGAGGCCTTGCCATAATTGGGGCCTTTATAACGTGGCTAGTGCTTCACAGCAGGAAAACACATCGGCCTATGCAGGAGGCGACAGCGCCTGCCACTTACTACGATGGGCGACATCCGCATGAGATGCATGGTGCGTCGGCGCAGGTATACGAGACGCATGGGGCTGGTATGACTGAGCTTCCGCAACCAGGGATGGGCAATGCTCACGAACTGGTCTCGGAGGAGAATAAAGCAAAGGCAGCGGCTATGGCCGGTGGCATGGCGGTGTATGAACTACCTGGCGGGATGCCTGTATCAACGTCTCCTTCACCGACTGCGGTGAAGGATGCATAATGATAATGCGCTGGTAATATAAATCCTAATGAGAAGTAATCATTAATCAATCTCTTGTAAAAAGTTCCAGCATTGGGGGCTGTGGCCGTAACTGTCGCAATGTCAAGGAGCATCAGCAGTGACCTCAACGGGTGCAGCAGTTCTTATCCTGTAAGAGAAGAGGTAACACGGAAGCTTATGGAGCAGATACCAGCCGACGTATTGGCACGAGGAGGAAGCTAGGCCTGCACTGTGCGGGCCACAGCAAGCTATGAAGCTGAATTTGTTATTATTGCGCCATGCACACATGATGTCGAGCTCACATGAGACCAAGGCAAGCTCGCCATCGCCATGGCTCGGATCAACTTCATGGCTGTCATCCTCGATTAGAAGCCTTCTAGGCCATCGATTTTGGCGATCATTTATAGAGAATTGCAATAGCTGCCGCTGCCGTCTTACTGCCAACACCAACTTTGCTCAATTTCACACTCTACACGAGGTTTAGAGACCCTTTACTCCAACCTTTAGGTAGTTGGGATCACTGTTAATCATTCTCCGAGCTGGTCCATGGCTTAATTCATCAACATCCCATCTCGCCCATACAAAACGGCCATGGAGGAATTTGGCTTCTTCGGAAGCTGCCCAGACGGCAAAATGGCCCGCAAGGTCCGCTACAGAGAGCAGCAAGTTAGAAGGATTGTAACCAAAACAGGCTATTTGTCTTGGTACTTACGATGATCCCACGCGAAATCCACCTCGGTAAATCCTGCATTCTTGGCGGCAGTGGTAAAGACGGAGCCGGGGTCGAAGCTGACCACTTGCAAGTCGTCGGGCTTAACGAGCCGGGCTATTTGCTGCATCATCATGGTGCTTGCGCTCTTTGTTACGGCGTAGTTTGGTATGCTGTCAGTGGCGTCAAAGAAATGGGTGACTTTGCTCGACACGTTGACTAGAGCCTGTGATGGGCGTGTAAGTGCTCTGAAAACAGTATCTTAAAACGACGCATATTTTACTCACCAGCTTGGTATCCTTGTTCCTCTGACTCTGGTGGTAGAATAGTTCCGTGCAAACCATATTTCCGCCGATATTCGTGGCAAAGTCGGCAAGAATTTCCGCACGGCCGACTTCCAGGATAGGGCCTGGTTTCTGTACCCGGGCGGCACTCAGCACCAAGACATGGATGACTATATTATCTTCGTCAAGTGACTTCCACAGCTGCTCCACCTCCAACGAGTCCGCAATGTCTAACACCTTTGCAATAATCTTGGTGTTGGGGTACTGCTCTCTGAGCGTATCCGCTGCATCGTTGAGAGATGTTTCTTGCCTGCCAGTGAGCACAACTGCTGCTGCTCCCGCCTTTGCGAAAGCCCGTGCGATAAAATATCCAATTCCGGATGAGCTTCCAGTAACGAGAACTGCGCGACCAGACTGGGAGAGACGTGGAAGCGTCGGGTCAATGGCCGGGTAAGGAACCTTGTGCTGTGTTTTAGTAGGCGAAGGAATAGGAGCTCTATCCATGCTGGCTACACTCAAGTGCCTTATACGCCATAAGACAGGCACAGTCGCAAAGACGGGGTCCCAAGATGTATATTTCGGGCATGGTAGTACCGATTCCCGTTGTTTAAATAAGTATTTGGCCGTAATGTCAGCACACTTATAATATATTTCCATAAAGCGGTGTTTTCCATGCACTACGACGCTTACACAGCTGCCCGATCGCCAACCATTTAGGAAGCCGCCCGCACAAGTTCCGCATCCCGCAATCCGGCCCCACACCAACCGCATGAAAGTTCCGCAGAAGCTCCGCTGCTTACGATAACGGTTGGTGACTTGTAAGCAAACGATCTTCATCTGACAGGTCTCACTGCGAAGAAAAGAAGCGACGCACAAGGGGTTTTGTTATAAGATCTTTTCCAACCCTGCTGTCTCTTCTCCTTCAGCCCTAAAACAGCACATACTCCGGGACGACCGGACATTACCTCCGCAACGTCCTCAGCCTGCCGGTGCTGCGGCGTTTCCCCTCCGCAATGCATCCACCACCAAGCCGCACAAAGGCTTGCTTCCCGTGCATCCGATCAAAGAGGCGCTGCGACAAGGGTAAGCCTTCGTGCCAGCGCTGCATATCCAGGGAAATATCCTGCGAGTACTCGTCAAAACGGCCCTACTCCCGCCAGCCAAAACCTGATGTAGAGCCCTCGCTAGATGCGGCTAACCCGCACCCCGGCCAACACCAGCCCGAGTGGGCGCTTACTTCAAAAGAGATTGACATTGACGGCTCGCTGTTTGCGTTCTTCCAAGAACTCGACTCGCGGCAGGATGGCTGTGACTTCAACGCCTGCCTTGACTTTCAAGGCACCGCTTCCAGCTCACCGTTGTACCCGAGCCAGCCGGCCGCTCAGCAACATTCATCGCTGCGCGAAAAGAGCCACTTAGTGCGCTTGGCAGCCGTCAAGTCGTTTGTTAAGCAGATTGGCAACTGGATGCGAGAATGGACCGTCCGGGCTCACTGCCCGTTTATCCACCGCGAGCTCCACGCCGAGACAGGCTTGCCGGAGTGCCTCCAAGACGCCTTTGGTTGCTTGACTGCGTACACGGCCAAGACAGACGACAATGAATACTATGTCTGGAGGCTTATCGAATCGAAAGCAAACGCGTTGTTTATGTCCGAGCAGTCGTGTTCCCTCCCTATTACACCAGCATCCATGTGCGAACTTACACAGCCGGCAACCAATGCCGAGCTCGCGATGTTGCTCTCCAAAGTGCAAGCTGGCGTGATATATCAGCATCTACGCCTCTTCGATGGCGACATATGCCAGCGGGCGCAAGCTGAGCGACATATATGCATCTTAACGGGCTGGCTAAAGCAGCTCTTGCCTGTTGCAGCCTCAGCGCCGCAGCTTGACGTTGCCTGCCAGTCGCCCGTGGATCTCTGGCGTGACTGGGTGCTCAAGGAGAGTATGCGCCGGACGTGGATGGTGACTGCATACATGCAGTCGATATACCTCATGCTGCGCGACAACGAGACAAACTGCTCTGGAAAGATACACTGCACCATGCGCGAAGGCGTGTGGGATGCACCGTCAGCTGCCGAGTGGTTCCAACTGCTCAACGAGAAAGACCCTTTGTTTTGGGAGCTTGATCCTGCAGAGGTATTGTTTGCAAAGGTTTCACCGGGTGAGATTGATCGCTTTGTTCATTCCACCATTGCCGTTATGTAAAATAGAAAGCGCTTCAATTACATGGACTGGCTCTGATAGATAATGCCACTGAATATGCACGACCGCGGACCATGAAACTACTCAAATGATGAAACCAAATCCTTCAAGAGACTCAAATTCCCTGCGGAAAGACCTCCGTCAACAGGAAGGTCAACGCCCGTGATGCCACTGCTAAGCGGAGATGCAAGAAACAAGACGACGTTGGCAACTTCTTGTGGCAAGATGATGCGATTTGACGGATAATGCTTGACCAAAGTATCCATAATATCCGGCGTCTGCTCAATCCTATGTTTCCATGCTGGTGTAAGCATAGTCCCGGGGCATACGGCATTCGCTCGAATACCCTTTCCTCCGCATTCAACAGCCACGGCCCTCATAAACGCCAGAACGCCAGCCTTGGCCGCCGCATAAGCAGGATTTCCATAGTGGCCCAGCCCATTCACGGACGACACTGTAACAATGGTGCCTCCACCTTTCTCGGTCATGGCTGGGATAAGCGCCCGAGTAAGATTAATTGTGCCGATCAGGTTCCCGTCAATCTCCTTGCGCACCGAGTCGGCGTTGAGCTGGGAGATTGTCTCTGCGCTGGTAAAGCCGGCATTATTGACAAGGACGTCGGCGGCTCCGATTTGCTTCGCTGCGCTTTCGACGGCTTCCGGGACTGATAGCTCAAAGGTGTGCTTTTCTTTGGTAGAACCCTCCGGAAGCGCGTCCAACAACGCTGCGTCTCTATCACAGGCAATGACGTCGGCGCCAGCGCTGTGAAAGGCGTTGACAAGGCACTGACCGACACCCCCTCCTGCGCCGGTGATGACGACTCGCTTGCCTTCGAGCTGAAAGCCCATCTTTTTGCAGCTATTTGGTACCTTTCTTTGTAGTTTCGAGCGCTAGCGTTCGTGAATACATCAACCCACTACTAAGACGTCTCGCTTCGCTAGGTTGGATGTTGAGTGGGGGATGGCATTTATAAAGCAAGCGCTCGCCCTTTACTACTGCACATCTATGCCGGGAAACGTTACAATGAGGCGCCCACTAAAACGGCCTGGTTAGTGGCGTTGCCGTTTACCGAACTGTTCACGGCTGAGACTCCGGCTGACGTCGTTAGCTGTATATGACTGGCTACATGATCTCGTTATGCAATATTAGTCACTCCGTGTCATATTTTGAGCCGTATGAATACAATACGAATTAGGCATCTCCGCATTTTCTTGATGTAGAATAGCGGCCAATCCCTTCCTCCATGAGTAACTTGTCGCCTGCTGCTGTTCCAGGACGCCTCCCCCGCGCGGCTTCCAAGTTTCCCCACGGCGGTGGGATGCCAAGGTGGGGGGTTCACTGAGCAGCGCAATTGGGGATCGTGGTTCACTAGCACGGTTTAGACTCCATTTACTGCGTGCATGAACTTGAACTTGGCAATTCGACGATGAATAAAGCCGACTCTTCTGGGCTGCTAAGCAACGTCCTTGGAATTATACCACGACGCGTTGTGGAAATCACACAAGCAGCGCCTGCCGAAACCCTAAAATGGTCTTATCGACACAGTTAAGAGCACTCGGTAAATGCTGCGGTCGTCTGAACTGGTTTAGGCGTTTCGCAGTTTGTACATAGCATCAGCAACAATAGTAACAACAGTAACAACAGCAACAACAGTAACAGCAGTAACAACAGTAACAACAGTAACAACAGTAACAACTGCAACAGTAGCGATATCCGCAACTCTGTTTAGGGAGATACCACCTTGCTTCAAACCATGCTTACTTAATGGTGTCTGGGTAGAAGTGGACGAGAACACTGCGATCATAGTTGTCTAGCTTGCGTAAGATGCCAACGAACTCTGAGGCAGCAAATTTTGGGGGCCTATGAGAGCGACCAGACTTTTTGACCCGGTTACCGAGCCCGGTGCACATGTTGCATTGCGAATCTTTTGGGCACTGAGAATTTTGGTACCCAAAATTTATGATAGGCGTTCATGGACAGGTCCGCGCAGATTACAAGATTTGAATACAGGCTTGGCCCTTCCAATGCCAAAGGTGTCTATTAAATACCGTCTAAAGTCTAATATCTTTGTGCAAAATCATTAAACGTATTATCCCGCTATGTACGCCCAAAAGCGATTCAAAAGCAAACAAAAATGTCTATGGAGATTATGTTATATGCGTCCATACGTCGTGAGACCATTGGGTACGCTCTTTGCCCTCGACGTTTCCACCTCCTCCAGTGCCAGCTTGTCACCAACTGCCAGAATCTTTTCTCTGTGCCACGCACCGACAAACATGCCCTCTGGATCAACTTCATCACGCACGGAGCGGAACTTGTCGAGGTCCCCGCCGTAGAATGCCTCGACGTCCTCGCGTCCGCTGTCAAAGTTCTTGGCCCAGTGCGGCTTGCCGCCCATGTCGCGCATCAGCCATTCAAAGGCCGCGTAGTATCGCTCTCGACACGGAGGATCGCGCCAGTAGGGACGATATAGCGTCGCGTTGAGGTATAGAGTTGGCCCGTCGTCGACGGTTGGGTCGAGGAATGGGCGGCGCGTGGCTGGGGTGAGGCTGGTGTCGCTGATGCGCACTTCGACGGGCGCGTGGACGTATAGCCCGTCGGCGGAAAAGGGAATGTTGTGAGGGACGTAGTCTGCATCGTCGGGCGTGAGGTGATTGAGCCAGGAGCTGAGTCTGCGGAGAGCTTCAGGTCCTTTCTCCAGTGGTATGGCCCACTCATTGACGTATTGCGAGTAGAGGCAGTTCATCAAAAGAGCTTTGCGGCTCGCTTGGACGGCCTGCGTGGTTGAGCCGTTGGGAAAGCCGTACTGCATGCCAAAGACGAACCATTCCACCCACGGCAGGATGCGAGGCACAAACTGCGCGAGGTACAGCAGATTGTGGTAGACATAGTAGCCGAGTGCGCCGTCGTAATAGCTCACCACCGGGTCATTCTCTGGCTCATCCGTCTTCTCAGCCTGCCATACCACTGCTCTCCGGGTATACGGGAACCACCACACGCGCACAAATTCGCTCTGCTTCCACAGGGCTCCTGGCCAGGAGGTAAATAGCTTATAGTCGGTGTCGATGGTCTGTTGCCACTTGAGCTTGAACGCAGGCACAGCACGGAGCGTCACCTCAGTGATGATTCCCAGCGCTCCGAGCGAGAGTATGGCAGCGCGGAACAGGTCGGGCTTGGTATCGGGCGAGCAAAACTGCGTCGTGCCGTCGGCGAGGGTGATGCGCAGCGATACAATATCCTCGGACATGAGGCCGTGTACCGAGCTGCTCCCGTGTGTCCCCGTCGAAATAGCCCCGGCAATGGACTGCTCGTTGATGCTGCCCAGGTTCGGCATGGCGAGCCCGTGCCTCTCGAGCTCCTCGCACAGCGTGTATAGCCGGATGCCGCTCTCCATGACCACGATGCCCTTTTCATCATCGACCGACTTGATGGCGTTGAACTTGTCGAGGTTGATGAGCCAGCTCGACGTGCAGGTAATGTTGGACGGCGAGTGGCCACAGCCCGTCGTGACGAGGCGGCGACGGCATTTGCGCGCAAGGTTGACCACCTTTTCGACCTCGGCGATGGTCTCGGGCTGGATGTATAGCTCCGGCAGGGACGAAAAGGTGCGCGCCCAGGTGCGGTGCAGGTGGTTCTCGCGCGCGCGAAACGGGATCCCGTCGGTGCCGCTGCCCTGGAGCTCCGCGGCCGCGAGCGGATGCATCTTGGAAAACCGCTGCTTGTCTTTTATCGGTGCCGAATTGGCTGTGTTGAAGGTGGTGATCCGGGTTCCCGGCTGTCGCAACCTTTTTTTTAATGCCGCCACTTGGACCCCGCCGTCGGCGGCGATAGTCAGGTCCACCCCACCACAACACGGCTAAGATGGGTTTAGTTTGAAGACGCCATTTCTGGTGTGTAAAAGGATAGCCTATTTCGTCGCGCCATCAGATAAGACACGGCTGCGACGTCAGTTTTGGCGGCAGTTTTGGCGGTGAACTAATGCGTGTGTTCTCATATAAGTGTTGGGAGTGGCCGGTGAGCATCTGGCGGATTGCCTTATAATTGATACTACTGGCATCACTTGACTATTCATATAGCACTCAGCCGCCCACAGTTGTCGTAGCTTGAACTGTCAATTAAACACATATCAGCTCGACTGTGCTTCTGTGTTGCGCCCGAGAGGCCACTACCTGGAAGCTTCATGAACGTTCGGGAGGCCGCTGGGGCATGGGAAGCAAGGTTATTCACGTAAACTATGCAGGCTATTAAACATTATAAATTAATACAATTTCCTGACTTTTATTTCATGCCTGCACCTTCCTGCGTTGGTCAAGCTCCGTCGACGACCCAGGCGGCGCCCGGTTTCTGGCATCTTTGCTTGGCTCAAGAGCACGCTTCGCACAGCAGAGCAAGCCGAGGAAAACAATGAGCCCGACAATGGTGCACACGACGATAATGGCAATCATCCCTCCGCCGAAACCAACGCCGTGGCTGCTGCCGGCGCCCCCGTCATAATCTTGTAGTTCGCTGCCCGGTATCCACGTGTGAACAAATGTCGGAGAGGCCATGTTGGGTACGGAAAAGGGGAAATCGTCTCTGTCGCCCTTTTTCCACTGCACCACCACAGCTTCATGTATATATACGGTTTGAACCACGGTCGGAGCATAGCGGTTGCTGGTGGTATTGGATGTCGAGGTTGGAGCCATGGTGCGCAGGCAAGGGTTGTTTGGCATGAAAGAGGGAGGGTTTAACCCGAGATAATATGAAAATCCACTGCAAACGGAGTATCAGTTAGTGTAAACGGGGAAACGAAAACAGGAATTGCGCAGTTAGGTTTGCAGTGTCGTACACACCTCGCGCAGCAGAGCGCAGTTGTATGCGGAGCTTTGCCTGGTGGTGATGTTTCCTGCCCCTGGTAGTAGGCCCAGCCGCTAGGGCAAACAGCTGGGCTAAAAGTCTGGTTCTTCTGATCCCATCCTGATGGTTGACAGGAAGAAAACTTGGGATCGCTCGTGTCTGATAAGTAAGTTGAGTATTCAATCACAGTCCCATTACTTAACGAGTCGTGGGGAACGGCATCTACAAGGCTGAAGAGGGATCTGCAATCTGGGGGCTGATCAAAGAGTGTTGTCAATGGCGGCGGCGTTGTTATTGTTGATGTTGCAGACATGGTTTCACAAGTATACACATCCTTGCATCCGTTTCGTCAGCAACTTGCAATGGCCGGAATATTTGTCGCCTTACACGCACACGAACACACACGAATATGGCGTTATTGGTCTCCCAAGAATCGGAGCTTAAAAACAAAAACGGAAGAGTAGCACAAGACCTTACTTAAAGCTCACTCGTCGCCGACGACCGCCTCTGGCTTGCAGAAGCCACTGATCTTTTCAGGCAGGTAATAGTGATTTGTGGAGGCTTGGCAAGCCGAACGGTGAGATCTCGTGCGCACGCTCGAGAGATTCATTGGCCACCAGACGCAGCCTGATTACAGCCTTGTAAGACATACCTTCCAATAATAAAGCCCAATATTTAAGAAGGTTCTTTGAATCTGGAGTATTATGATGTGCTTCAAGTAGGCATCAGACCTGTTTGGTCAGCTGCTCAGCCATGGGCCATTGACGGTTTCCCAAGGCCCTGTTAGTCGTGCCGCGAGCTGGGGTGAAACTGCGACGCGACATGATTATGAGCAGAGAGAGATGGTAGAAAGCGAATCAAACGCATACCATTCGGGGGGCGAGCCAGTGGAAGAATCAAGCAAACGGCGGCACTAGCTATATATGGACAGATTTTGCGCTGCCGATAGAACAATGGCTTACAAGCAAGATAGAGCTGAGATCCAGGGTCTAAACTGGACAAGCCACAGGAAGATGGATGTTGCCACATACGAACTCTGAGACGATAGAGCCTCTTCTTACCGAATACATTGCCCAAAAAAAAAAGGGGGCAAAAATAAAAACATACAACAGCCGGTGGTCGCTGGGCGTCACCGACCCAACTACTGTGTTGTGGTGGATTGAACCTTGTAGATGGAAATTGATTGCCCACACAGTGTAGGCTTGCGCACATCCAAAAAGCGCTCCAGTTGCTAGTTAGTTAGAGGTCATCAATCTTTTTAATATATTCTTTTGTTTTTCTTTATAGAATTCTATTTCCCTTTCCTTGATTAATTAGTTACATATACCTTTATAGCTTTATTCATCCTTTAAATTGCACTTTAGTGCTTTAGTTGTTGCCTCTTTATTGAGAGTGGCATAATTCAACACGTTCCCCAACACAACCTCGTCAAATTTATCTATGCAGTCTCCCTGCTTATCTTCGGATGCTACTACGCTCAATCAATGGTCCGCAGACAGTTGCAGCAATATGTACGTTGAGAGGGACTGCGTTGGTGGCTTCGCAATAGCCACTGACGTCTCTTCTTGTTGGTGGTTGTCGAGCTTCGCAGTCTTTTGGTGTTGGCTTTGTCTATATGGTCCTGTTTCCCTGCACCACACCGCAAAGCGACAACACTAAGATACCACACTACACAACAAAGCACAGAAGCATACACTAGCCACTAAAGATTACCGTAGCCTATAAAGGCAGCTAAACAATACTAAGTTGATCTAGCTACTAGATATTAATATAGATATAACTAAGTCTAATATCTACTATATTAAAAGGAGATTTACAAGGTAAGTAAATTTCTACATAGGCAGTATTTCTAGTGTTATCTTGCCATATTAAAGGCAGAAGGCTCTATATTATAAACAAGCATAGTGACTAACGGCAGGCACTTAAGCCCCTATCCTACGACAAAGGTCTAATCATAACCTTTCTTCACTAGATTTATAAAACATACCTACAGAGGCGGCACCAAAGGCCAAAGAAGAAGACAGTCAACCAATATTGGAGTGACTTCAAGATGCTCTACCGCCGCTGCAACAACAGGAGGGTTGTCAATCCAAACGTGTACGAGGAGATCAGAAAGGTGCCATCAGAGCCACTATGCACGGCAATCTCGCTCGAGTCTCCTGTCCCATGCCGGCGTAGAGAAGCGCCAAGTTCTAGAGTCCACGGCACTCGAGATAGTGCCCGCTTCGTGCGATCGGCACAGCGCGACAATTTTGATGTATCGTGGTGTGGTGCTGCGCAATGAAGCAATCCTTTACCAACCGGGCGCCTCGTTTACGAACAGAAGGCGACGTCCTGCAGGCGGAGGCTAGGCTGCAGGCGGCTGGATCAGCACTTCCTCCGTCAATATGCACATTGCAGTTGTACCAAGGGTCGACCAGGTCAGAACAGTCTCATCAATTCCGCAAAGCACCCAACTTATCGACAGGCAGGGGGCTAATTACGGTAGTACAGGCAGAGATTATTAGCCCAAGCCCTCGGCAATCAACAAAGCACAACCGGCACCTTCGTAAAAAGCTTCTATCGCAAGCAGTAAATTACCTAAGATAATTTGTAAGCTTACTAGACACCACCTCTTCCCTCTAGCGGCTAACGCTCCATAAAATCTTGCAAGGCCAGTTCCCATCATGACGAAGCAGCCTTGGTGCCTCAAGTGGCCATAAATGGGTGAAAGGTTGCGCCTTGCCACTCGAGTATCCTTCTCTTGCTTGACGTGAGTTAACTCTGGTACAGTTGCTCTCAGACCACCGCTCTGGCCATCCAGCGCCAGGAGCCATTACTAGCATTCATTGTAAGTCTCGGAGAAGGGCAGAGTTACGTGAGGTGCAACTCAGAGTAACGTCTCTTCTTCCAATTAACAGCCTTCGCCCAGTTATATATAAAGATACAGCAAAATTGAAGCATAATGAGCGAGGCGGCAATGAGAGGCCCCAAAATAGAAAACACAGTAAAGCCATACGACACGGACTGGAACGCGCTATTGTGGGCGAGGGATTCGGTTGCCAGTCCGACTTGCATAGCAGTTAAGACGATGGCGATATAAACCGTTGCGCTAGCCAGCCACGCAAAGTGATCGTGGAAGAAGGCGCCATACTGGTCCCAGCGAGCCATGTACCCACTCAGAGGTGTCCGGGAAACGGCATATATCTTGTTCAGACGACTCAGACGCAGCTCACCGTGGACAAAGCGGCGGTCGATATTAGGATAGATGTTATCCACATCCAGCTGCTGGACGAGCATCCGCCACGTGGACCATTTTACCTCTTGTGGAACCAGATTCCTGTTTTGAGCGATGAGGAAATCGCTCTCATGCGAGAGAAGGGCGGCGTAGGAGTAGAGGAACCCGAGCGCACGTTGTCGTAGGCCTCGGCGTTCGCATTTTCTTGTGGTGCCGCAGATAGCATTATCCCTGCCATCGAGGCCGCAGCCATCTGTGCAGGTGAGATATTCCGCCCAGAACTCGGGCACCAGGAGGAACCGCGGTATCGGCTTGAAGAACATCCGGCCCGGTGTCCAAACCAGGTGCAGGTCCATCCGCTCCGTAATGAAAATTTCCCGGCCCAGCAAGAGTTGGTGGTGCAGCGCACGCGGCGGCAAGGGCATACCAGCGACCCAGAGCCAGTCGTGGATGCTGGTGAGCCGCTGCAGGTCGAGCTCCTTCGCAACGCAGGCCGTGACATGCCGGCCGGCAGCGGCCAAGTCACCGGACTCTTTGCGGTACGACGCGGGCAACAGTGACAGGAGCTGGTCGCGATCGTGCTGGGGCGCGTCAGTGTGGTGCTCGTTTGTCTGCTCAAGGAGCCTGATGGAGAACGGAGGTGCCTGGCATCTGTTAGCTCAAAAAGGAGGCTCGCGTCGGACAGCACTATGGGCGAATACCGAGCCCGTCACGGTTCCCATTTCGCCTCCGCGTTACGGTTAGCCAGCGGTGTTGACGGAAGAGGTGCCGCGTACCTACGATGTTATCGACATAACGATCACCCAGATCAATCTGTTTCGGACAGCACCGTTGACGAAGACGCCAGGAGGCATACTGATAGGAAGGTGACCCAATCCGCAACAGCCCAGTACTTGCGATTGTAGAAATGATCGGCGCGACACTGTGCTGCTGAAGTGCGCAGCTTAAGGGTTCATTGGACGGCAAAGCCGCTGGATGTGCATGGCGTTGCATGGGCCCAAGCATGACAAGCCACCGGGTAAAAGGCCTTGCTGTCGCTGCTCTTGTTCTAATGGGCGAACACCAGCCTGCCAGTCTACCGCGTTCCTTGTCGCCTCTGCTAGACCATTGTCTGCCATCCACGAAACAAGGGAGTGCTTGAGCAGGAGCCCACGGACAGAGCCGTGGTGCAGGCTCATTCGGTTCCTTCCGTGGCGCGCAGAAATGTTTCATCTCACGGAAGGCCGAAAATTTGGCCCTAAGGAGACCTCCTCGAGTGTTTGGGGGCAAGCGTGGCACGAGTGTCCCATTTATGTAAAGTCAGACGACGGCTGAAGAGCGACTGTACCAAATTAGGTGGTGGCTGGCGGCTGATAGGGTCAGTGCACCAAGACACTACTTACTGAATGCCCCGGCCTATCAATGGGATAGGCTGGCATTCTTGGCAGCTGAAAGGTCAGAAGATCGTTAACTAAAGTAGGGGCCTTACAGGCGACGAGAACAGCCACCGCCGTCTATTAATAGGGGCATCGGGCTATAACGAAGAAGCAAGGTGTCACGTAGTACTCATATAGATCAACCATGCTCCCAGTTTGCAAGTTTTAACTGCACCTTCGCAATACATATTATGTCCTGATAGCAGTGTAACTGTCAATACCCACCCTCCCCCGTGACGAGTGGCTTAAGAGCAATGTTCAGTTTCCGGCCTTGTGCAGACTCACCTGTACATCGTCTGCAGTCTAACCACAATCCCTCCGAACCTTGGACGCCAACGAACGAGTAGCACCCTCGGACAATAGCCTCTTCTGATATTTTCCATTGATAGTCAGAGTACGCAATCCGATAAGCACCTGGTTATCACAGCCAATGTTATACATTCGCAGTCAGACATGGAGCGTTGGACTTGTCTCACTGGCGTTTCACTGCTGTCATTGATGGGATTCGTTGCTTTAATCAACTACTACTGGCTCCTCAAGAACCGGATGCGCCTCAATAGACCGCCGTTGGAGATACTGTACAATGGAGATGCCGAGGTAGAGTAAGTGAGCCGCCGCTATCATGATTGGCCATTGACTAACGGCCCAAGCATTATTGCTGTGCATGGGCTAGGCGCAGATGTTGATAAGGCATGGACCTGGAAACGAGGAGATATACTTGTCAACTGGCTCAAGGATCTGCATATGTTGCCGAGCATTGTAGAGAAATCAAGGATAATGGTATACAATTACGACTCGGCCTGGCATGCTAACGCCCCAAAAACACGTCTTCAACTCCGCGGCGAAGCCCTGATACACCATATACATAGCTTTCGAACTGGTAGTGCGGATCGTCCGATCATATTCATCGGCCATAGTCTCGGTGGGCTCGTCGTCGAATACGTTCGTCAAACTCTCCACTACATGCGCTCTTCGACATGACTAATGTGTAACTTAATAGGGTCTTGTATACGCTAAATCCCGACCGAAGTTTCGGTATCTTGTCGAGCAAATAGTCGGCTGCGTCTTTCTGGGCACACCCTTCCGGGGATCAAAGACACAGGGCCTCGCGTACTTTGCAGCGCAAATGATGTTCCTTGCCAGATCGCACACTGGAATTATCAGAGACCTCAGCTACGATAATACGGCGCTAGGAGATGCATTACATAACTTCTGCCAACTTACAAAGGAATTCTCGATTCCCGTCTTTTGCTTCTTTGAGGGCCGTCCTACAGACTACGGGAAGAAAGTCGGCATTCCGCATGTGATTGTGCAGATGGTCGGTGCCCTGAAATCGTACATCCGCGTTCTTCCAGCTGACGGCTATAGATTGTTGAACAAGAGTCTGCTTGTATCAAGGGGCAAGAGAGGATGGAACTTCAGGTCGACCACATCATGCTGAACAAGTTCCCCGGGCCCCAAGATCCCTCGTTCATGAGTATCGCGGGCTCCATCGGCGAGATGCACAAAAATATGGTCAACGTTCTGGAGAGTCGAAAAGCCGGTAAGCCCAAACCAGGTATTGCGACCAGACATTTACTAATGCCCCTAGGCCGCAAATTGGCCCATTTCATGGTTCCATTCGAACGGAACAGGAGCTTTGTCGGCAGAGAGTCCATTTTGCAGCCGCTGCTGGAGCGTGCTGATCCCTATGCGAGCTCGAGCTACTGTCAGCGAACCGCTGTTGTCGGCCTTGGAGGAGTCGGGAAAACCCAAATCGCCCTCGAGGTAGCCTTTCGGATCTGTGAGAAGCATGCTGACTGCTCTGTCTTCTGGGTTCCCGCCATGGATATTACCAGCTTCGAAAACGCCTACCGCGACATTGGCCGGAAGCTAAACATCAAGGGCATTGACAAGACTGACGCTGATATAAAGCAGCTCGTAAGAGTTGCATTGGGCGAAGAAAGCTCCGGCAAGTGGTTGCTAGTAGTCGATAATGCTGATGATGCGGATTTACTGGTCGACGAGACGTCTTCCTGCCTGACTCAGTATTTTCCATCTAGCAGATCCGGCTCTATATTGTTCACCACCCGAAATCTCGAAGTTGCTGTGAGCCTAGTTGATTCCCGGAAGGACGATATTTTCCGCATTAATGAGATGAGCGAGACCGAAGCTCGTCAGCTGCTGGCTACAGATCTCACCGATGTGCAAATGTGTGATACGAAGAGGACATCAGAGCTGCTAGAGTTTCTTGAAAACCTGCCACTTGCTATCCGACAGGCGTCTGCATTTATGGCCAAAAAGCAAATATCTACAGCCAAGTACCTCGATTTCTGCCAGTCAAGCGATGACGACTTCATTGAACTCTTAAGTCGAGACTTTGGGGCCCGAGATCGATATAGAACTATGAAAAATCCAATAACCGCTACATGGCTAATTTCGTTTGAAAATATGGGACGACTTGATCCGCTAGCTGCAGACTTACTCAAGTTTATTTGCTTTTTAGCACCAAAGGATATTCCTCGCTCTCTTTTTCCATCAGCGAATAGTTTGAGGACGGAAGAAGCAGTAGGGACGCTGAAAGCATTTGCATTCCTTGCCGAGCGGGACAATGGCAGCTCGTACGACGTACATCGGCTAGTTCAGATAGCGGCGCGAAACTGGCTTGCAGCAAAAGGGGAATGGCAAATATGGAGCCGGAAGGCATTCCTGCGGGTGTATGAAGAGTTCCCGACTCCAGAACATGAGAACAGAGAGGTTTGGACGGGGTACCTTCCACATGCAGAAAATCTATTGCGGTTGCGCACCAACCGAGTAGAAGATGAAAATATCAATGGAGGGGAAGATGAAGAGATCAAGCGAGATCTTCTATCGAAGGTGGGGAAGAGTTTTCATAACATTGGCAGGTTTGAAGAGGCCCAGGCAATGTATAGCGAAGCTCTCCCTCTATATGAGAAAGCACTGGGAAGGACCGATGCCAGTACGCTTACGAGTCTGCATAACCTCGGGGTTGTACTCGCGAGCCAGGGCAAGTATGAGGAGGCTGAGGCGCTACTTCAAGAAGCGCTTACTTTAAAAGAGAACGTGCTGGGCCCCGAGCATCCCGATACGCTCGCGAGTATGCATAACCTTGGGTTTGTGCTCGGGAGCGACGGCAAATATATAGAGGCTGAGGCGATGCATCGTAAAGCGATTGCTTTAAGAGAGAAGGTCCTCGGCCGCGAGCATCCTGATACAGTTGCGAGCATGAATACCCTCGGACTCGTGCTCGAGAGCCAGGGCAAGTATGAGGAGGCTGAGGCGATGCATCGTGAGGCGGTTTTTCTGCATGACAAGGTGCTTGGCCACGACAATCCTAATACAATTGCGAGCATGAATGGCCTTGGGCGAGTGCTTGTATGTCAGAGCAAGTATGAAGAGTCCGAGCAACTATTTCACGACCTATTGCATCTATCAACAAAGGTACGGGGCCATGGCCACCCTGGTACACTTGCAATCATGAGCAATTTTGGACTTATTCTTGGACGCCGGGACAAACATGAAGAGGCCGAGGCCGTGCATCGCGAGGCGCTTATTTTATATGAGAAGGTGTTAGGGCCTAACCACCCCGATACGCTTACGAATCTAAACAGCCTGGGGCTCGTACTTATGAGTCAGGGCAAGTATGAAGAGGCAGAAATGATATTTCAAAAGGTATTGGGATTACTAGAGCAGGTGCTGGGCCATGACCATCCTAATACCCTTATGAGTATGGGTACCCTTGGGCTCGTACTTATGAGCCAGGCCAAGTATAATGCTGCCGAGGGTATATACCGCAAGGCGCTTGCTCTGAAAGAGAGAATGCTTGGGCCTGACCATCCTGATACGCTCATGAGTATGGATAGCCTTGGGGCTGCGCTTGGACGCCAAGGCAAGTATGAAGAGGCTGCGAAGGTATATCGTGATACTAGCAAACTATTAGAGAATATGGTGGGCTGTGACCATCCCGCTACCCTTGCAAGCTTAGATAGCCTTCAGGCTATGCTCGAAGGACAAGGCAATGACAGGGATGCCGGGTACCTGTCAGGAATACGGTGGCACTACGTGCAGTGAATTTTAATTTCAGTATCATCTACGCCCTGCGTTTCCCCTTTTCAGTCCTTCGCTACTGTTTTTCCCCTGCTAAAAGGATTTTGACGGCTTCTGTGGGCGCAGTGGCGCTACACATTACGCCAAATTTGGACGCTAACGCGAACTGCTCCGTTGAGACGAACGAAAAACCAGGTGCATCGCAACTGCACGTGTGGAGAATATATGCCAGGTTCTGCCAATATGCCCAGTGCCAGTCAGTAGATCGCAATAGTGTATACTGGAAATCACAAAATATTAGTTGAACACAAGAGCGTCTCCTAGAGCTAAAATAAGGTTCCGTTGAAATTCTAGCCTATAATGCCGCAAGTATACTAAGTTCCTGTAAGACGTATATAACTGCAGACTATTCGCTACTTCTATATAGCATAATCCTTGGCTGCCTCCCAGGAGGCTCAACTATCTCCAGGTCTTCTGTCCCCGGCAGCAGCGGATTCTTTCTCTTGTGAATTATTCGTATTAGTTTGTGCTGTACTTTGCTTATGGATATTTCCGACGGCGTTTGGGCTTATATACTTCTCCCTTCTAGTAGAAGGACGTCTTGCTTTTCCTTTTGTCGACTGGAGAGATGTATTGTTTCATGATGTAGACATATGTAATTGGATTTTTATCTGCGGCTTCTCCAGATGCTGATGTTTATTGGATGCTGGTGGTGGTGTCGTCGGGGTACAAGTATGGCGCTTTTAATCCGAGATATCAACGCACAGTCCGGTGTGTGCTTTGTTAGCTTGAGGCTGTGGGCAAAGTCCCAGTGCCATTGGATGAGCCATCGTCTGCTATCGGTGATGTCATGGGCACTATATTTTAGCAATGAGTATAGAGGCATGGATGATTAGCTATAGTGAACCCACGAGGTCTAAGCAATAGCTATGAGAGAGATAATAAGGAGCTAATAAATAAATTACTATAGTTGAAAGAGGAAAGGTAGATGGTCACTTAGCTGTAGTAGTATAGATGATATGTAAGAGTTGTAGCTTTGTATGGCTCCGCTATAAGGCTATTTGGATATTAGGTTGATTAGCTCTTGAGAGTTTAATTGCCTTAAGGGCTATAGTAATGTTACGTGTTGGAGACACCTACCACATGTGTAGTACGCCTGTATTTCTAGCGCGTAGCCAGCTAGAATAACCTAGGAGAATCATCAATCAACAACCATGCATTCCGCTCTTTTAGTCCGTGACAGGAAGGGGCATCCACTTTCTATAGCCCAAGAAATGCAGGGGACAGCTTGACGGGATCCCGAATTCTCTGTTGCCTATGGTCGTATGTATTAGATTTAGAGGCAAATTAGTTTATATCCTGTCATACATCAAGTTCCTTGTAGATGTAGGTAGTCCTCTTTTGTTCCTTTTTTTTTCACTGGGGATCACAATAGAATTAGATGTATATGCCGTTGGCCTTTATGTTTTTATTTATTTTAATTTTAATTTTTATTGTTTTACTGTTTATCGTCATGGCGTACGAAACGTTGCGCCGTGTCCTCCGCCCTCGCGTCTGCACTTGCTACGTCTACACGTTGCGCCACTTACTCACAGAGTAGGCGTTGCAATAGGCTACGATCACGCATATGTAGATTTCATTCATTCTTTACAGCATCTATGCGTGCTCATCACGCACAACCGAGACAAAACGCAAGAAAGTCGAGACAATCAAGACTAGACGGCGGCATGGAGTGGGTTCCGCGAAAATAGGTCGGAGGCCCGGACTTCCGGTAGCTCCGATTTTTTCTCGGTCCAGGCCGGGGACGCAAGCCCGCACTGTCTCCATAACCAATCCCCAGCTTCAACAAAAAAAAATTGTTAGTGCTGGTCCCCCTGGGTGGCCCCCTGGGGTAGAAGAAAGTGTGCGAGTTCCCACGGAGTCCTGCAAACCGTTGGGTTGGGACGACCAATTTGCCCTGTGCGCCCAGCTTCGTCCGTTTTTTTTTTTAATCCTTCCTTCCCCCATCCCCATATCGCGAGCATCACAAGCAAACGCGCGCGTGAAAGCCCCGTCACAAGCCGATCGAAGACGCCGCGCGCCCAATCACAAAAAACACTAGCCCACCGACCGCCCATCATGCTGTCCTCTGCTAGCCGCCGGGTGGCTACCACGTCGAGACTACTGGTGCCGGCAAGAGTTGCATCTGCCGCAGCCACATGCAAGCCCCGGAGCATCAACCCCACGCTCCTCTACTCCTCCTCATCGTCGACGACGCCCAGAGCTCACTTCTCCTCCTCAACACCATCGACATCGTCCCTGCAAACCTCCCGATCCTTCCACTCGACCGCACGAAACATGGCCGCCGCCACGAGAACCGAGAGCGACGCCTTTGGCGAGATCCAGGTCCCCGGCGACAAGTACTGGGGCGCCCAGACCGAGCGCTCGCTCGAGAACTTCCGCATCAACCAGCCCCAGGACCGCATGCCCCCGCCCATTGTCAAGGCCTTTGGCATCCTCAAGGGCGCTGCCGCCACCGTCAACATGCGCTACGGCCTTGACCCCAAGGTCGGCCAGGCCATCCAGCAGGCCGCCAAGGAGGTTGCCGACGGCAAGCTCATGGACCACTTCCCCCTCGTCGTCTGGCAGACCGGCTCCGGCACCCAGTCCAACATGAACGCCAACGAGGTCATCTCCAACCGTGCCATTGAGATCCTCGGCGGCAAGATGGGCTCCAAGTCCCCCGTCCACCCCAACGACCACGTCAACCGCAGCGCCTCCTCCAACGACACCTTCCCCACCGTCATGCACATCGCCGCCGTCCTCGACCTCGAGGGCGAGCTGCTCCCCGCCGTCCGCAGCCTGCGCGCCGCCCTCCAGGCCAAGGTCGACGACTTTGAGGCCAAGAAGATTATCAAGATTGGCCGTACCCATCTCCAGGACGCTACCCCGCTCACCCTCGCCCAGGAGTTCTCCGGCTACGTCGCCCAGCTCGACTTTGGCCTCAAGCGCATCGAGGGCTCCCTCGCTGACCTCCGCCTGCTCGCCCAGGGCGGCACCGCCGTCGGCACCGGCATCAACACCTTCCAGGGCTTCGCCGAGGCCATCGCCGAGGAGGTCACCAAGATGACCGGCACCGAGTTCAAGACCGCCCCCAACAAGTTCGAGGCCCTCGCCGCCCACGACGCCATTGTCCAGGCCCACGGCAGCCTCAACACCCTCGCCGGCTCCCTCACCAAGATCGCCCAGGACATCCGCTATCTTGGCTCCGGCCCTCGCTGCGGCCTCGGCGAGCTGAACTTGCCCGAGAACGAGCCCGGTAGCAGCATCATGCCCGGCAAGGTCAACCCTACCCAGTGCGAGGCTCTCACCATGGTCTGCGCCCAGGTCATGGGCAACAACGTCGCCACCACCATTGGCGGCATGAACGGCCAGTTTGAGCTCAACGTCTACAAGCCCCTCATCATCCGCAACCTGCTCCACAGCTCCCGCATCCTCGCCGACGGCATGCGCTCCTTTGAGAAGAACCTCGTCGCTGGCCTCCAGGCCAACGAGGAGAAGATTTCCAGCATCATGAAGGAATCGTAAGTCTTTTTTTGTCCTCGATCGTTCCGTCCCGAACCTCAACTAACACCCCTTTGCTAGTCTCATGCTCGTCACCTGCCTCAACCCCAAGATTGGCTACGACATGGCCAGCAAGGTCGCCAAGAACGCTCACAAGAAGGGTCTGACCCTCAAGGAGAGCGCCATGGAGCTCAAGGCTCTGACCGAGGAGGAGTTTGACACTCTTGTCAAGCCTGAGCTGATGATTGGTCCTTCACCTTACAAGGGTTAAGCCGTAAAGTAGAACACCAAGATGAACTGCATGCCGGGCACGAGCCTGAAAGGCACGCTGCCATGGCACATGTATACCTATGATAGCGTACCGTACTTGTTAAGTACAAAAAATAATAGACAATAAACCGTTGATTTAAATCTGAACCATGTCTCAAGTGTGCACCTGTGCTTCAAATGCCGCACTAATAACGTCGTTCTGTCCTCGGCTACGCTGAGACGCATGCGCCTTCAGGCATCCCGGCACACCACCACCTCTGTCGCGTTTGCGGGGGAAATCAGATTAGAATTCACCTCCCATCCGTAATCGGAGCTATAAAGTCTGTAACTGGACGCCAATCTACCAATTCCATTTTCGTCGTCCTTATCGTCCGCCGACCATCGTACCAAGAAGGCACTGATAACGACACACGCATAATCCACGTCCCCCTGGCGCCACGCAACACCACAGCACGAATACAGCCCGATTAGATACGCGCTCTTCATTATGCATACATTAGGCAAAGCCCCCCGCAAATCACTGTTGTCGGGAAACTCTGTGCGGGACAACCCATGACGCTTTATCGCCGTTCACATGTGGTTGCTGCCCCAGACCAAGGCTCGGCACGCTAGCGATTGGCTGTTGGGCCGAGTCAGCTTCCTTATCAGTGCAGGTCTGCCGTATCAAGCTGCCTCAGCCAACGACAATCCTGGGCAATTACTTATCTCCTGGCTATGTATCCCTTTCGCTCACTGCTGTTTTATTTTCGGGCGTTTAAGCGGTCGCCTGACTGCAAATTGATCATGCCTGCGCTGGCTCTGCTTGTTAGGCTCATCGCTCCTCAGCCCTCGGATATTCTCGGGCTCGACCACTTCTTAACCGCTGATAGTCTTCCAAGTGCATGCCTCTGACTGTGATATGATTGCCGATAATTTTATGGACTTATCTTTCTGATACACAATGCAAGCCGTAGTTGACTGCTTAAATATATAATAAAGCGCTCTTGCCGTTTTGGCCAAGAACGGTGCATAATTGTCCCAAAGAAGAAGATATCGCAACTTGTGTCTTGTAACCATGTCTTCCAATTCGGCAACCACAGCCTTAGGCCAGGGCTTCGGCTATGGCATTATCCTCGGGGTTGGCTTTGCTTTTGCCCTCTTTATGGTAAGAAACAGCCAATGCAGTTGTAGGCAGCGACCACTAACACGAACCAGATCACCCTGACGCACATTCTCAAACGCTACAACAATGAAGTGCAAACATCCGAAATGTTCAACACGGCCGGCCGAACCATGAAATCCGGCCTCGTAGCCTCTGCCGTCGTCTCCTCCTGGACCTGGGCAGCCACGCTCCTGCAAAGCTCCGGCGTCTGCTACCGGTACGGCGTCTCGGGTCCCTTCTGGTACGCCTCGGGCGCGACCGTTCAAATCCTTCTCTTTGCGACTCTTGCCATCACCTTGAAGCGCCGCGCACCAAACGCACATACGTTTCTCGAGGCGGTCAAGGCGCGCCACGGCACCGCTGCGCACTTCACCTTTATTGTGTTTGGCGTGCTGACCAATGTGCTCGTGTCGCTCATGCTCATTGCTGGCGGTGCTGCGACTATTAATGCGTTGACGGGCGTTCATGCTGTTGCGGCAATCTTTCTCATGCCGATTCCTGTCGTTGCGTACACGTTTATTGGTGGCCTCAAGGCGACGTTTATTACGGATTATATCCACGGCCTGGCTGTCTTGATCATCATCATCTTGTTTGCTCTTACGGCGTATGCTACATCAGATGTCATTGGCAGTCCAGGCAAAATGTATGATTTGCTGGTTGAGGCAGCCGAAGCGCATCCGGTTTCCGGCAATGCTGGTGGAAGCTATTTGACCATGAAGAGCCAGGGCGGCGTTACGTTCTTCGTCATCAATATCGTGGGCAACTTTGCCAGTAAGTTTGTCTGTCATGATTGTCAAGTTTTGTGGCTAAATGTACTGCAGCCGTCTTTCTCGACAACGGCTACTTCAACAAGGCCATTGCCGCTCATCCCGCTCATGCTCTGCCGGGCTATATTATGGGAGGACTCTCATGGTTCGCGATTCGTAAGTTGTCCTCCCAATTCTTGAAGTCTTCCCACTAACAAAATAGCTCTCCTCACGGCGACCACTCTCGGCCTCTCCGCCCTTGCACTCGAATCCAACCCCCGATTCCCTACATTCCCCAACCGCATGTCCGAAGAGGAAGTATCTGCCGGTTTGGCACTTCCGTACGCGGCCGTCGCTCTTCTTGGTAAGGGCGGCGCCGCGGCTACCCTTGTCATGATCTTCCTTGCAGTCACCTCGTCGTTCAACTCCGAGCTCGTCGCGACGTCGTCCATCTTCACCTACGATATTTACCGCACCTACCTCCGCCCCAACGCCGGCGGCAAAGCACTGATTTGGATCTCGCATGCCTGCATGGTCGTGTACGCAACCATCATCTGCTGCATCTCCGTCGGCCTCTGGTACAATGGCATTTCCATGGGCTACATGTACCTTCTGATGGGTGTCATCATCTCCGCAGCTGTCATTCCGGCCACTCTGACCCTTCTATGGAGCGGTCTCAACAAGTGGGCGGCAATGCTGTCGCCTATTCTGGGCACCGTTTGTTCCATTACTGCGTGGTTGGTGACGGCAAAGAAGACGTGCGGCCAGCTTGACGTCGCATGCACCGGGTCCAACAACCCCATGCTGGCTGGCAATGTGACGGCACTTCTGTCGCCGCTTGTATTTATTGCCATCTTTACTGTCATCTTCGGCATGGATAAATATGACTGGAAATCCATGGCCGAGATCCGACAAGCCGATGACCACGAACTCATCAAGGCGTCTGGCGTTGATGAAGAAGCACACCAGACTACGCAGAGGCAGGCAGAAAACGATGAAGAGGAGCAGCGAAAGCTCAGCCGTGCGTTTAAAATTGCCGGATGTTCCACCATTGTCCTGTAAGCAAATAGTTCACATTCTATATCTAGGCCGAAGCTAACTTCTCCCGCAGTGCATTGTCGTTTCTGGTCCTCTGGCCCATGCCAATGTACGGCACGGGATACATCTTTTCCAAAAAGTTCTTTACCGGATGGGTCAGTGTCAGCATTATTTGGATATTTGGCTCGCTAATGGCTGTGGGAATTTATCCTCTATGGGAGAGCCGCGAGACGTTGATTCGTGTCACGACGCTGGTCTTCCGTGGTGGACGGCCACAGAAGAGCATGGTGACGGAGGCTGAGTCGGTAAAGGTCGAGGACAGCAGTGGATCAGCAACACCTGTAAAAGCTACTTCCATAAAAGAAGAGCCTAAGTTGTAAAGAGGGAAAGAATAATTATATATGACTTAACACAATATACTGATGAAAACAGCACATGCAACAACATAAGCCGCCTCGACCAGACAACCCCAGGGCTGCGACTGCAGAGTAGGATTTGTGGTTCGCCAGTAAACAGCGATATATGGTACTATATAACATAAAATTTAAATGAATAGTAATTAAAACACGCGGGTGTTGCAACTCTGGTAGTGCGGCGGAATACTTTGGTATTATTTGGCTATGATATTATTCGTAATGGGCGTAATACAGATGAGAATCGAACTCATGATCTACTCATCACACCGTAGATGCTAATAGTGAGGCGCTATAACAGTTATCCGACCAGATATGAGTGGCTATTTAAGCTTCAGAGGGTTCGGTGCAGGCTGCGCTAGTACGGCGGCAGCAAGGCCGAATATGGCAAACAAGTGAGAGCCGGTTTATGTTTCGCGATAAAGGTAACCTGATATCGGATATAAAATTTGTATTTCCACTGGGTTTAGTCTCCCATTTCGGGTGTAATCCGCCATTGACTACTCTCTTTCCCCTGCGACACTTATCGACCTCGCCAAGTTCCGATCGACGATTCCTACCGCACTACCACAGTCCGATCAAACTGCCTGAAAAAGTTCTAAGCTTTACACGGAGGGTAAGAGACAACATGCATTGTTTGGAAAAACAAGCCGTATGCAGCGCTCTCCAATACATCGAAGACTATATAGCAACAGAGCCCCAAGATGCTAGGAAACCACGGTGTAGCAATAGAAACAACCCACGCTCGCCAACCAGGGTATCAGTCGTCAGGGGTCTTAAGCTGGTGGCGTTAGGAACCCCACTTCAAACCCTAACGTGGAATCTTAATAAATCAAAATTGCACACCCACTTCCAAGAACCACATCTGCCCGGTTGGCTAAGTGGTATAGCGTCTCACTAGTAGCATCTACGGTGTGATGAGAAGATCATGAGTTCGATTCTCATACTGGGCATACCTTCCTTTTTGCATTTCTAATGCGTTTATTACTTTTTAAACCGGTTTAAAGTCGATAGATGACCGTAGGCTGTCGTTAGGTCTAAGGTGCGCAGGTTTGGCTTGTGCAGCGTCGCACGGCCCCCAACTTGCTGGCTATTGTAGGCCAGCGCGTAGGGCGTCTATTGAACGTATTATCTTTTTGTAATTATTTTTGTTGTATTTGTCGTGGAATTTCGGGCGAATAGTCGATAGAGAGACACGGGCTGATGTGGGGCAGAGTATGCTATTGTTTTGGTTGGGCTGTGGGCTGAAGATCCCCAGGCATGATAGAGCATGTAGGCATGAACCGCCACATGTGCCAAACAGAGTGTATTTTGTATTTCCGTTGGTTGAAGCTTTCTTGTAAGTTTACCTGCAATCATATACGGCGGTCGTCGGCCAGCCTGTTGTTTTGCCGCCTTGGGCAAGTGTCGGGCCGTAGGGCTGGCTGCACACTGAAACTGGCAGGCAGACACGCGCGGCGCTTGCCTCGGAAGGAGGTCGCCACCTGGCAGGGCTGACCTGGCGCGATACGTAAAATGAGATTGAACTGAATATCGACATTTTCCAATCCGGTCCCGGAACGTTATTGACAGCTACAAAGGTCTCTCGTTTAGATACGTGGACCGGCTACTGGTGTAGTATAGCGATTGCGATCCTCTTCACCTTGGTTGTAAGCATGAAACGCCACATCTTACCCTGCGAAAAGCAAGACTATTTGGAGGCGTCCGCGAAAGGATCACACTGCGGCCACTGATAAACGTTGAAGAAGAAGCTGTAAACAAGGCGGTATATGGTATATGCATCTCTGTGTATCTGCATGCAATGAACATAGGGTATCTAGGTATATGCGTATATGCGGCAACGTAACAACGCCAGCTTGAATTTGAACCCAACAAAAAGCACCTCAATTCGCAAGGACTCTCTTCTCAGGATCCAGCAGTCCATCTTCAAATATGCGCGCCCACTGCGCCGCAATGGCAGCCAGATCCCACGGGCCGCGCATCCCAGCGCCGCGACCCAGCGTCTCCGTCTCCGCCGCGACAGACGTAACCAGCTTGCCCTCGAGGCCGCACGGCACAAACCTCGCCCACGGGTTGATACTCTCGCTACCGGTGACGGGCACGTCAATGTTGACCGCGATGCCGAGCGCCGTGACGTAGCGGCGGTGGTGGACGCCGAGGGCGGCAATCTTGTACTCGGCGCCGCCGCCAGTTCCAGCGGCCTTGGCCGAACGGACCCAGACGCCCGGCTCGTCGGGGTTGGTGTACGTCTGTATGCCAAACTGCTCGGCCAGCAGCCGGCGGGTGGTGTTTTCGAGGTGCGCGGCGTACGATGACACGCCAAACCGGGCGTACAGCGGCGAGTGCATGTCGACGACGGGCCAGATGACCAGCTGCCCGGGCCCGTGGTACGTCGTCAGGCCGCCACGGTTCGTCTTCTTCACGTCCGGCACGTAGCCGGTCTCGACGACGGGGTTGCGGCGACCGCGCAGGTCGACGTCGAGGTTCTGCGTCAGCCGGCTCGCCTGCGCGGGGGTGAGGTCGTCCTGGCGCCGGCCGAGGGTAAAGGTGGGCGTCGATTCAAAGGTGATGAGATGCGGGCGCGGGACAGCAGTGTCCTGCCGCTGCGCGTCCGGGAGAGCCTTCCAAGAGAGAAACGCGGAGCGGTACTGCTCTTGCAGCGCCTCGGCGGCATCATATCGCACAAACGAGTCGGAGGCGGCCGGCGCCATGTGGTGGTGCTCCAGCAGCCGCGGCGAGTGGTTGGCGCGACATGTTGAGAAGCGAAGGCTGGCCTGCGGCGGGCGAATGGACGTCGGGAGCAGTCGTGAGAGGTGGTGCGGTTGGCGGCTGGCCGCGAGCCTCATGGTGGTTTTGTTCACGGGTTGCTGGCGGGATGCATCAGCGCATCTGAGTTTCTGCTCAAATGTGCATAGGCGCGGTATTCCCGCGCCCTAGTTCAACGGCGCAGCCAATTGGGGACGGTGGGTTTGCAGCTTGGGTGGCTTTGGTGGGGGAGGTAGCTTGCTGCAGTGACTGCCTTTCTTCCCGGCGGCCGGCAGCCAGCTGCCGCACAATGCCTCCTGTGGGAATCGGTGTCATCATGGCCAACTGTACACGGAGTACGTAGTGTACTATTTGAGATCTATGCGTCTGCCAAGCCTAGAGTCGAGAGCGCAGCGGTGTGAAAAATTGGGTAACCGGAAGTACGGCCAGTGAATAGTAAACCCCGGTGCCGGCGCAATTGGACACATTGGATGTCATCCGCGGACATATGAGCCCAGTGTACAAGTTCGCCATGCCGTTGTAACGCCAGCGCAGGTTTTCTCGTGCGAGTGCCAAGCTGGGGCTTCCGAGAGGCGATGCAGCACGATGGGGCCTAGAACCATCCGCTGCCGGCGGGCAGCAACTGCCGTGGCTTGGTGGTGACGTCCACGCCTGGCCCGCCGAAGGACGGCGGGATGACGATGATATGGCCGCAAGTCTCGGCACTGAGGCCGGACCCGCGGATGACTTTTCGTGCCAATACTCCGTAATACAAGACAGGACTCTTCGGCCGCTGGCGACGGCGTCTTTGTACGTACCCCGTGCATGTGGCGATGCAGATTCGTCACCTATGCAGCATCCCAACTGTGCATATTCTATGTAGCGTGATGGATGCAGGCTCGAATAAGACAGGCCTCCAGGTGCCACGCGACCGGCTGACTAGCGATTTATGCCGTATCTACTCGTAGAGAGAGTGTGTACTACGAGTAGGTGTATGTGCCTGTTTCAATTACGGCTCGTACTGGATATACCGTCAGGGAATACAGACGTGAAACAAGCCGGTCACTAGACCAAAATATTGTTTCTGCTGTCGGGTCTCAATGCTGGCTCCTCGTCTACAAGGGACAACATAACGAATAAAACGTCTCTAGGATAGCAAGACAAGGAAGCCAGTCGCAGGGCCCTGCATGACGTCCATTCCAGCACCCGACGAGTCGGCAGGTGCAGCGAGGGCATGCATAAAATGCACCAAGCTAATTCCAAAGGGGGTGGTGGGCTCCCAGCTTCCACGAAGGGAAACCGCATCGTCATTCTTTTCATTGAATCCGATCTAGGCACATGGTGCTCCATACACCGTAGACAGACAGAGACTGGCATAAGAAAAACTTGGTGTGAGCCCTCCCCATATCTCTTACATCACCGTTACGGGATGACGACAGAAGAACGACAAGCGGGCGGGAAGCCTAAACCTTGGGTTGACCATGCGCTATTCTGCCGTAGCAAAGAAGGAAAAAAGGTTTTTGGCCCTTTTCCGAATGAGCACAAGGGCGCCCCCGGCCAAATCGTGCATTGGTGGCAGCCCCAAAACGAGGCGCATCGACTCTATGACATCACCGCACTGGAGGCTCCAATAGCTTGGAGGACTAGGTTTCGCGCTAGTCCTAACGGGGTAGCATGTCTTTTGTTTTGGGTACCATCCCTTGGGCTGGAGGAGCCTTGGTGCTTGCGCTAATGGGTACATGGTAATGAGTTTACAGTGGGCAGTCTCATTCGCAGCGCAGGTTTAGTTTGATGAGGTCGAGGATGGCTCGAGTACTAGCGGGTGGTTCTGCAATTTCCCTTCTGATGTCCGTGGTATGTGCATTGTCTCTCTGTGGGAAGCGCTATACATGTACGGAGTACTCGTAGAAGTGCTGCGATGGCTTCGTTCAACTGGAAATAGAATCGTTGCACCGAGGACGCGCAATCATTGCTGTGCTGCGGCGCCTCTATTTTTACACGGGCACGAGGAAGCAACCAGCTCCAGCGAAAAAGCTGATAGCCGAAGCCAGAGTGTGTCGTCATCGCCTCTCCACCGTGCCAGCGGCGCCCGGACGCATGGCCGAGCAACCAGATGGGCTGGTTCGCGTGCTGGTAGACGGACGGGAAGCACTAGCAGCGATATGGAGTACAGTGACGGTACAAATGCTCTGCCCAGGATAACAGTCGAGAAAAAAGTAGGCCCAAGGTTCAAACTCTGGCGACGAGCATGTACTCGTAGCCGTCTGTGACGGGCAGCGTTTCTGTTTGCGGTGAAGACGAGGGAACCAAGGTTCATGTCGTCGTCTCCACGCCAGCCATTGTACATGGTGTTGCCCAGCTATCAGCGGCTACTGCTTCATGATTTTCTGTAGGTGCCGTAGATTGTTCACAAGCATCATACAGTAATCCTGAACAAGCACATCTCTCATCGCTACTCGTACGTACTCGTAGTCACCTGCAAGCGCCCTAGACAGAAAAAAATAACAAAAACCAAAGCCATTTACGTGCCGGACCTGCCCAAGGTACATACCTCGTCACGCGCCGCACCACCAAAAGCCAAGGAAGCGTCACATCACCCGTCCCCACTTGGAGCTGTCTGGCTTGTACCCAATGCGTACGGAGGGAGGTACCTCGTCTCTCTGCCGATCGAGAGAGCCCCCCAGTGGCAGCGGCAGTGCAGCGCCTGTCACTGCGCCCACCCACTGGGAACCCACTGAGACAGACCACTGGCTCTAGTGGCATTACTACTGGGTGTGTTGCTGTGTGTACACTACCTAGTACTACACTGCCCACGGTACATGCATTTTATTTATTCATTATTTTTATTATTTTTTATTTAAACTGGGTACCTAGCTTCCCGCCTAGCGCGGTACCTCTCCCGCCGTCACCTCACCACAAGACTACCTCCCCCAAGCACTGCCCAAAACCTGACGCTAGCTCTCTCTCCCAGGCGCTCTCTGTCCTAGGTAGCTTCGCCCCAAGATCCTGCTTTTTTTCCTGTTCTTGGTGTCGTCGTCGTCGTCGTCGTCGCCGTCGCCCAGCAGCTTTTCCGCTCGAGTTCCACTTCCCAGCTTCCCGGCCCCCGAACCTACATAACAAAGCCCAACCCACCCCGGTAACACATCCTTTTGCCTTTCCCTTTCCTCTCCCACCCCCCCTATCAGAATCGTTCCCAGGTTTTTCGTAATCTCCGATTCGATTCGATCTTGATACCACGGTTTTTAATCCTTCCTGTCGAAACGCGCGTAACAATGGTCAAGAGTAAGTGGTGACCTTAAGGATTTTTGGTGGTGGACCTCTCTCCTCTGGCGCGACGACGAGGGCAGAGCTGCGTGCAGGGCAAACGCGCGATGCGAGGAGCGCAGAAACCGGGTTTCGCCTCCACGCCAGCGCTGTCGAATACGAATGGCAGTGTCCTCGCGCCATGCAGAGGAGAGAGATGATACGCGCCGGAAATCAAAACGAGAAACAAGAAATAAAGAAAGCTAACATTTCGTTTCCCAGACGCTCCCATCGGCCTGGCCGGCCTAGTCCTCATGGGCGTCTCGCTCCTCTTCCTCTTCTTCATCATCCTCGCCGGCGTCTCGGACAGCACGCCCCTCAACAAGACGTACTTCCTGCGCGCCGACACGTCGGGCATCGACGGCGCCCGCGACGTCAGCCAATGGACCTTTTTCTACATTTGCGGCAAGGACAATGAGAACTGCGGCGACGCTAAAGCCGCCCTCCCCTTTGGCTGGGCCTGGAACTCGGACGCCGGCAGCGACGTCCCCGAGGGCATCCGCGGCACCCACGACGGCACGAACAACAAGTTTTACCTCCTCTCCCGCTTCTCCTGGGTCTTTATCCTGCTCTCGCTCTTCTTTGGCGTCATTACCTTTTTCAGCAGCTTCCTTGCCTGCTGCGGCCGTCTCGGCTCCGCCATTGCCTCGGCCGTGGGCATGCTTACGCTTCTGTGCCACTCTGTTGCCTCTGCTCTGACCACGTATGTTTCTTCCTTTTCGTTTCTTGTCAACTCTTGAAAGTAACAAATGAAAACTAACACGGATTTTCTCAGTGTCACCTACGTCTTGGGCCGCGACAAGTTCAAGGCCGATGACCGCGACGCCTCCCTTGGCAAGTACGGCTTCGGCTTCCTCTGGGGCTCCTACGCCGCGCTCCTCATCTCCGTCGTCCTCTTTAGCGTGGGCACGAAGAAGGACCACGCTGGTGGTGGTGGCGGCGGTGCCGGTCGCTTCTGGCGCCGCGGCCCCAGCCGTCGCGAGAGCCGCCGCGTCAAGGACGACTACAGCTAAATGCTTCCACCCGTCCTCTCCGATAAGGCGCCTTCATCTTATGAGCTTAAACCAAGCTTTCCTAGACTGGTTTGAGCTCTAATGGACAAGGTGACCTTTTCGGCAAACAATTGGCAAAACAAGATGATTCCAACGACATTTTCCCAATCGCCATGGACGGCGTCTACAAACCGCGGATACCCACTTCCCCTAGTGGCGGTCAAACAACGCCCAACCTATGACGCGTAGTTGGAGTCATCTTGCCTCTTTTGCCCAACGAATAGAAACTGGACCCAAGCTTGTCGTTCAAAACTTGGCCGCTTAATAATTTCGTTGCTTTTTTTTCTTGTGTTACAACAAACTACTATTTTATGCACATACAAATGATTTGTCTTTTTTATTGAACTTTCGCAAAATCTAGGGGCGTTGGGGGACGTTATCAGTCTCAAAATGAAACAGTCTTTTTTGACTCTTGGCGAGAGAGAAGAGAAGGAGAAGATGCAAAGATGACGGGGATGGAATGGTTGGTTGTGGGTGTGTGGTGGTAATGCATTGGATGTAATCAGAGTCTTTTTATACACAAATGAGACCTTACTTAATTCATACTCTTGTTAATTGTGATTGTTGTTGACTCTTTGTGCTTCAATTGTGTATATACATGAAAGTTCAATTGCTGGTTGAACCTGTAGCTACTCATTGTGGTGTGTGGTGGTAATGCATTGGATGTAATCAGAGTCTTTTATACACAAATGAGACCTTACTTAATTCATACTGTTGTTAATTGTGATTGTTGTTGACTCTTTTGTGCTTCAATTGTTTATATACATGAAAGTTCAATTGCGAATTGAACCTGTGGCTGCTCATTGCATGTCAAGACGTACATTGTCGATTGAAACTTGATGACGAGTGACCGTGAATAATACATATGAAAAAGATATTCATTTCTACCACATGATGCTAACCGTCTTGCAACGCAACAGAGGCCTGCTCCATCTAGGACATACACACACTCACACACAACACAACCCACGCTCAAAAAAAAAACGCATATATATAAAAGAAAAAGAGGTTTTTAACCCGAAGCCTATGGCTTGTCCGTCGTCAGCACGGGACTCCCCAGCGGGCTCACGAGCGGCGCGGCGTGCAGCGCGGGCCTCTTGGCGGCGTCCTTGTCCTTGTCGCCGCCGTTGAGCATCGAGCGCACCCACCGCGCGACCTCCTCGTCCTCGGTGCCGCCCAGGTCCAGCTTGCTGACGGCGTCGGTGACCTTGTCGCTGTCGTCGCCGCCTGCGGCCGCGGCCTCCTCGTCCTCCTCGTCCGCCTCCGTGATCGTCTCCGGCTTGGACAGCGAGCTGAGCCACGGGTGCTTGAGCAGCATGGCGTACGTGGGGCGCATCTTGGCAATCTTGCGCACGCAGCTTGCCACAAAGTCGTGTGCCGCTTCTGAGTAGCCCGTGTCTGGCAGGCTGGGGGCTTCTCCCTCGACAATGGCCTGTGAAATGGTTAGTTAGGTGGTCAAGGTTTTCTTCAAAGGAGAAAAAGGTTTTGAATGGAGGACGTACGTTAAGTTGGCCGAATATGGTAGAGGAAACTTCTGGCGGGTATGGATATCGTCCCATGGCGCACTCGATTATCGTCAGACCCAAACTCCACACGTCGCTCTGCACGCTATATGTCCCGTCCGAGGCGCCCGTCTGCGCCATGCCGCCGCCGGATATGCGCTCCGGGGCCATGTAGCTCTGGCAGCCAATGTTGGTACGGGCAATGCTGGCCACCAGGTTGCCGCTGACGCCAAAGTCGCAAATCTTGATCTGGCCGCGTGTGTTGACGAGCACGTTGGTCGGCTTGACGTCGCGGTGGATGATGCTGTGGTCGTCCTTGAGGCACTTGAGCCCCATTATGGTAGAGTACGTCACCTTGCGCAGGATGTTCTCGGGCATCCCGCCGCCGTACAGCTTGTCGATGGACCCGCCGTCCATGTACTCTATGCACATGTAGACAGCTCCCTCTTGGTAGAATGCGCCGTAGAAATCAATAATGTACGGCGACACGCACTCGTGCAGAATCACGAGCTCCTTGAGAATCGTGGTAAACTTGGCGTCGTCGAGCTCCAGGCGAATCTCCTTCATGGCCATGATCTTGCCCTTGGGGTCGCTGGGGTCCAGGCTGGTGCCGTTCTCGGCTTCCGCCTTGTTCTTTTCTATTTGTGACTGTGTTACGCCGGAGAGGCCGTGGCCGAACCGCGGCGCCGTGGGTTTAGCGTGCCTAACCTTGTAGACGGTGCCGTAGTTGCCCTTGCCGAGCTCGCCTACTATTTGCACTTCGTCGAGCGAGATGCTAAATGTCTGTCCGTTGGAAAAGTTGACACCCGTCCTCGTAATCGTCGCGGCGCCGTCAAACGTGATCCAGCCCTTTTCCGTATCAATATACTGCTTAAAGTCGTCGAGCTTCGTCCCCGGCATGCTCTGTGTGTTGGCGGGCGTCGACTCGTTGGACGACATGTCCGACAGCTTGGGGGCGCCGGCACGCTTCATTCCGCCTGGCGAACTGCTGGGAGGCGGGTTCGCCATGTCTGAAAGCTTCAGGCCACCGCCGCCAAACCTGTTGGCTCTCCGTTCGCCCAGGGAGCGTGTGGGCATGGCCGGGGCAGAGTTGTGATGGACTCCTGGGCCTGGTCGTGGCGGTGGCATGCCCGGGTTGCCGCCTTGGAAGCCGTTCGAGGCGCCGCCTATGGGTGCGACGGCTGGTGAGGCAGGCGAGCTGGCTGCTGGAGACGAACCCAGCTTCATGCGTTCGTGCAGCAGCGCCTGCGCCCTTTTCATGGCGTCAATTTGGGCACCACCTCCTCCGGGCCGTCCGGCAAACGACGACGACCCCATGGCGGGGTTCCGGGCCTTGCCGAGCATGCCGAGCGCGGTCGAGTTGGGGTTGAGGTTTGCATTTTCAGAAACGGATCGCAGCGAGGGCATTCGCTTGGGCGGCTCCGATTTTTGGGGTTCATTGGGCGAGGGAGGTTCGCTCAGCGGCGAGGCGAGGGGTTCGTCGAGCGATGGCGACGTGGGCTCATCCGTGTCCGGAGTGGCCGGTGGAGGGTCGGATGAGCTCATTGTGAAGGGATCGGTATATGGGTATCGGGGAGGTGGTTCGAGGATAACTTGTCGTTCCCAAAGGGGTTGGTTCGGTCGTCCTCGGGTGAAGAGAGAGAAGAGGAGGGTGAGATCCTCCCGAATCTAGCGCGTCGGCATGTGCTGCTGTGTGAGGAAATGGGGTTCGACGTTTTGATACTGCTCCTGAAAAATCGGGATTATGATTCGAGATGCCGTCCGTTGACAAGGGCCGAGGGCAGAGTCGAAAAACGAAGCCAGGCACCAAGCGGGCGGCGGGCTGTAGTCGTACGCGGGGCAGGGCGAGGCAGATATGCCGCGAGTGCCGCTGCGGGTGCGTGTAGCGGTGCGGTGCGGTGCAGTGCGCAAAGAAATAAGAAAAGGGCAGTGGCGCTGAGCCAGCGTCGTCTGAACCAGTCTAGAGATGCTTTTTGCGTGATAACAGTCTCGAGAGAAGGAAAGTCTAATTATGAGCAGAGCATCCAAAGTTGATTGCGCGTACAAGAAATGAAGGAGAAAAATGGCAACCGGGCCGGAAGCTACGTCAATGAAGGGGCGGCCAACCAGAAATTCTTGGGCAGAACTAGCGTTGCAGACCAAAACCGTCGAGCCGCAGCACCAGCGCAGCGGGTGGTCACTTTTTGGTGCCGTGCCCGCCCAGAAAAGTACAAAACTTGGGCGGTGCGCCACTTTCCATGTGGGATGACGGGGGGCCGCTCTAGCCACTCATGGCGCGTCTTGTAGGGGACAGACTGGGGATTGTGGTGGTTTGTCTAGGGCGGGTTGGCGAGCAAGTGGGCATCGCTCTCGCCTGTAATCTGCCCAATGGGCCGCTGTATTGGTGCGGTACTCGTACGGGATACAAAAGGTACCATCGCAGGTACCTGGACGCCGCCGACGGCCAGTCTCGTATTCTTTGGGCAGGGCTGGCTCTTGGACCTCTTGGACCTCGTACTGATCAGTAGCGAAAAGAAATTAGCTCATGCGTTTGCCTCGTATCCCCCGCTTTGCAATTCCAGCCTGGGGCGCATTCAATATATTCAGCTGCCCATGTACGAGTACGGCACCGTCCTGGGCGAAGAAATTCAGCCGGTGCGGCCTGTTATCAGTACCTACGAGTACTCCTCCTAGGTACCTACTTTGCGTGGCGCCATTTGGCCGTCCTGGGGTCGCCGTGTCGCTTGTTACGAGCCTAGAGGTACACTGTACGGAGTATCTTGGTACGCGGCAGCAAGTACAACATGTACCTGCTGCCCAGCGAATTGGGCGAATGGGGCCCCCTTGTTCCAGCAGCCCATCGGCCAATCGATTGCGCTCGATCTATGATGAATGCGTGGCAGCAAAACGCGAGCCACAAATCACACACATTTGTGGCTGGAACTGCCACAATGACCCAATGCTGACCTCAATAATTGGCAGGGGGGAAAAGCCGGGAACAGGGAAAATTAAAGGGCAAGCGCTGGCAAGCCGCACGTTTGCAACATGGGGTATTGATAGTCGCCTCGGTTGATCGTTGGGCCTCATGTTGCCTTGCGAGGATGGGGAAGCGAACTAGGATTCCGACACATGACGTCTCCAAAAGTCTCGGCTGCCGGGGGATGAGCATGGCCAGAATTGGGTAGTGCTACTGGACATCTGTGACTTGTTAAAAAAACATGGGATAAATGTCATGGCATTCTGACGTGGTTGATTTGCGTTGCGGCGAATGGTATCTTGTGCTCTGGTGAGCAAGTAATGTAGCATTGGTGTCATTACGGCTGATGATCAGACGGAGGACCCCGCCTTATCGTAGTGGCAGCCGAAGATCCAGTATCAGGATAATTGCGTGTGACGTTGATGTAGAATAGTGTCATCAAGAATTCATTTCCAAACATTGACAACATTGACGTTGGCCGCGTCATCTCAGCGCACAAGACTACCTCGACGAGTCGACGTCGGATCCGGCCGTGCTATATGCAGCCACTGGATGGGTTAGTGTGCATTAATAACCCGCCTTACTCTAGAGAATCTTGCAGGGTAAGCTTGTACTTGCAAAATATTGATTTTGTCTTTTCAGAATCCTTTTTTCTTGAATCCTCTAGGGTAAGACGGATTGACAAAAACTTCTTTCCTCATTTGTAGTCCACGTTCCCTGCAACATCACCGGGTGAATCAAGTAGAATTGGCCGCTCATTTCACATGATCGTGCATGGCCAATTGAATCGAATTCTTCTCAATTGCTCACATATCATCATTAAGCCACCCTGTAGCGAGAAATATGTGTGCACAAGCGGTCGATATATTTGGTGTGAAGTTGCTTCGCGCGCAGCTCTACTTTCTGGCTCGCCGCAACAATGCTCAAGCGAGTTTTACAGATGACCAAAACGATGACCGAAAGGTGATCAAACATGGCCCTGTTCTTTTTGAACTGCGTTCGATTTGGACTGAATTATATTACGTATGTCTAAATCTTTGATGCAATCGCTTTTACCACCTTGGTTAGAGGCCATTGGCACCTTGATGGAAAGGCTACAAGAACATTTTCACGTCTTTTATTACCCTGGCTGATTCCACATGCATGGTCAAAATGTCGCTATGCGTGGACAAAAGGGTTACTTTCAGTATCTGTAAAGAAAACATTGAGCATCATACGTCTCACGTGCATACCCGCCGTTATGAGCAACTAGCTCACCGCCGATACAGACTGCCACTACACGTCATGACAAGGTCGAATGGCGGAGATTTCCCTTGGCATTGCAACATGCCTGCTGCGAAAGCGTACTCATACATTTATTCCCACGGGAGCATGAAGCATAAGGCGGTAAAGAGGTGTTTGACATGTTTGAAACGAGATTGAACACGATGGTCTGGCTTGGCAGGCCGTGCTGCCGCATTTGGTGTAAAACAGGAGGGCCATCTCTGACATGGATGTCCCGTGTTGGCGCCGCCAGCTGGACGGACGGAAGACGGCAGTGTGTGTGGATGGGCGGCGCCAGTCATTCCAGAAGCGGGCAAGGCTTTTCGATAGTTACGGAATACGGAGTGGAAGAAGCAAGCATCCTAGCACAGGACACGACATCCCTGTGCCATGCAGAGCTGAGAACAGGGGAGCTGTTTGCGTTGTTACAGGCGATGCGGCAAGGCTACGGTTGCGGAGGTATCACCGCACGGAGGTGCAAAAGGGAGTACGAGTACCATTGCCAAGCGCCAAGCGCCCCAACCGTACATCATTTCGCAGTAATGTGCTCCGTAAAAGGCTGGTATTACATCGCAGGCACGCAGGGCCAAGGGCAAAACCACAAGCGATGATACCCCAGAGACGTGCCAGGCAAGTTTTTGGGGCCGTGGCTGTGGTGGTGTGTGGCGGTGGACACCTATCAGCGCACATCGCGTCATGCAGGCGGCGTAATACAGTGAGACCTTGCCAGATAATCAACGGCTGTCGGGCAGGCAACCAGTGAGCAGGCCGATGTGCAAAAGCCTATTTTACATAGTAATACTCAAAGTCGTAGCGAGCAACATGGAGGCAACCAACTGGAGGCAGCGCCACACAGCGCTAAGATCGAAGAGGTGCCCCCAAGCGGGGGTCGACGGGGGAAGCACATGGCGCAATGCAGAGTGGCAATTGGCCGATTTTGGGACGGGCGCTGGGAAGCTTTGCTGGGGGCGGCGTGGCCGAGGAGGAGGAGAGCTGAGAAAGAAGAGAGCTGAGACGGGAGAGGAGTATGTACGTATGTACGAGCAGCTCTGATGATTGATCAGTGGCTGTGATGAGTCCATGGAGAGCAAAGAAAAACAAGTATCGAGACTCCGTAGAGTGCATGACTGTCAGTATTGGGCAGGGACAAGGCACCTTGGCAAACCCTGTCAGGCTGCGTCATAGGCGATGCTGGTGTACTCGTAGGCAAGGTACAGCACAGCAGAATGCCAGACCAGCCATCGCCCGGGAGACTCGGAGCTGCACCTCCTGGCTGGGCCACCCTGTATCAGCGCTGCAGACGTGGTTGTTTCATCGGCACATCGCGATGCTCAGTGGCTAACAACAGCCCGTCCTAGGGGCTGATGGTTGCGAGGGAGGCCGCCTCTGACGCGCTGTACTCTGCCGTTCCCCCTCCCTTGATCTGGCTGCTGCGACAGCCTTGTTGTGGTTGTGTCGGTTGGCTTCAGCTGCTGCGTCACCACTACGTCTGTAGAGTCTGGCATTAATTGCTTGCCCAACGTTCAGAATTAATTAATTCCCGGTGTAAAAGAGGTATTCGCTCTACAGATAACTACTGGGCATAATAGCAATAATGCAGTAATTCTTTCTCCGTTAAGGACATGAGCAACTTCCCTGGCATACTCAACCCCCCGTCCACACGCCATTCAGCGCACCCTCCAAACCCTGATTCGTGCACCCTGCAGGCACCTTCAGCGCCTTGGCAGCACTACCCGAACGGGCTGGCCCCGCCTGTAGGCAACCCTGTAGGCAACCCTGAAGGCAACCTAAATACAGCACTGCCCACGCTAGCCTCGCGCCGCTGGCATGCTCCACCCAACCAAACCCAGGTTCTGAGCCGCGTTGCCGCTAGCGTCCTTTGTCTTTTTTTCTTTTCTCCCCTTCCCTCTCCTGGCGTCTCCGGTGTGTGTGTGAGTGGTCTGCGACAAGCTGAGTCGCCCAACGACGTTGCACTGCAGCCTCTGCTAAACAATAAGGTTATTTCATCATCCAACCTCGCCTCCCTCCCTCTTCTCTCCCCATCTGTGCATTCATTTTTCTCCTTGGCTGCAACGGACGAAATCTCCGTACCAAAAGCAGCAGCACGTCCATTTCTTTCGTCTCTTCCTTTTTTTACATTGGCTGTCAATTATACCAAACAAACCGCCTCGAAGCCTCCTTCACACGTCTACGCCTCTCCCTCGTCGCGACTCCGTCCATCCCGTGATGGATTCCGTCGTCTCCGTCACGACGCCTACTTCGTTTCGCCTCCAACGCCTCGCTCAGCACGCATACGAATTGCCCCTCAAGGTTTTTGAGAACCAGACCGAGCCCCATCCCTCTCTCTCGCACCTATGTCTGCTCGTGTTTGAGGCCGTCCTCGAGGTGGTCTGCGTCAGTCTGCCGGGCTATATTGTTGCTCGTCTGGGCCACTTTGACGCGGAGAAGCAAAAGTTTCTCGCCAACATTAATGTCCAGCTCTTCACTCCTTGTCTGAGTACGTCTTTTTTTGTTTTTTCTCTCTTCCCTCTGTACTTTTTTTCTCGCCATCTGCTAACACATCGCGCTGTAGTCTTCACCAAACTCGCCTCGCAACTCAACGCCGAGAAGCTCTCCGAACTCGCCATTATACCCGTCATCTTTGTCATACAAACCACAGTATCATGGACCGTCTCCGTTGTCGTCGCGAAGCTCTTCCGCTTCAACAAACGCGCCGCCAACTTCGTCACCGCCATGGGCGTCTTTGGCAACTCCAACTCGCTGCCCATCTCCCTCGTCCTCTCGCTGTCGCAAACCATTCAGGGTCTTCACTGGGATAGGATACCGGGCGACAACGACGACGAGGTGGCCGCCCGCGGTATCCTCTACCTCCTCATCTTCCAGCAGCTCGGCCAGCTCGTCCGCTGGAGCTGGGGCTACCACGTCCTCCTCGCGCCCAAGGAGCGATATGAAGAGTACAACGATCAGCGTGCCGAAGAGGGCTCGTACCGCGACGAGCCTTCGCGTGACGAACACGCTCCGCTTATCCAGGTGGATGACAGCGACACCGAAGCCAATGAGAGCGACACCGACGGCAGTAGCGTCGATTCCCGAACGTACGAACCACCGGGCCGCACGCCGGTCGGCTGCACGTCCAGGGCATCCGAGTATGGCTCGACCGACGACGAGGGCAGCCCCAAAAAGAAGCGCGCCAATGGCGTCTCCGCCGCCACCGAGAATGACAGTCTCCTCGAGTTTCCCCATATCCGCAACCGCGACGATGACAGCGACGACGATTCCAAATCCGGACTGGCCAAAATCTCCCACAAAGCCAAGAACACCGTCCGCCAGTCAAAGGCGTCTGTTGCTGCCTTTTTCGCCCGCTCCTACAAATCTCTTCCTCACCCTGTTCAGGTCGTGCTTGGCTGCATCGCCAAGGTATCTGCAAAGGCCGGCAACTTCATCTGGGAATTCATGAACCCGCCGCTGTGGGCCATGCTGCTTGCCGTGCTTGTCGCCTCTATTCCTGGTCTGCAGAGCCTCTTCTTTGAAGAAGGCTCCTTTGTCAGAAACAGTGTCACCAGAGCCGTCGAGTCCAACGGTGGCGTCGCCGTGCCTCTGATCCTCGTCGTTCTCGGCGCCAATCTCGCCCGCAACACAATGGCACGCGCCGATAATTACGACCCTGAGGAGGAGGAGATTGGCACAAAGCTTCTCATCGCCTCTCTGCTTAGCCGCATGGTGATTCCCACCATCATCATGGCGCCCATCCTGGCTGTCATTGCCAAGTTCCTGCCCATCAGCATCCTCGACGACCCCATCTTTGTCGTCGTTTGCTTCCTTCTCACCGGTGCCCCGAGTGCCCTGCAGCTGGCGCAAATCTGCCAGATTAATAATGTCTATGAAAAGACCATGGGCCGCATTCTCTTCCAGAGCTACGTCATCTGGTTAGTTGCTCTCTCTTCCCTTTCTTGAACGCTTCAGTAACTAACCTCGTATAGGATTCTGCCTTCCACGCTTGTTCTCGTCATGATGGCCCTCGAAACCATTGAGTGGGTCAAATAATCGACCTGCGCTCCGTTACTCGTTCTACTTGTTCTATTTAGCGACTGTATTGTTTATTCCCTTGTATTTTGGGTTTGCATTTGGCTCGGGCGTTTCAGGAATGGTCTTTAAAAATTCGCCAAAAGCAAGGCGACTTACGAACTGCTGGCTCAGTCAGCACCCTTTATAGCCGAGCGTCACGGCTCTGCTGGAAATGGTTGGTTAGATTTGCGCGCGAAGATGGATAATGGATCACAATTCGCTGTTTGCAAAAGTCCGCGTTCGGTACGCAAGGTCAGATATCAAATGAACGATCAGAGAGTAATAAAAATATGCAAAGGGGCGACTCGTAGAATGACGAGTCCGCAGCCTTGCTCGATTAATGCCAATTCTATCAATATCATCAATTCCAGTGAACAGTGCTGATACCAGTAATGCTGCCAACTATATCAATAAACAAATCTTGCAGCAAATAGAAAATATAGTCAAGGTAACCGTTGTACTCCAAGTTTTTTCCGGCAAATATTCCGTCGCAATTTTCATATTCAGCCACACACGCCGTTCTAGTTGGTTCCGTTCACCATCGACGCTTCCGGCACCAGCGCCCAATCCCGCACCGTACCCTTCCAGTCGCTTATCCTGACCGTCTTGATATCGACAATTATGACCCGCACCTCCTCGCCGGCGACAAAGTGGCTGTTGTCCCTCGCCTCGGGCACGGGCTGGCTATCGGTGTGGAACAGCGGGGTGGTGCCGTCCTCAAAGGTGTTGTTCTCCAGGTGCTGCTGGACGTAGTACTTTTCCTCGTCGGTGCCCGTGGGCGCCACGCGCGCGGCGCCGCCTATGGTGGCGCTGATGCTCGACATGGCCGAGCTGTTGAGGTTGAGGAGGAGCGAGGCGAGGCTGGATCGGTGCTCGGGGCCGGGGGAGCCGCCGGACATGCGGCGGCCTTGGGTGACTGGGCGGTGCGAGACCCCTGTTTTGTCTCTGTGTTGGCTGCGTTGTACCCTTTGTGTGCAAAATGATTTGGGCGATGTTTTTTCTACTTACAGTCGTGGACGAGGAGAGATACGTTGGGGTTGGCGGCTATGTTTGTCGTCTTGCGCGATGAGGGGTTTGTGGTCATGACGATGACGGGGGCGGACGAGTAGGGCGACGAGGGGAGGTAGGTGTAGTTCATTAGGGAGACTTGGGGGACGTTATCGGTGCATGTCGCGAGGTGCAGCTATTCGCATGGTAAGCGTTGAGCATTTGGGTCATCATAGCTTGGGGATCAAACGTACGAAGCGAGCATTCTCCAGACATTGTACGACTTCGGAAGGCAGCGCGCTGGTGACCTGCTTGTGTGTGTCGCCTTCAGAGGCTTCGTAATTAAGCGGTATCTTGTCCATTGTTTGGGAAGATGGTGGTTTCGGCGTACGTCGGGTGCAGGTGACGATGGGATGACACGGACGAGATCGGTGCGTCGGCAGAGCTTACGATAGAGTAGAGCCCCTCTCCCATTAGCTCAGCTCACCTTTAGCGCCGCCGCCGCTGCCGTCACCGCGGGGCCAATCCTTAGTAACTGCCAGGTGAGCGCACGCACCAGCCAGCTTACCCCATCTGGGGTCGGCGGTCGCAGCCCCCTCCCAGGCGCAGAAAAAAAAAAGTTAAGCCGGCCGCGGCGCAGCTATGCTCTGCCCAGCAACGCGGGCGGCTCACACGACGCCGTTTCCCACCCAAAATGGCACGGCTACTTTCGGCTCCCCACGGACGGCCCGGCTGATGTTCATCACCACCGACTACCATCGGCACATTGTCTCTTACCTTTGAGCGACACTCTGCCTCTTAATTTTCCCCTTCGCGCCCTTTTTTCCCCTTTCATTTCTGAAAGCCATTGTTTCTTCGCAGTCTGGTGAACCGTTTCGTTCTCGAGCGCTGCGTAACCTACCTGCTTCTCCAAACAGATATCCTGCCTCGCAGCAATGCGTTCCCTCCGAGCAAACCGCCTCCCGTTGAGGCCGCTGAAGCGGTTCTCGTCAACGGCCGCCGCCGCCGCTGGCACCCCCAAGACGACGGCGATCCAGTCGGTGCTGATTGCCAACCGTGGCGAGATTGCCATCCGAATCAACAAGACGGCGGAGCGCATGGGCATCCGCGCGACGACCGTCTACACAGACGTCGACGCCAACTCGTGGCACGCGTCGTCGGGCTTCCAGTCGCTCGGGCTCGGCCCCGCAAACGCCTACCTCGACGGCGAGAAGATTATTGCCCTCGCCAAGCAGAACGGCATCCAGGCCCTGCACCCGGGCTACGGCTTCCTGTCCGAGAACCCCAAGTTTGCGGAGCGCTGCGAGCAGGAGGGCATCGTCTTTGTCGGGCCCCCTCCCTCGGCCATGCAGGACATGGGCGACAAGGCCCGTAGCAAGGAGATTATGAACGCCGCCAACGTCCCCTGCGTCCCCGGCTACCACGGCTCCGACCAGGGCGAGCAGCAGCTCCTGGAGCACGCCAGGGACATTACCTTCCCCGTCCTGCTCAAGAGTGTTCGTGGTGGTGGCGGCAAGGGCATGCGCATCGTCATGACTGAGGATGAGTTCCCCGCGCAGCTTAGGAGTGCCAGGGCCGAGGCCAAGGCTTCGTTTGGCCCCGAGGGCGAGGTCATGCTGGTCGAAAAGTACATTGTGCGCCCTCGCCACGTTGAGGTCCAGGTCTTTGCCGACAAGTTTGGCAACACTGTCGCGCTCGGCGAGCGTGACTGCAGTGTGCAGCGCAGACACCAAAAGGTCCTCGAGGAGTCGCCCGCCCCGGATCTGGACGAGGCCACGCGACAGGACCTGTGGAACAAGGCCCGCAAGGCCGCCGAAGCCGTCGGCTACGTTGGCGCTGGTACTGTCGAGTTCATCCTCGACAAGGACAGCGGCAAGTTCTACTTCATGGAGATGAACACCCGTCTGCAGGTTGAGCACCCCGTCACCGAGATGGTGACTGGCGTCGACCTCGTCGAGTGGCAGTTCCGCGTCGCCTCGGGCGAGAAGCTGCCTATGGACCAGGCCCAGGTCGAGGAGCAGATGAACCAGCTGGGCGCTGCCATTGAGGCCCGTGTCTACGCTGAGAACCCCGAAAAGGGCTTCATGCCCGACTCTGGCAAGCTCGTCCACGCCGTGCTCAACGACGCCGTCTCCGCCGACCCCGATATCCGTCTGGACTGGGGCTTCGGCTCCGGCTCCGTTGTCTCCGAGGCCTACGACGGCATGATTGCCAAGCTGATTGTGCGTGGTGACAACCGCGAGACCGCCATTGCCAAGCTCGCCTCGGCCCTCCGCCGCTTCGAGATTGTCGGTGTCAGCACCAACGTCGAGTTCCTGAAGCGCCTGTGCTACTCTGATGCCTTTATCGCCGGCGACGTCGAGACTGGCTTCATTGACAAGTGGAGAGACGAGCTGTTCAAGCCCCGATACATCAAGGGCGAGGTCTTTGCCCAGGCCGCCCTCGGCGTCTTGAACTTCCAGCTCAAGAACAACTCGCCCCACGGCACCTCTCTCGGCTTCGGCTCCCCCAGCGCCACCAGCGAGCGCAAGCTGTCATTCAAGGTCCTCGATGGCTACAGTGCCAACGAAGGCGAGGTTGTTGATGCCAGCGTTGCCCAGACTGGCAACGGCGTCTACGACATCACAATCACTCGCAAGGGTGAGGAACCTCAGGTCTTTGCCAACGTTACCTCCAAGCGCAACGCCGAGGGTGTCGTTATGAAGGTCGAGTCTTGGTTCCCGTCTGAGCGCATGGACGCCACCGTCGTGCCCCAGGAGAATGAGAACGACACCAAGGTCACCATTTTCCAGCACGGCGTCAAGACTGACCTTGCCCTTCTCCCTCCGGGGTGGTACGAGAAGGCCCTGGGCTTGAAGGAGGCTACCGCTTCCGTCGCCGCCCCTATGCCTTGCAAGGTTCTCAAGAACGAGGTCGAGGAGGGCCAGACTGTCAAGAAGGGCACTCCTCTTGTAGTGTAAGTGCTTTTATGCCCTGCATATTATTCGATTTTCACTGACAACTTTCTTTTAGCATCGAGTCGATGAAGATGGAGACTGTCATCCGCTCACCACAGGACGGCGTGATCAAGAAGCTTGCACACAAGGAAGGCGTAAGTTTAAATCAACCACTGCACATGTGATTACTATTGTCTAACTATGTTACAGGATATTTGCAAGGCTGGCACCGTCCTTGTACTTTTTGAGGAGGAGCCCAAGAAGGACGAGTAGACGACTAGAGGTTGAACAAGTGTAACTCAATTGCGGCGTTTTGAGGGCATTGGCATGTAAATATTGCGATTTTTATGAATAACGTAAAACTAGACTCGAAAGAAGTCTACAACCATACTTTTAGTCCACCAGTTCCATCTAAAAGTGCTCGTATATGCTATTGACTGGGCTTAAAGTGCCAAATCCCACACGTGATGTCGTGTCACCTGTGCGTCTCGTTGTCGCGTCACCCCGCGACCCACCACCAAATAAGCTGTCCGTCGCAAACCGTGAAAGTATTCAGCTTCCGCCACGACGACCAAAAAAATAACAAACGACGGCCAACGATGCGAGCCGCCAAATGGCGCAAGGCTCTCGAACAATGGCTGGCCCTCACGACCCCAGCAGCGACATAGCCGCAGCCATCGACCACGTCCGCGGCAACGGGCCGCCGCCTCCCTCGACGCTCGCCGCCCAGCTCGTCGACAACATCTCGTCGGCCTCGAAGCCGTCCCGGTCCGACGACAATGCCGAGCTCAAGGGTCTCTTTGCCATTATCCAGCGCGTCAAGGATGACCCGGACCTGCTCAAGACGCCGCACGACCGCCTCGAGCACAACCATATGCTCATCTACGTCTACTGCCGCGTCGTGCTCGAGGCTATTAAGCTCGACGACCCGTTTCTGGACAAGCCGCACGTGCGCGCCGAGTCGCTCAAGGCTATAAATTTCTTGCGGTTCACGATAAATGAGACGCCGTCTGTTCTGTGCTATGCTGAGCCAGGCCATGGCTTGCTCTACCGCGGCCAGGAGCCGCTGTGGGTGTGGATGCTGCCGCAGCTGCTGCGCATGCTGGGTCATCCCAAATGCGCGGAGCTGGAGGGCTCGATTGAGGGCTTCTTGCAGTATCTGCTGCTTGTCGTGGCTAGAACAGGGCAGCTTTGGAAAATGACGGGCTTGCTGGCTCTGTACTATCGCGGGTGCCTCACAGGGCTGCTGGACCATCTGCAATCGCCGTCTGCTGTTCTGGGCTCCAAAAAGTCTAAGATTGATGTCGAGCTCCCGCCGGCAATGATACTGGACCAGGTTTACGGGTCGCGCAGTACCTTGTCGCACCTGGCCACGTATCATGTCACATCTACGGATCAGGCGTTAACGCAGGCAGTCTGTCTCTCGCGAGTGTTGGCCTATCCGTTGACGTCCCAGGATACTGCCTTCTCTTCCTTTGCGCTTGCGTCTGAAACTGGACCTTGGTTGCTAGACGCTTGGCTTGATCTACGCACTGTCCAGAAACGCCTAGAAGCGGACTCTAAAAGTTCTCCGCTGCCGCTCATTGACATGACTGTCGACTTTATCACGGCTTTTCAGGGAGATAGTGTGTCCATTACGGCAGTCAGGAACAAGGCGTATACGACACTTGTTCTTCTCTGCAGCGAAATGGTTGCCGCCCCCGATGAGCTGACACTCACTGATGCCGCGGGTGACAAGGCTAGACTAAGCTACTCTCTCGCCCTAGTATTCATTTCACAAGCCGCGCTGGAATCTTCCACAATTCGGCGCCTAGCAGCCTCGAAGCTGGTACAGGAACTCACATTACTATCAGCGCAATATCCTGTGCTTGAAGAAGGATCGGACCTATGGGTAAGCAAACTCGAGCTGCGCTAGAAAGCCTCAATTACTGATAAGACACAGAGATGCGCGTTACTGCTGCGGCAAACCATTCATACTAGCTCTTCTCAAAAGCTAGATGCCTCCACAAATCCAATCTGTTTTCAGAGCGACGAAATCCGTCAAGCAGTGGCGGCTCTTCATCTCGAGCATGAGCAACCAAGCGAACAAACTGCGGCTTCGAAAAGGCGTAAAATAGAAGGTCAAAGTAGCGCAGATCGCCTTGGGCAAACAATCACCGCCCTATATAAGAGTCTGGAGATCGAAGCTGACGCAAACCTTGCCATGCTGGACGGACAGCGTATACTGTAAGTATTTCTGAGTGCGACGAGATCGCCTCTGCTAACAATGGTTCAGTGATGCACTAGATAACAGCAATGACGGTACTCGCTGCTACGTTATAGATCTTCTATCTAAAATCTGCTGCATAGTTGACTCAGGAAAAGAGGCAACACAGCACACCTGTTCAATATGCGAAAGTGGCAACAGCAGCAGCGAAGTCACCTCGAACGAACTCAAGGTCGCTGCGCGCGCTATATTTGCCAGCCTAATCCGCCAAGAGAGCTTCCTCGCATCCCGGCGGCCAAGAGTCGCTGCAATGCTCGCTTTGAAGCGCATTGTTCTGCATTGTGAAGACCCGGCATTCCTCAATTTGGAAACTTCAAATCCTGGACAATGGTGCCTGCAATCTCTAAACAGTTCCGTACGAGAGCTACGTATAGCTGCGGGCCGAGTCCTCTCGACGTTTATGCCTGCAAAGCCGACGCCAGTCCTTGGAGATGCCTTACTCTCGCGAAATAGGAAGAACACTATTGCCCTTTTACGCTCAGCTTCAGAAAGAGACCAGCCTCACCTAGTCGAGTCTCGGATTATGGCTTGGGGCCAGCTTGGCAGGGTCATGTCGGACAGTGAACTGAACCTAATACTGATCAAGCTGGCCGAGTACCTAGGAAGCAGTAATAACTTCGAAGCTGCCGTCGCTTTTAATGAGCTCCTAAATCTGGCTGAATCGCGCCGCACTACGCCTCGCCGCCTGCTCGAGCCGTACTGGAAAAGTTTAGGATACATGACAACCAAGGACATGGTCCATCGGCCGCAGAGAAGCCGTGCAATTGCCGAGCTTCTACAAATTTCTGTCAGCGATCTCCTCCTCCTCATACAAACGCACGCTCTGCCATGGCTGGTTCTTGATAAGCGCAAAGACGTCATTCAGAAAATAGCCGATGCTCGTCAGGAAACTGGCCTCTGGCAGCCGTTACTTGATAACGCGAATCTTGCGGCTATTCTCTCACTGCTGATGATGCAGGAACCTGACAATATTGAGGAGTTTGTAAAGTCACGCCTGGAAGAGATTTCACCACATTTTACGCCTCATTCAATTATCGACATGATTCAAATAGAGCCTGTCTTGATTGTCATTGAGTTGCTCAAAGCTTCAGCTGATGCAGATGCTGAGCGCAAGCAATCGGTAGGTCCTGGCAACCTCACTTCTCGACGTTTTCTAACTTGTGTAGATTCGTGCATCTTTGCATTGGATGGCTACCACAATTCTTACGGCAAATAAGGACACTAAAAGCAAAAAGGGAAACGTCACTGGTCGTTTCCTGCAGTCCATTATTCTCGGCCTAATGGCTCGCCTCGCCGATGTCATTAATGACTCTGCGTCAGTTCATCCTTTAGAAATGGAGCAAAGAAGCTGTATTCGTGCATTGGACGAAATGATTGTTATTTGCGAGAGCCATGCAAGAATTGCTCGCCCTCAGGTATGGAATACTCCCTCACTTGTTTGTGTATAATACTAATTTCGAGTAGATATCTGCCTGTCTGCTTTCCGCCATGGCGCAGGACTCTCTAAGAGATGCTACATTATCCTGCTGGGCTTCTATGCTCATGAATTTTGAGGAAGAGGACATAGAAGCTCTTTTGGAAACCACATTTTTTCTCATCAGCAACTATTGGAGTTCGTTTACAGCGGCGTCTACCGAGATTGCTCAAAGCATGCTTACCTTTCTGCTTGAGCATTACGGCGCAGTTGTCGAGCAAAATATCAGCAGCCTTCCCTCGCTTGCGCATATTCCGGCTCTGAACAAGATAGAAGCAAAACTCAAGGCTCTGCGCCCTGTTTTGCTACCCGAGCAGGCCCTGCCGATGTTTGCAAAGCGAATTGGGCATGACAATTCTGGCGTCGTCCAGCAAGCGCTCAACGAACTAGTCATCTACCTCCGCAGCAATCAGAGCGCACTGTATACATCGGCTGTCGGCCAACGGACTGATACCGTGATTACAACCCTGATGCGTGCCCTGCTCGACTGTGCTTGTCGGTATAGCGTGGTCCACAACAGCGTGAGCAGGCTCTGCGTGGAGTGCATGGGTTTGATCGGATGTCTTGATTCCAATCAAGTCGAGGCTGTGCGAGAGCAACGATCCATTGTTGTACTCGACAACTTTCACAGTTTCCAAGAAACAACAGATTTTGCCCTCTTCCTGCTGGAAGAGGTTCTTGTTCCGTCATTCTTGTCGGCCACAGATACAAGGCTCCAGGGATTTCTATGCTTTGCCATGCAAGAGCTTCTCGACCGGTGCGACATTAAACAATCTGTTGCGCTGCAAAATACAGGCGGCGTCGGCGGGAATGATATCTACCGCAAATGGATTGCTCTCCCAGAACACGTTCGAGAAGTTGTGACGCCGTTTTTGTCGTCTCGATACATGGTTGCGCCGATGTTACCAGTCACTGTGGAATATCCCATATTCCACCCCGGAAGGTTATATGGCAATTGGCTGCGGACTTTTGTTATTGAGTTATTACGCAAGGGTCAGCATCCGCATGCCGACATGATTTTCGAGCCGCTGTCTCGTGTAATTCGTGTCAAGGATCTATCTACCGCGGAGTTTCTTCTCCCCTATCTTGTGCTCCATGTCCTGCTGGGCTCCAGAAGCAGCGATGAAGAGAAAGACCAGGTTCTTCAAGAACTGACTAGTATCCTAGAATACAGTCCACCAGAGGACGCCTCTTACATGGAAAGAGAGGAAATGAAGCGATTTTGCCATGCTGTCTTTCGGGTACTGGACTACGCCATGCGCTGGGTACACGCCAAGAAGTCGTCTGGGAGACTCTCCACAGAAGGCAAGGAAAGCATTGCCAACATCCAACGGATTTTGGATGGTATCCCAGCAGAACTGATCTCTCAGCGAGCTAGCGACTGCAATGAGTACGCGAGAGCATTGTTCCACCTTGAACAACACGCGCAGAAAATGGAGCAGCAGAAGAGAGAGCCTGGAGATCGCAACCGGCTGCTTGAGCGTCTTCAAGACATATACGCGAATATCGACGAACCAGACGGGTTGGAGGGTATATCTTCCCATCTGCATGCGTTGGATATCAATCAACAGATCCTCGGGCACAAGAAGGCGGGCCGGTGGACAGCAGCGCAGACGTGGTATGAGATCCAATTGGCTGAGAAGCCTGACGATGCCGAAGTGCAAGTCGAGCTTCTCAACTGTCTTAAACACGCTGGACAACATGGTAAGTAAAGCTGATACAAATGACGCAGCATGAACTGACGCTCTGCAGATGTCCTTCTGAATCACGTAGAAGGGATGTTAACGAACTCGACGACTGACAACAAAATCATGCCGTTTGCTGTCGAAGCTGCCTGGGTTACTGGTCGCTGGGCAAACCTTGTCAAGTTCATCAACCGTTTCCAAGGTGACCCGAGCCAGGAGTTCAATATGTCTCTTGCTGCGGTCTTTGCGTCACTCCATTCAAACGGAGACGGCACGCAGCTAGAGAGGATAATGCAAGACATGACAGACAAGATAGCTGCGGCAATGACCACATCAGCGACGGCGTCGCTACAGGCAGCACATGAATTGTTGCTGAAGTCTCACATTCTAGCGGACTTGCAGGTCATCATTGGAATGAAATCGAAGTCGGATAGCGAGCAGAAAAAGACCCTCGCGCTGCTGGATACTCGTTTGGATGTCATTGGAGCGTACTTTGATGACAAGCAATATATACTGGGCATTCGAAGGGCTGCTATGGAACTGATGCGGTATGTCCACTTGCTTTATTCTTCTTTGCTTTTACTTACCTATTTAGGCCAAACTTTTCGGACGTCGATATATCTGGCCTCTGGCTTGCAAGTGCGCGACTTGCGCGAAAGAGAGACTCGCTTTACCAGTCTTTTAACGCCGTGCTTCATGCGTCGCAACTAGGAGACGACGCAGCGACAATTGAGAACGCAAAGCTCCTCTGGAAGGACTCCCATCACAGACAGGCTATCCAGATGCTCCAAGGTGCTATTGAGAGGAACAAGTTCATGACACAAACTGGGGCATCGGTGAGCGCCAGTGCGACCAAGTTGAATCCTCAGCAGAAGCTACTCACGGCGCGAGCACAGCTACTACTCGCAAAGTGGCTTGATGCCGCTGGACAGACCCATGCCGGAGCATTGCGAGAAAAGTATCAGCAGCCGCCAAAGACGCACTCAAGCTGGGAAAAGGGACATTATTATCTTGGTCGCCACTACAAGAAGATTTTGGAATCTGAGCAGCCACTCAAGGTGGACGACCAGAGCGACAATTATGTTACCGGAGAGATAGCCAGGTTGGTGATTGAAAACTATCTTCGATCGCTCAACTTTGGTACCAAATATCTGTACCAGACATTGCCAAGAATCCTTACTCTATGGCTAGACCTTGGCGCGCAAGTGGACAAGGCTCCTGAAGGCAAGGTTTCACTGTCTCGTGAGCTGCACAGAAGGCGAGTTGAGCAGCTGGGCTTACTGCACAAGTTTCTGGACAAGTACATTACGCGCCTTCCGGCATATATTTTCTACACAGCCCTGCCACAGATTGTGGCGCGCATTGCACATCCAAATGCAAATGTGTTTGAACGGCTGACACACATCATCGTGAGAGTCGTTCAAGCATATCCGCAGCAGGCTTTGTGGAGTATAATTGGAGTCATGACAACAAAGCAAGCTTCTGAACGCAAAGCGCGTGGAACGCAGATTCTTCAGACTCTGCGAAATACGTCGAGAAAGACAGAAAGCGGATCGTACGATATGAAACATCTCCTGAGGGCTGCGGAGAAGCTCGCTGAACAGCTACTTCTGGCCTGCATGAATGGCGACTTCCAAGGCAACAAGACTGTCCATGCCAGCCTGACGCGAGATTTGCGCTTCAACCACAAGTGCACGCCTTGTCCACTGGTTGTGCCTGTGGAGGGGTCTTTGACAGCCGCGCTGCCGACGGTGTCTGAATACATCAAAAATCACCGACCGTTTTCGCGAGACGTGGTAACAATCGATTGCTTCCTGGACGACGTTCTGGTACTCAGCTCTCTCGCTAAACCACGCCGACTGACCGCTCGCGGAAGCGATGGCAAGAGCTACATGTTGCTGGTGAAGCCCAAGGACGATCTGAGAACCGATCAGCGACTGATGGAATTTAACGGCATGATCAATCGATCACTCAAGCGCGATGCTGAGTCGAGTAGGCGACAGCTGTACATTCGGACATATGCTGTCGTGCCTCTGAATGAGGAATGTGGTATCATTGAATGGGTGCCGGGCATCAAAACCATACGAGATATTTTGTTGAGTCTGTACGCATCACAAAAGATTCATCCAGATTATCTGGCGCTGAAGCAGCTTATGGAAGAAGCTTCCACTTCTGAAAGCAAGATTCGCATATTCACGGACGATGTACTCGGACGTTTCCGGCCGGTTCTGCCGCTATGGTTCATTCAGCAGTTCCCCAACCCGTCGGCTTGGTTTGCCGCGCGTCTTAGATACACGAGGTCCTGCGCCGTCATGTCCATGGTAGGCACGATTCTAGGTCTCGGTGACCGTCACGGCGAGAACGTGAACCTGGAAGAAGGCAACGGCGGTGTATTCCACGTGGACTTTAACTGCCTCTTTGACAAGGGATTAACATTTGCGAAGCCGGAGCGGGTTCCATTCCGACTGACACACAACATGGTATCAGCAATGGGCATATATGGCTACGAGGGGCCATTCCGCAAATCATCTGAGCTTACACTCAGCATTCTGCGGCAGCAAGAGGAGACTCTTATGACAATTCTGGAGGCATTCATCTACGACCCAACGCTAGATCTGCAAAAGGAGAAGCGGTCGTCCAAACGCAGCGATGCTGGCGTGAAGCTGCAGCCGCAGAGTGTGGTGGATAGTATTAAAAGGAAGCTGAAGGGATTGCTCCCGAATGAGAGCATCCCGCTGTCGGTGGAGGGACAGGTTGAGGAACTGATCAAGCAGGCTGTGGATCCTAGAAATCTCACGGCCATGTATATTGGATGGTGTCCATTTTTGTAGTATTTTTTGGACGAGGCGTTTTGATGGAATAATTGGTTAGCATTTACAGGATATAGATTTCGGGCTACAGTGAATGTAAAAACAAATACTTGACAGTCACATGCATCTTTATACGTCACGTATCGATCAGGCTAGGAAATGTAGGGTCCGTACAGCCTCTTGAGCGCCTCCAAAGTATCAGTCCCGTCGCTCAGCGGCAGACAGACTCCAGGATCAGGAGTCAGGACGCCCTGGATCCCGTGGATGACTCCATCATTCGCAACAATATCCTGCTCAAGCACCATTGCCTCCCCACCAGCCGCAGCCATGCGAATCAGCCCATTAAATCTTGAAATTGCCACTGAAATTCGCATCTTCTCGCTGTCGCCGTTCTGTTTGTCCACCAACGCGCTGGCAACCTCCTGGCTGAGCTTGCCCTTGATCTGCCTCGCCTCTTCCGCAGAGGTCTGCCGCCCGCCAGTGTTGTTCTTGGGCCAGACGAGGTTGCTTAAGAATGTGATTTCGGGACAGTAGTGCATCTGCACGAGAGCGCGCAGGTAAGGCAGCCCATCGTCGCTGGTGAAGAGGAAAGCCAGCGTTTCAGAGCCGAGCGCCGTAAACGATGAATCTGTGGGTGCGAAAAGTGTGCCGCCGGGTGCTTTGCCTAGAATATCTGCACCGGTGAGGGTTACTGCTTTCTGCAAGTAGCTGAACTCTGGGTTGCTACTCAGAGTCTTGGCCGTTGATGGCGGCGGGAGGAGGGCATGGTCAAGGTAGTGGATGATGCCGTTGCTGGCCCGGACGTTTCTGTGGACAATGGCGGCAGCTCCGTGATTCAGGTCCCAACCCGATGGGGTGAGCTTTGTGCAGATTACGAGGGGCCCGTTGGAGGACGCCGGCGTGCAGAGGGTCGGCACGTTGGGCATGTGTCGGAGGCCCTCGTCGGAGACAAAGTGTGGTGAGAAGTGCGCTGCGACGGTTTCCTTGTCGGCGGAGGCAGTCTCCCAGGCCGCGTTGATGGGCACAAAGACTGTATGCTCGCCGCTTTCCGTGCCTTTCAGGAGCGATAGGATGTCTGGGTAAGCGGCGGCGGACTCGAGAAAGGCGGCTGCTTCGGTGTCGCTGGTGAGGATGTCGTGGAGGGTCTGAGCCTGGCGGGTGGTGTCGATGGGAGCTGGGGGATAGCCTTCTTGGAGCTGTGTGTACTCGCGCTCTAGGTCGTCTGGGGTTTCCATTTGCGTAGTCATTGTTATTTATTTTGGTTGGCGTCAAGTAGTGTTGTTGATTACCGTGGGTTATGAGTGGCGGGCGTCCTGAGTTGGTGAGCCTGTTGAGAGCAGCGTGTCAGGCGAGGCTGGGGGATCAAGTGGCGTGCATGAGAAGCGTTCATGGGAGGGATTGCGGCTGAAAACGTTTACACGAAGAAGCGCAATAGCAAAATCCTGATGTGAAGAGCTATTTTACCGGATTCGCTTCAAGAGCTCGTTTCACAATTCACTTGGTCATTAACTTGCTGCGGACAGGCATGTGCTTCTGTACGGTGACTTGGTCGCACCGAAACCGCAAAGAACCCGTTAAATAAAAACAGTTGGATGTGCAGTGGACCTTTATTCCGGACGCAGTTTGTATACAATAAATAGACAAAGAAATATGTCCCAATGGAAACGAAATGTGCAGCCTTGGCTACTGGTCAAAGACAAATCACTGCCAATCGACACTGGTGGGACTGTGACGGACTGAGACCGCGGCCAAACGCGCGCGCAGGGGTGGTGCCGGTGCGTGTGAGTTGCAGTGTGCACCACCACAGCGCAGGTGACGCGGGAGGGGGGACCCTTTTTAAAAGCGGCCGTCGTGTCGACAACTGCCACCTTTTTCACCACGCGCCCGTCTCAATTTCATCGCCTCTAACGCAACTCGGACCTTTGCAAACAGTGCGCCTACGAAAAACTGCGAGAGTTTTGAGATTGGAGGTTTTCGATTTGCCGTTGACTCGTTGCAGTCTATCGATCTTTGCGACGCACTGTCATCCGTCTGGAGTCTAGCGCCACAACAGCTTGTCTGTATCAAAAGCAACACCAACCTCACTTCCTACTGTTGAGTTCGACAGCCGTTACTCAAGATGCCTCAATATCGAATTGGTAAACCCCAACAACCTAATTCCTTCTCAACTCTGGAATGAGAGAGCTAACTACTTTATTTTCTTCCTGGTAGAAATCTCGCCCAACAACAGGGCGAAATGCAAAGACTCCGTTTGCCAAAAGGAAGCTGTCAAGCTTCTCAAGGGCGAGATCCGGTTCGGCACCTGGGTCGAGATTGAGGAGCGCGGCAGCTGGGCCTGGAAGCATTGGTAATTTGCACAGTGGAAGTTTTCATTTAGCCTCATGCTCTAACAAGACAACTCCCAGGGGCTGCGTTTCCGGCCAGCAGATGGAGAGGCTGCATGACGCCTGCAAAAAGGGCGACGACGACTATGACTTTGATGAGATTGACGGCTACGATGAAATGTAGGACATTTTCCGGAATTTCTGTGCACATGCAGTATGCTGACTGGCGTCTCTTCAGTACCGATGCCGATGTGAAGAAGAAGATTGAGCGCTGCGTTAGGCAGGCGCACATTGACCCCGAAGACTTCAATGGCGTACGTTTTACAAGTTTCAGCAGCAAGATGTTAGTCACACTCTCTAACTGTCGCTCCTACAGGATCCGGAGAAGAATGTCCCAGGTGCAACTGGTATTCGCCTCACTGCTGCCCAGAAACGGGCCAAGGAAAAGCCAGCCGCTGTACGTCGTCACCGTGACTCGCTAGCTACCGTTTTATGACAGAAGACTTACCAATACCAGGATGGCGACGACGATGCGCCCTCTAAAAAGACCAAGAAGCGTGCGCGCAGGGTCGCTGATGACGATGAAAGCGACGACGATGCTCCCATTACGAAGACGACCAAGAAGGCAAAGACGGCCAGCAAGAGCAAGAGCAAGAGCAAGGTCAAGGACGAGGAAGATGAGGAGCCGCCTGCCAAGACCAAAAAGACGGCTACAAAGGCCAAGGCCCCTGCGAAGAAGGCAGCTCGAAAGTCGGCTGTCAAGGACGAAGACTCCGAAGAGGAAGAGGAAGGGGAAGAGAAGCCCAAGGCCAAGTCTCGTCGTGGTCGCGCTCGTGCTTCCAAGGCCTGAGTGGCTCTGTAGTTTTATTCGTTTGGAGAAGCGTGTGCGTTGCTGTAACAAAAATATCATGGAGGCGGCGTTGAAGAGTGATGAAGCTTGGTGATGAGTCGATATGGAAGCTAGATGTGTATTGCTAAGTGGCTGGACTAAAAGCTGTGGTTTTCTTGGGAGTTGGTTTTACATTTGCAATGCACTGTATCAGAATATTACAGAATTATAATATGAGCTTTATCTGCAGCCATCCGCAATCCTGCACGCCCTTCGAATTGTCAATGCACCTGACTGCTCTCCAGGCACGGCCGACGTCATCCGCCGCCCCACCACCCCCCAGGAAACTCTAGCTCTCGAAGCTCCAAGCTCCGACTGCGACGCATCTCTTGTTCCATCCTCCATCACCAACATCTCACGTACGAAAAAAAAAAAATCATGTCTGAAAACGCGAACCCCGACCCAGGCCAGGGCGCCCCGGCCTTTATCCCCCTCGAGGCCAACCCGCCGCTCATGACGGACCTCATCCACAAGCTCGGCGTCTCCCCCGCGCTGCAGATGCACGACGTCTACTCCCTCACCGAGCCGGACCTGCTGGCCTTTATCCCCCGCCCGGCGCTGGCGCTCCTGCTCGTGTTTCCCATCAGTGCCACGTACGAGAGCCATCGCATGGCAGAGGACAGCATCGCGCCGGACTACACCGGCTCCGGCGACAAGGAGCCGGTGCTGTGGTGGAAGCAGACGATTCGAAATGCGTGCGGCATGATGGGGCTGCTGCACGCCGTGACGAATGGGCCGGCTCGAGAATTCATCCGTACGTTCCTTTTTTTTTTTTTTTTTTCTATACTTTCTTTTCCTATTGAGGATGCTAACAGCCATGCAGAAGAAGGATCTACCCTCGACAAGCTCGTCCAGAGCTCCACGCCCCTCGCACCCGTCGACCGCGCGCGCATCATCGAAAAGACTCCCGAGCTGGCGACGGCACACAAGGACGCCGCCTCGCAGGGCGACACGTCGGCGCCGGATGCAGAAGATAATGTCGACCTGCACTACGTGTGCTTTGCCAAGGGCACCGACGGCGCCCTGTACGAGCTTGACGGCCGCCGCAAAGGCCCGATCAAGAGGGGCGAGCTCAAGGACGACGAGGACGTGCTGAGTCCCAAGGGGCTGGCCATGGGTGCGCTCAAGTTTCTGGAGAGGGAGGGTGCGGATTTGAGGTTTAGTGCTGTTGCTTTGGCCGGCACGCTGGATTGATTGGGGCCAAGGGCAGCCGGTTTTTGCTCTGGGTGCTTAAGTCGTTGATATAGAATGTCGCCGTAGAGGCGCTAATATGATTTATGAATGTACGTCGTTGACCTATAAGTGCATGGGTATACCCCTATCTGGCAGAAAATGTTGCTTGACGACTTCATGAAATGCTGCGAACCAATCCGCTCTGCGTGGGTGACGCTCGAACTACAAGTCAGGGCTTGGCTACGAGATGGACAGCCACCAGTAACAGAGCTTTGCACAATATTGGTAAGAAAAAAAATAAAGGACAAATTGCAGTTCGAATATCAATCTCAATTGGAAGAAGATGCCATCATATAACTTGCGCCGCGGGAAATGTAAAAAAAAAATGAAACCTAGGCAGGGTGTAATTCATTGGCAAGAAATGACTGTCATGTCTTGCAGCAGTACGGAGTAGAAAATCCAGGGACCTGCCCCGAGGTGGCAAGTATGGCGTGTAATGGGTGCATCTTCCCGCCTCATAAAATAAAATAAACGAGCTGTTTTCAACAATCACCAGAGAAGCCCGCCTTCTCTGGGACTACCTGGTCTGGTGGTCTAGTGGTATGATTCTCGCTTAGGGCAAACCCTAATGCACAGCATGCGAGAGGTCCCGGGTTCAATCCCCGGCCAGACCCTTTCTTTTTGCATTTTTTGCGAATTTCAGGAGGGGCGGTAGGAGAGTGGGGAAGCAGATGGCAGTTTTTCTTTATTTTTGCAGATTTATTTAGGCGGGCTGTTGGCTGTTTTAGGAGCTTGGTTGTAGGTGGTATTTGGCTACCCTATACTCTATCTGATTTTAGAGATTGCTATATTATCACTCTACTATTGCTGATTTTTATTTTTTATTTTTATATTTGGTACTAACTGTGAATTTGACGCGTCCTAGTGAGAAGGGGTAGAAGATATACGATCGTTATAGTGGAATTGGTTGTTGTTTATGTTGAATGCCGTGGTAGAGTGCCAACTTGGTGCCTTCCTAGTAGCAAGTATAGCTGCTCCTCGTATATAACTTTACATGCAGTTGATGGCAATTGTAGAATGTGTATAAGTGGGGTTATTGTCATGTATATTTTGCATACTACGTCATATCTCTAAAGTGAAAATTATACATTCGTATGGCTTTTTAGCTGTCAGGCCTGTTTTCCTAGCCCGAAGAGCTGTAGAGGTAGCCTGTGTATATAATTTTATGCAACCCCTTCCACTCGACCAGACCAGTTATTCCTATTTTCTGGTTGACCCGCCCATTGACATGTAGAGCGAAGGATACAATGTGTATTACTACTCGTACGCGTAAAACTTCGATCTCGACACGGTGCGAGGCAATCTCCACCAACGCGTTTGACGCGTTAAACACTTTTTGTCGCGATGCCTTTTGATGTGTAGACACAGCGCGCTGGCATTGTCAAACGCCGGCAGTAGCCATAATATTTTATCAATGCACCTTTTACGTCCATTGGCCCCTGGCGGCAAGGCAATTTTTTCTTGATCACTACCACCACCATGAAGCCTCTGCCACCGACAGAAAGTCAACCGCCTGAAATACAAATTCTCTCAGACCTTCACCTCGAGCTCAACCAGCAATATAAAACTTATACCTTTCCCGTAACCGCGCCCATCCTTCTCCTAGCCGGCGACACTGGGCGCCTAGTCGACTACGACGCGTACCTGCACTTCATCGCGGCACAGACCGCTCGCTACGAGAAGGTCCTCCTTGTGCTTGGAAACCACGAGTTTTTTGGCGCTACGTACGAGGAAGGGCTAAATGCTGCCGTGAAGCTAGAGGCTGAGCCAGCTCTCCAAGGCCGACTTGTTCTGCTACACAGGCGGCGGTGGGAGTGCCCTGGGCTTGCAGTGCTTGGGTGTACGCTCTGGTCGCATGTGCCCGACGACAGAAAAGACGCCGTTGTAGCCAAAGTTGGTGACTATAAGAGGATTCAGGGGTGGACTACGGACTTGCACAACCGGCTGCACCAAGAGGATGTCGCGTGGCTACGAGAGCAGGTGGCTGCTGCGGGAGCGGAGAAGATGCTGGTTGTCACGCATCATGCCCCGTGTGTGCAGGGCACGTCGAGGCCAGAGCACATAGAGAATCCGTGGACGGTTGCGTTTGCAACGGACGTGCTCCCGCACGGTAACTGGGGCAGCGTGCAGACATGGGTGTACGGACATACGCATTACTCGACTGATTTTATGTGCAACGGAGTAAGAGTCGTGGCCAACCAGCGTGGTTACGTCTCCACTGACGAAGACGAAACATTGGAAACTTCGAAACGAGATCCTCACAGATTTGATGCCAGAATGACTATTTCGCTCTGAGCTAAAATGCAATGTCTATGATCTATATGCAACGCTTATATGCTATGGTTTTCTCCTGCCTCTATACCTTTACCAACACCTTGCGGCCGACAAGCGCATACCGCGCAGCCGCCGCCATTATAGCCCCGAGAAGGATGGATGACGCCGCAAAACACTCCGCCCCGAGATAGCTTCCCTCCATTTGTTCGATAATCGCACCGCAGATCGCTGGGCCAGTGAGATTGGCAATACCGACGAAGCCGAGAATCATGCCCACACGGGTTCCCGTGCGGCTGGGATCCGGCGACATGGTTGTCGAGGTCGCAGGGAAGAGCGCCTGCAACGCAGCCGCCACGAGGCCGTAGATGACGGCGAAGACGTATAGTCCCGTGGCGGAGGATACCGCCGCCCAGCAGTACACGAGGATACTGGCAATGACGCTGAGAGGGATCAAGAGGTTGAACAGACCCGTGATCCTGTCGGCAACAATGGTTGGCAGGACACGGCCAATGATGCCCACGCCGTTGAGCACCATGAGCAGGTTGATCGGCTGGCTGACGCCCACCTTGTCGCGGGCAAAGGTGCCGAGGAAGAAAAAGGCAAAGTAGAGGCCCATGAAGTTGAGAAACATGCTCATCGAGAAAAAGAGAAAGGGAACATTCTTAAATGCCGTCATGTCGATCCACTCGCCCGTGGTTCTCGGCGGCAGACGCGGCTTGAACAAGACGAGGCACGGCAGGTAGGTTGCCAGCATGATGAAGCCCATGATGCGCATCGTCCAGGGGAAGCCAAAGTTGTCGTGGAAGATGAGCCAGTTGATCATGACGGGGTACACGAGACCGCCAACCGCTGCTCCCGAGGCGCCAATGCCGACGGCAAAGGATCGGTTGCGCTTAAAGTACTGCGAGAGCACGGCCAGCGCAGGGCAAAAGGTCAAGCCGTTGCCCACGCCGAGACAGACTGCCTGCGAGAGAAAGATGTGCCAGTACTTTGTGCCCAGGGATGTCATGAAGATGCCCAGGACCTGCAAAAAGACACCGCTGGGGAAGATGATGCGGAAGTGGCCGGCATCTGTGAGGCGGCCAGCGGCAACGCCGATCGAAAACAAGAGAAAGACTTGTACACTTCCAATCCAGGCGATGGACGACTGTGATTTGCCCAGGGCCTGCGTGTAGTAGTTTTGGAACACCCCGTAGCCGTTGGCCACACCCCATGTGTTGAAAAAGACAATGTGCAGTAGGAAAGCGTGCGTCCAGGCAACGCGTCCGCCGTCTGGAGGCGGCGACGGGCCCTTGGCAACATCTTGGTCGAGCTGTGGCGCCTGCTCCGGATCTACCGCGAGAGTGCCGTCGCTCTCCGGGTCAGATGCACTGTCCCTGCGTGGAGTAGACATGATTTGAGCCTTTCGTATTGACAGTGTTGGTCAATATGCGCGAGACTGACTCTGTGTCATGTGTGTAAGATTCAACTTGGCGACGATCATAAAGCTTAGCCCCAAGCAAGCGCGAATCTGCTTTTTAAATCTTTGAGATCTGCCTTTCAGATCTGCTTCTGTAAATTTTTTCAAAACAGATCTTGCTTCATGACTCTTCACTCTTTAAACATCTCCGATATTGCTACACCATGAATGGGCGCTGAAAATTATCGGCTCCGTCTCAAGCGTTGTTCCCGTCTTTGCCGTCTTTGCCGCCGCCGCGCTAGCCCACTTGGGGCGCCGTCAGACCCGCAAATCGGCACGCCGCGCCGAACGATTTGAGCCGCTCGCCGCCTGTGACAAGCCTGCTTCGTCATCAACACAGGCGGCTCCAGCCTCTTTTTACGCCCTACGCGCTCACTCTTACGTTCACCCCGGCGATATCGCAAACGAACAATTTGCGTTACCCAATCTCAACTTCCCCCCTGCATCTGATCTTGTCTGTCATGTGATGGCCTCGAGCCTCCCCCCCCCGTCCGAGAAACCCCATTGAATGTGCATGAATGTCTTCGGTGCAGCGGCGCAAACGATCCAAGCTCGCATGCCAGACATGTCGTGACCTCAAGCGGCGCTGCGATGGCGCATACCCTTGCGGAACCTGCGTGCGCTTCGAGTATGACTGCACGTACAACAACGGCGGCAAGTCGAAAAAGGGCCGCGACTGGGGCCACCACACCGCCGCCGCCGCGGCTCACCATGCGCTGCCGCGACGCTCCAGCGAACAGCCCTCTGCCGACGAGGACGCCGACGCGCCGCCGCATCAGCACCAGGCGCGCTCTCTCGAGGCCAACTCTGGCGCGGCGTTTGTGCGCAAGCTGGCGCTGAGGCTGGATCCTAAGCGCAGCACGCGGATGCATACCTTTGCCTGGAACGCCTTTCTCGGATGCCGCCAGGCAAAGTTCTTACCGACGTTTCGCCACGTCACGGACATGCTGTCGCTTGAGAAGATGGAGCAGCTCATGTCGGTGTACTTTCAGAAGGTGCATCCCGTGTACGGAATCCTGGATCGCAACGATCTGGAGCAGCACGCTCGTAACCGGTGGGCTGCGCCCGGTGTCCCGCACCCGCAGGATGCCCTCTTTTGCGGCGTGGCTGCCTTGGCTTGCCTGTTCTCGCAGGTACACGGCGATGCGACAGAAGCCGATTTGGTAGAGACCGCGCGCGCATTACTAGAGCAGACCACCGCAGTATACCCGCCGACCGTTGCGAGCATTTCAGCGTGGATCCTCCGCGCCGTTTACTTGCGACTCGCGGGGACGCACTATCCCGGCTGGATGGCTAGCTGCACGGCCATGCACATGATTGAGGCGGCGGGTTTGCATGCCGAGCCGCAGGATAGCGAATCCATGATTCCGTCCCCGCGCCATCAAGTCGACGCGGAGCTCGGGAGGCGACTCGTCGCCGTGGCGCAACATCTTAACATCTGGATGTCGTTTGACATGGGACTCACCAGGGTTGCCCTCTCCAACACTACGACGATAATGCCTCTGGCGCGACAGGGCGAATTCACCCGCGAGCTTATGGAGCTGCTCCCATTCTCTATCGAACTCGACCCGGAAAGAAAGCCCAGTGCCACCGACCTCGAATCGGCTCTGCACACGGTTCTCACCCGCCGTCACACCGGTCCGCCATCGATTCTCGCCCAGTGCAATCTCGCATTGTGCCTCTGCCGTCGCCTACGACTAATGGAAGTCCAGCTGTCTGATTCCGTCCTCGAGCAAATCCTCACCCTCACGTCCATTGGTATTCAAGCCGCTCGCGATCTCCTCGGTGACCGCGCTCCTTGGCACCACCTCGCCTACGTGCCGTTTCAGATATTATGCGTTCTTCTTGCGATTGATACCGTGTCCTCGATATCCCAGCTCCGTGATGCTATGCAGTGCCTCAGAGATGTCTGCACCGTTTACAACACGCCCGCGATGCAGGAGGCCCTAACTACCGCCCGAACTCTGGTTCGACTGCATCAAAAAGGAAAGGAAATGTTTGCCAATGCTCTAAACGATGTGTTGAAGCTGTGCCCGTCAAGCGGCATGGATGATGGGCTGGACCCGTCGCCATCGTTTTCGCAAGACACGGAGGTGTTGGATGGATTCAACGACGATTTCTCAAATCTCCAGTATCTTGACATTGACCAACTGCTCACACCGGGCTTCTTCTGGAATGCTGGCGTCGGTGTAAATGGTCTATAAAGGGCTGATTGTATACTTGGCTGCTACTACTATTCATTTTATCCGAGGTTTCAGTAGCTCTTGCTGCTTAAAGTTATCTGGTTATAACCATGTGGTAGTTTCGCTGCTGTACTCTGCGCATGAGGTTATGGACATTGAAATTATCTGATATCAACTACTCTAATATATTAATGCCTGTCGATATTTAATGATGCTGAATGTGTCTTTCCTTGGATGTATTGGTAACTGCTGCAGAATCCCGTCGCGAGGTCATCGTTGTCTTATCCACGCGTTTCCTCGGCTAAGACCCCCGGCGGAACTACAGACGAGACGACCCTTTCTTTTCTAAACAAAGTTAGCAGCCGTGAAAGCCAATAAACAGCTTCAATACTTACCAGCAAGCTCCATAAACTTCTTCATAAACCTCTCTGTCGGCGCGCCAGACGCGAACCTCTCGGCCAGTGCATCTGCAGAGTCGTACAGCGAAATAATGCGCTCCGATCGCAGACCCGCATTCTGCAGCTGCTTCGCCAGAATCATGGACTGTCCATCATTTTCTTCCAGTTTCTGCTTAAGAAACTCCATCACTTTCCCGTGGAACGACTCTGCAGGGAAGATCCGGTTGACGAGCCCCCATTGCTCGAGCTCCGGCGCTTTGAGCTTGCGGCCAAACATGAGAAAGTCATTCGTGCGGTGTACGCCAATTGTTTGTGAAATGTTGCGCACACAGCCATTTTCGGGCACGATACCGAGAGCTGAAAAGGGGACATGTAAGAAGGCCGACTCTACGGCAAGGACAATGTCCGCGAGTCCCGCGAACCAGGCCGCGCCGGCGCCGACAGCTGGGCCGTTAAGGGCTAAGATGAGGACCTTTTTATGGTCAATTAATTGACGAACTAATTCCGTGCCTGGAAGAGAAGTTAGGGCTTGACCGTTTAGACGTAAAGTTTACGCGACTCACCAGGGAACAAGCTGGTGGCATAGGCGAGCTTTGCTTCTGTTACGGTTTCAAAAGCATCTGAGCTCCTCAAGTTTTCGGAGTCTAAGCCCGAGATGCGCTGTTAGAATGTTCCGAAAGTTTGCAATACATAACCAGGGGTGAAAGAGCTTCGCACCAGTAATGTCAGCGCCGGCTGAAAAGAACCGTCCCTCGCCAGTAAGGACAGTAAAGACGGTATCGGGGTCATCATTGAGCTCGCGGACAGCGTTGATGAACTCTGTTAACAGAGTCGTAGTGTACGAATTCAATGCTTTGGGGCGATTGAGCTGAGGAAGGGCACAAATCAGCGGCAGTCTTCTCAGTAACAAGAGGGCAATATGTCTGTTACCTTAATGACGCCTATGCGGTCGCTCACTTCTACCTTGATTTGGGTATAATCTGTCTTCACTACCATGTTGTGCCGATTTTTCAAGCTTTCCGCGAGATATTTAGATGGGATGATGTTCCGGATGGGATGGAGCGGACACGGAGCATTTGCGGAAGCTTTTACAGCTCGTGGGCCGGATGTCCTCGGCTCCAACGGTTGTGTAGCCTAGCTTGGACTAGCACCACATAGCCGACGAGTGGGCGGCGATTCAGTATGTATGATTTCGCGGGGTAGAATGGGGCCGCCCATAGTGGGGGATTTTTGGTAGCAGCAGTGACGGTATTGGGCCTAAAGAATGAACAATAAAAAGCTAATTATTATTACTACTCTGTTTCTATGTAAAAAGTCGTAATTCTTCCTGGAAGGCACCGCATGCTGTAGAGAAATTGTCTGCTATGCGAGTATCAAGCTCGGGAAGAAACTGCTCCGCCTATGTCGCTGATGTGCGACTTACATCCAGGCGGTGGTGGCCGCCGTGTCCTGCGCTGTAACACTCTTTTCCGCATGCGCCACAGCTGCCTTCAAGATTTGCAAGGCCTCATCGGCTTCCTCGTGCGTCAGAACCAGCGGCGGCAAAATCCGAATAATGTTGCCGCTGACAGCCCCTGTCGGACGGTGACCGAGGAGCAGCCCGTGAGAGCGGCAGTACTCGCTTATAGCGCTCGCGTGTAGCGGGGAGGGAGTCTTTTGGGCCCTGTCAGATACAATCTCAAGCCCAATCATCATGCCCAGGCCGCGGACATCGCCGATGATCTCGTGTTCTTTCTGCATCGCCTCAAATCCGGCCTTCAAGTAATGACCCATCACACCTGCGTTGTGGACAAGGTTCTCCTTTTTCAGGATTTCGATATTGGCAAGGCCAACAGCAGCCAGGAACGGATCGTCGGTATGTGAGGAAGACTGGTGGTAGCCCAGCTCTGCAACGCGATCGGCAATCTCGGGCGTAGTGGTGACGCCGCAAAGCGGAACACCTCCCCCGAGACTCTTGGACGTGGTAATGATGTCTGGGATCACGCCGAAATGTTCAATGGCAAACCACTTTCCTGTTCGGCCGATGCCAGACTGGGCCTCGTCAATAATCATAACGACTCCGTTTTGCGTGCACCACTCGCGCAGAGCTTGGACATATTCGCGGGAGGGAATAATCATTCCGGCGACACTCATGACGACTTCAAGAATAATAGCAGCCGGCTTGCCGGTGGAGGTCCAATTGATGGTGTCGATGCCGTTGCGAAATGCTGCCATGTCGTTCTCGTCATCCTTGAAAGGACTGCGGTAGGCATACGGCGTAGGGATGTGGACGACACCGGCCAGGCCGCTCCCGGGAACACTCTTGAACTTGCCACCCAGGCCAGTGACGGATAAACTGGCATGTGTCATTCCATGGTAGCCACGAGTGACGGCGACTATTTCCGTGCGACCGGTGTAGATCTTGGCCAGCCGGATTGCCGCTTCAGTCGCCTCCGACCCTGTGCAGGCAAAATATGAGCGGCTGAGGTTACCCGGCATTATCTCGGCCAGCTTTTGGGCAAGCTGTATGCGAGGAATGTTTGTGTACCCTGAGCCTGTCTGCACAAGCTTGCCGGCCTGGTCCATGATGGCCTTTGTGTAATCACGATGACAATGGCCGGTTGAAGCACAAACCTGGCCAGATTCAAAGTCGATGTAGGCTTTACCATCAGCATCCCAAACGCGCACACCTTCCCCCTTGACCAGGACCTGTGAGATGTCGTACCGACCCTTGATTCGATATTTCTTATCCAACTCAAGCCACTCCTGCACTGTTTGAGGTGTTGGGGAGATCCCGTTTGCAGGCATTGTCCTTTTATCAGTCATGTTTCTTGAAATAAGGTGTCAAAGGAAGATCAAAGAAAACAGAGCAGCTAAGGACGAGAGACTTGTGTGTTAATTTAATTGAGTCTTCGGCTGCAAGTGGTCAGTTTGGCTTGGTCACCTTCTTTTGTACTTGCAATGCCCACGCGGGTCTCGGAGGCTGTATGGCGAAGCCGAAGCATTGGCAGCATCCACCTAAATTACCATTATGGCAACATGCCCCACGCCGTTGCCGCCGGGTTTCCCCCGCCCTGGCCAGGCAGCTTCAGCAGTTGTAGCCAGTACTTTTTTAGTCGCCGTCGCTGCGCGGGCTTTCTAGTATCGGGTACCTATATCCGGCAGTAGCGTGCAGAACCGAACCACTGCCTTCGGCAACTCTGTGTTGCCTCCGCTGTATCGTCTTTGGCATCACCGAGACATACATGATTCTTTTCGCAAAGCAGCTCTCGGGAAGATACTGCCTTGCACGAGGACCAACCAGAAGCACGCCTACTACGGTGGCTTGACACCAGGATTGACTTAGCACTGACCCCTGTTAGCCATCGCAAAGATTCTGCCTTCAGGTTCTGCATCTCATGAAGGACGCCGGAGGGTCTATAGCGAGACCGAAGAACGCGCGCATAGCGTAAGCTTCCATCAATGCAGCTACTAAAGGCTTAAACACTGTTTCTCACATTTCAGCAGATGTCGCAAATGTCGCGCGCGCAAGGTCAAATGCTCAGGTGGCATTCCATGCGCAAACTGTCGGCAGGCAAACCGCTCTTCAGAATGCGTATACCCGAACCGTAGCCGTCGCATCAAGGTCCAGCAAAGGTTCGCATACCTCCTTGCAATACGGAGCTCTCCTAACAATATATTTTAGTTACATCGATGACCTTCATGACGAAATACAGCGCCTTAGGCGCGCCAGTGATTCTCCAGCAGTGGCCGAGAGGAACCAGGCTCGTGAGCGTGATCAACACTCGCCGACATGTATTGCCGCACCCCAGAGAAGTGCCTCTACGGATGCTTCTGTAGCCTCTATCTCCGGTTCCAGAGAAGCCACGCCCCAAGCTGCCGCTGCTGGTGGTGATACTACCCTGGCCGACCAGACGGGAGACGCTGTGCGCAACCCGCTAATAGATGAACGTCCCTGGTTCTTCCCTCTGACCCCGGAGATGCCCATCCTTGTGGGCGAAGCTACCGATGTCGCATTTGCTACCGTGCTCCGGCGTGAGCTGTTGGGACACACGCAGAATCATTTCCCTCGTCTTCAAAACGTGAACGACGAGACGATTTGCTCATTTTGGGATTCGGACTGCGTCTGGCCGAACCCGGCAAGAGCCCGCTTCTTGCTCAAAGTGTCTCTCAACACCGTATGCAGACGTTACTACCTTGTGAGGAAAAGTTCGACTTTGCAGCTTCTGGAGCAGGCGATCCGAGGCCATCCAGAATGCGACATGACATCGAGATGTAAATTGCTGGCGCTTTTCGCATTAGGCGAGGCCTACTCGACCCGGACCAGCAAATCTGAGCATCAATTCCCCGGTATAAGCTACTATGTAAATGCTTCTAAGATGCTTCGAGTGCTTTGTGAGAAGCCTCGAATTGATTGCGTGGAGATAATAGTTATGCTTGTAAGTCACTTTTCACGCATGCTAATTGAATATTAACGACAGTGTGTAGTCTATTTATTCTCTCGCCATGAATCGCCGACACTCCGCATATTGTCTCGTTGGATACGCTGTGCGATTTGGCATTCTCATGGGCCTTCATCTTAACGTCCCATATCAGCAGCTACCTCACCGTGAGCTGCAGGAGCATAGAAATCGCGTTTGGTGGACGGCGTATACACTTGATCGGAGCTGGGCTTGCATGCTGGGCAAGCCCGTTTCTATCCAAGATGACGACATTGACGTCAACCTCCCATCTACATCCGATTGGCCCACTGCCGCGTCAGCTGAAGATTTCGATGATACCGAGTATCTAATAGCAAGTCTCCGCATTGCTAATCTAGGCGGACAAATTGCGAAGTCAATCTATAGTCGGAGCGCACGGTCTGCTTCCTTTTCTTACCGAGTCCAGAAGGCCTTGAAAGACCTTGGGAAATGGATCCAAGAGCTCCCTGCTCCTCTTCGCGGGTGTTTTGATACAGTGGCAGCCGATACGGCCATGCCTATCATATCTCTATACCTATATTTTAATCAGGTAAGTCAGTATCCGATAAATTTCCGATCATGTCTAGCGTCTCACGTCTCTAGTGCCTCATTCTGGCCTCGAGACCAGTGTTGCTGTATGTCCTCAGCCGCCATCGAGCCTCATCTACAAAAACCACGGGCAACGCCGAATGCTCGATCAGCAATACCGCAACTGCCCTATCAGACGCATGTATCCGCTGCGCCCGAAGCTCATACTCTATCTTGACAGATTCCTGGATAAACGGATCTTTCCCCACCTTTGACTACACGTATACACAATGTCTGTTCTCCGTGTCTATTATACTCGCGATATCCAGCCTACTCGGGAACGTCGACTCCGACGCAGATGGCGAGAATTTCGAAGCAGCCACGCAAATACTTGAACAACTAGACGAAAATGGAAACTTTGCCGCAAAAGAGTTCTGCAAACACGTCGAAGCTATAAAGAAGATTCTTGACAGGATAAAACTAGAAGGAAAGGGTGGAAATAAGAGCCAGCCCGAATTTCACAACCATTCAGATGCACATAATGGTACAGCGCATTCAACAGTGAGCGCTGCATATCCGGTGGTGGATGCTTCAGATTTCGCGTTGGCCGAGTCATCACTACAAGACCTGCTAGATTCTGACTTGAACCTGTCGTCATTCGAAGCTTCAATTATGGACGATAGCATCCAAGCTTTCGTTTGGCCCGAGAGTGATTATTAACGCCGGGGAGATTATTCTTAGCCTAATTGGATACATAAGGGCGACAAATGTCCATAATTTTCAAGCGAGGTCATGCGTGTATGAGTTGAGTTGCATGCCCTAAAACGCCGTAGCAAAGCGCCAATCTCATGCCATGCAGTGGATCGGTCACTATCGGAGTAGCATCTACACACTGATACCATTAGGGGAATATCAGCGCCCTCGGTGATTGGGGAGAAACGCCGGGGGTGGCGTTCTCGGCGCCGTGAGGCGAGTCCGGACTCCACGGAGGTCACTACGCCGGCTTCGGAAGCTTAGCCGACAGTTGAAGGCACCTGTTTGGCTTATCTGCTGATTCGAGCCTTCCCATGGAAATAAATTCCCCTACATCATTATCCAAGATACTACGGGCGCGAAAATATAGTATGCAAACGCTGGAAGACAACGACAATTTGCACGAGCTACGGTCGCGGGCGGACAGCCGCAACCTCGATAGCCGCAACCTCGACAGCACCGAGCCACTAACGTCTTTGCCACAGGTACTAAAGCCGGTGGACAGAGGCAGAGATGCGTGGACGGTTCTCATTGCGGGCTTTGTTTTTGAAGCCATCTTTTGGGGTAAGCTGCTTCTACAACGCGGGGTCGTTCTACTAGGCATCGTCAGCTCACAAAGGCAGGATACCCAATGTCCTTTGGCGTTTTCCAGAAGTACTATTCCGAGCTCCCGGAGCTCCAAGAGGGAAAATCTCAAATTCCATTGATCGGTACTCTGGCGCAGGCACTGTACTATCTCGGGGCACCTCTCGCCGCTCTCGCCACCAAAATGCTCCCAGCGTATCAGCGGCACCAGATATGGTTCGGCTGGCCGTTTTGCATCCTGGGACTTGTCCTGGCATCGTATGTGTCGTCAGTGGGTGGTCTAATTTGCACACAGGGCTTCATTTATGGCTTTGGCTTTGTGACCATGTCCTATCCCATCGTCAGCATGGTCAATGAATGGTGGGTGGCGCGCAAAGGCATGGCGTTCGGACTTATTTCCGCGTCATCCGGTTTCACCGGCGCTGTTATGCCCTTCATAATCGAGGCCCTGCTGGCAAAGTACGGGCACAAAACGACGTTGAAAGCTTCCGCGGCGGCCATGGCGATCCTAACCTTCCCACTACTGTTCCTCTTCAAGCCTCGTCTGCCGCCCTCTCGACAGTTCAGCCTCGCAAGAGCCAATTGGTCCTTCTTTGACCGCTCTCTGTTTTGGGCCTTTTCCGCTTCAATCCTCATTCAGGGAATCGGCTTTTTCTTCCCGTCTGTCTTCTTACCTTCGTATGCTGCAGAGGTTGGCATTTCTCCCACAAACGGCGCCTTGTTGCTGTCCCTTATGTCAATTGCCCAAGTCCTCGGGCAGTTCGCCTTTGGCTGGCTATCAGACAAGAACTTGCCCGTCAGCTTACTTGCGTCTATATGCTGCATAGTAGCAGCGGTCTCCACGTTTGGATTATGGGGCATGGCAAAGTCTATGTCGCTACTCATCCCTTTCAGCCTCATATATGGCTTCTTCAGCTTCGGCTTCGCCACCATGAGAGTGGCTATGGGTCGTGCAGTTAGTGACGACCCCTCTACGATTTTCTCTACCTATGCCATCTTTGTCTTTCTGCAAGGTGTTGGAAATATTTTGGTCGGCCCTATAAGTGCCGGTTTGATGTCCAAAGCGACAGTGATGAGCCGTTTTGCAGCAGGCAAATACGAGGGTATCGTCGTCCTCACTGGCTCTTCGTCGGTCAGTGCAGTGTTTGTTATAGGTCTTTGGCATGCTTGGAATAGTTTAGTTGTGAGGAAGTGAGGTTTCTCGTGTATCGTGGATGATGAACACAGTTGTTGGATGGGCACAACGCAGTGGGCAGTTGACCGTTTCTGGTACAACTGACCGAATTTATAGGCAACATTATTTCATTTAATAATACATGCCTGGCTACAGTACGTGCATTCCGTCACTAACTACCTGTGCGCGCTGAATGATTCCATACCAGAGCCAAGATGGAACGCCACCCTGGTGTAAGACAACATATGTATCTGAAGTGGTGTGTCGAAGCCAAGGGCTGGTTTGCTGCGTTGTGTTCTCAACCACAATCCAGCCTTGATAAGCTACTAAATCAGGAGTTCATAAATAAGCTGATGTCTACTTACGAGATGGAAAACGCAGCTTGGAAAGAATCTCTTCGCCGTGCCTGCCCGCGGCAGTGAGTAGCTCCACTGGCCGCTTCATAGCAACCTATCAGCGGCGTAATTCCCACGTCGCCAGCCAATAATAGTCTGTGTCAGACAGCACGCATTATCAATACCCATACAAAAGAATATGATGCTTCAAGCAGCAACGGGCGTGTTTGACAAATATTGAGCTGAGAATTAAGACTCTCGACGTGACAATGTAGGGCAAGCTACTTAGGGCTTTGCCATTCGCTTCTATCAATTAAAAACAAGGCTTTCATCTGACTTAGTCACTTTAAGCTGCCTCTTCCCTGTGGCTGGCAACCGCCTCCATTTTCTCGTTATGTTGATTCAGTTCCTGCTCTTGATCGTATTCTTCGGCAAACTTTCTTCCATGGCGACCGATCTTGTACCATGGAAGATCGAACATCTTGTCTATGCCTTCCAGACTGCGACCGGCGGCCTCGGGGACGCACATCCAGACCCAGATACCGCCAACAATGCTTACTACGCCAAAAAAGTAAAACGTGCCATGCGGAGTGAGACCGTGGTGTTCAAGAAGCATGTTGGGCAAAGCACGGTTCGTAGCATACTGCATGAGAAAGTGCATCCCCATGGTAATGGATGAACAGACGGCGCGAATACGCAATGGGAATAGTTCAGAAGAAAGCAGGTACTGTCCACTGTTCCAACCAAGGGCCCACCCAACGCCGGCGATATAAATCATGGCAATGGCACCCTCAGAAGCCTTATTCTGGGAGCTGGTCGGTGTAAAGCCGGGGTTGTTTGCAACAGGAACCAGGTTAAGGAAGACGGCAACATAGAACAGCGCAACTGTTTGGATAATGATGCCGGTAATGAGGGCGCGCTTGCGGCCAAAAGCGTCGATGAGAAACAGAGCACAGATGACTGAGGAAACAAGCTTAACGACTCCGAAGATGACACTGGAGAAGAGAGACTGCCTCTCTCCTGTAATGCCAACCAGCTTAAACAAATCAGGCGCATAAACGGTGATGCTGTTTCCGCCAGACCAGCAGGCCAAGACTTGGGCGAGATTTGTCAAGAAAAGGCGATACACGTTGCGACGAATGGTGAATACCTCTTTGAGGACTCCCATCCACCCCATACCCATGGTTGCTTCCTTTTCCTCCTGGAAGGATACGTCTATTGCTGTGATTTCGTCCAAGACATAAGGATGGTCAGGGGATACTCCACGAAATTTGCAGAGAATCTCCAGGGCCTTTTCGCGCTTGTTCGCACTGATCAGATATCGAGGTGATTCCATCTGGAAGAAGCTGAGAATGAGGATCACGCCGGCGAACATGAGGTGAAGTGAGGTGGGAACGGCCTGTACATAAGTGTTAGATTGAGACGCTCTATTGCTGCAGATGGCACGTACCCATCGATTGAAAGTGTCATTCATGTCCACTTCGGCGGCATAATTTACAGCGTACGCCAGGAGAATGCCCAAGTAGACAGCACCGGTAAAGACGCAGGTGCAAAGACCGCGAATAGGCGCTGGGGAAATCTCGGAGATATAGACAGGCCCGACGACAACAGTCTGGCCGATACCGATGCCCGCAATGAAGCGGCCAGCATACACAGCGCCCATGCTGCCATTGTTTGCGAGGAAGATGGCAATACCTATGATCCAAAGCACACAAAGCTGACGGGTTGCCCAGACACGTCCAATACGGTCACATGCAATAAACGCACTGTAAAATCTGTGAGTGCGAAGACGAGATAAGTTTTCGAGGAGTAGCCTTACATGAGTGCGCCAAGGACACTGCCCAGTTGTACCATAGACGAAACATTACCTTTGACACTGGCAAGGGCGGCGTCATCGAGGCTTTCAATGCCCACCTGGCGTTTGAACGAATCTGAGTTGAAAACACCTGTGATGAGACCTTCATCGACACCGCGTGCGGCGCCCATGAGGCCGAAAGTAAGGACCGCGAGCCATAGCCTCCCGTTTAGGGCCTCCTTGGGCATGGAGCCCGTATCGATCCGAAATATATTCAGAGCTGAGCCGCCTGCCATGGCGATAAATGCTGCTCAAGGTAGCTGTATGACGTAGAATAAAGGATGGACGTTTATAAATAGGCGTTTGGAATACCGAAGGGTGTGGGGGATTTTGGAAAGGAATTCTGTGTCTTATATACACAGATGTTATGTTGTGAGACCTGAAGGTTAGTGATGTACTAGTAAGGTTTCAACTATCGCTTACTGAGCACCGAATTTGGAGTCTCTCGTTCCGTATCTTTCTCGTCGACACGTTGGGGTAACTAAGTTTTTTTCCACCGGTAGCAAGGATCTCAGTCTTCCAATACCCATTGTGTCGCCGTTCCCCCAATCGGAGAAGGGGGGAAATGCGGAGGTGGCGGCGCCCGTCATCTTGCCCCCACGGCCCCCAGTGTTTTTCTTTTGGCATCAAGCTTGAAAAGAAGTTTGGTCTCAAATATCCCTGTTGCCTTCTTCCCTGCGTGCGAACGAGTTGATGGAATTGGAAATGCTGTGACGCAGACTGGTGCCTTTCTGTAGAATGCCAACAAAGTGCTGGCTTGTAGACCCGCGCTCTCTCTTACAGGCGAGCACGCTGTTAGTCGTGGTGCAGGAGCAACACGATGGCTTAATTGATAAGGGTGGCATCTTAATGGCTGGCTGCCTCCTTGGAGAAACCCACTTGCCAGAGAGGATGGGTCACCTCCTCGGAGTTGTCTCGATCGGCCTTAAGCAAGAAGGCACCCTAGTACACAAAAGTTCAACATTGTTGCATGGCATCTGATGGCAATTCCGGTGCAGTAATTGGGGTACCTGTGCCAAGCAACCCCCACGTTCGGACGATGACCGGTGGCGCTCACATCGGGCGAAGACTTGGCGACGGACGTTATTTGCGTGCACCATAGCAGAAGATCATCTATGACATACGGTGTGGCAGGGCTCATTTATGCCGCACGACAGTGTGCAGTACCAGCCTTATCATGCCGCAAAGCCTGTGTACTCCGAAAAGCAATAAATGCCAGCTTCAACATTCTGCGTTGAGCGCACATCATCCGTAGGCGAAACGCCACCTCCGTGTATCCGAACATGTTTCGCTGGGCTTACGCGCGAATAATATGCGTTAACTGCAAGTAATACTGCATTCGGAACATCACTTCACTGACTCGAACTGTCCTTTCAAAAAAGGGAACAGCCACGTCTGCCAATCGAAGCTGGGATCCGCTTACGCCAGCCCCAGTCTTGGCCGTAGATTCATGGGGCAGCCAAAATCCCTAGCCGTGGGGACTTGGCCGCGCCCCTGGCTGCTCCGCCAGGCCAGGAGACTTGAGTGCCTCTCTAAGCTGGAGCCCGGCGCCTATTGTCGCAGGAAGCGCCAATGCCACATCGGTGATGGGAATTATTGGCTTCAATCCGTTGATGACTTTAGACTGTGCAGAGTAGCCGATAAGTTGCAAGTGGCTTTCTGCGGCCTGTGTTGCCGGCCATCGCTGCTCGCCAATCGATGCAGCACCATCATCACGAAATATGGCTTCCGAACCGACCGACCCTTGTTGTGTGCCACGGCGGCGCGTCTACAACTTGCGCTATACATGGTTCGAAGAATCCACTGCAAGCTACTCTGACAGCTTTTCGCCAATTGGATTGCAGATACGCGGCGATGAAATGATTTGTATTTACTTCAAAGCAGATTTCCATGTGTATCAGCAGCTTGGATAAGGCTGGGTGCAACGATGGCTTTGCCAGCCACCCGGTCGCTGCCGTGGTTTCCGGGACCAAAACTACCCCCCTTTCGCTTTGAAGACGGCGCGGATCGAAATTTAACGGTTCTCGGGCATCTTGGCGCTGGGCTGCACTCTTCAGTCTTTAAAACCAGAATCCAGGGCAAGGTTTATGCCCTGAAAGTGGTAAGCAATAGAAGCACCAGGGCATCAACCTGTCCCTCTTTCTCGGTTTGAGTCGGCGTGCCACGCAATTTAGGACCCGCTTGACTGATGACAGGACCCAGATAAAAAAGATGCCCATGAGAGCCTTGTGCATTTGCAAAAGTAAAATCCTTCCTCTCGGAGATGTAGCTCTCGTGAAGCATCTTATAGTTGTGGGTTGAAGTGATAGAACCTTGGCGTCGGCCAGTGAGATCGTTGGAGGGTTTGGCTTTGTGAGCAGTTCGCATATAGTGTCAGTAATACCCATGTCTAGGGATTATAGGGCCAATAGGAACAATAAAAAAAAAGGAATAACAGGAACATTATAGATAGAAATAGATATAATGGCTTTTGTAGTGATATGAGATGAAGGGCATATAAAAAATGGAAAATGGAAAACGAAACACAAAGCGCCAGGCTACTTATGAACATTTGAATAGAGCATGATCCTACTTGCATGACATTATGACGATACAGAAGGAATGAGACCTGATTTCGCTGTGCTGGTAGACGCTTCGTGAGGCTGTACTTGAGCATCTTGAGCCGCGCTTCATCTTGACTTCAATTGGCGACAACAGAAGCCAGGGTAAGTGGCCGCAGGCGGTCATTTGGGCAGATATGGCAAGGTGGAGTATGTTGGAGCAAACGAATATATATAGCGCCCCATATAGGTTTGACAAGTACGAAAGGAAAATAGCTCCGTCCCTGGGCACTGTCGCATTAGCAGCTGGTATTACCAACCACTAGACTGAAAGACTAACCACAACCTTGCCAGATGTAGTGTATTGGTCACGATACGTATATTTACTCCTCTTGACTTCGGTCAACAATTTTACTTAGCCTATGATAGCCTTTTAGCGCTCCACCAGGGTATCAATAATTGAGGATTATAGGGCCAGAGGCCGGCTCTTTGGGATAGACTGAGTCGAGCATAACAGCAACGAATCAATGGATTGCCAGGATGATTCTGCTTATATATATCTCTGTTAAATCTTCCTACTTGCGGGATTGCTCTACAAAAGTCATAGAAACCACGTTTATGTTAAAGGTGCCGAGGTCAGGATGCCTAGACTATAAATAGATACCATTGATCTATATGACAAATCTATTGCTTAATGTGGTTCTCTCACGCGTAATGACAATAATCTCGCTTAGGTCAGTGGGGTAGTCAGGCGTAATGTAGTCCACTTTTGCCTTTCCAGGTAGAGTCCGTCGGGGCTTAATCAGTAGACCGATGGGTCTTTCTTTAAAGTCGTTCTTAATCGGTGTCAAAGATGTTATAGTTGATTTAACTTGTTTGAGATTCTCGAAACTTCCTGTATGGCCACTTTCTTGGAAATCGCCGCTGAATATGTCCGTAATGTTCACCGCATGAGTGATGAAACGTAGGTTCGAGTTTATATGTCTTGGCGACCTCGATCAGGGGAATAGGCATAGTGTCACGGACACAAGTAGAAAACGTAGGAATGACTTCAAGGCCAGAAGAGTGCTTGATTATCCAGCTATTTGATGATCCAGATAGCCTGCCTTTTTAATCAATTGAGTGCTGTTTGGAGGTTATTCAACTTCGTCAGCTGCAATTGCTTCTTTCCAGCTGCTTGTGCCTCGAATAATGTGCCTTGATTTGTATGGCATTGTGACAGATAGTGTTACACCGCTGCATTTTAACACACTATGGAGCAATCCAAGTCCATCATATTTTCGCATCCTTCAATAAAGCGTAAACTCTATGTATATAAAAACTATACCTCTTATATTACCCGTACCGCCTTATGCCATGCTAAATTTACCCAACTATATCGAGCGTGAATATAATGCCTTAAAAGTGCTAGGGCAAGCTCATATCAGAGTACCACTCCACCACTTGTCCTTCGTTTATTGACCGGTGCATACTTCAACGCACACGGCCCAGGAGCACAGAAACCTCCTTGCCAGTCGCATCATAACTGGAAAGCATAAGAGCGACAATTCACATGCAATACGGTAATTTTCATTTTAGCTTCTAGATAGGGGCTATACGGGTTTATCGCTTAAACACCCTCAATTCAACAATGCGCATAACGAAGTAACTCGTTGCCGCAAGTGCAAAACCCATCTCAAAGCCAACATCACCACCGATTTCAGGTGCGCCAGCATGCTTAGCAATAGGGCCCATCCACCACTTCTGGCCCATCCCAACAACAACCCCGACAATACCAACCATGAACGCAAGAACAGCGGCGTATCCCGGAGGAAGCTTGGAGCGGTCGTTGTAGTGATCGGGTTGGTAGCCAGAAAAGCCCCGCTTAAAAACAAAATGATCTGTCAACACAATCCCCTCATAAATAGCAAGCCAATATGCAATCATATTCATGAAGTTATGCAGGGCCGCCTCAAACTGGCTGTATCCGGGAATGGCAATGGCAATGTACACGCCAGTCCCAAGGGTTGACCACACATAGCGTGGGATACGGCTCGTCCAGCGGCCTAAGGCCATCAAGGTAAGAGAGACGGAGTAAATATTAGGACAGTTATTGGCGACAATGGATAGAGCGAGGATGATGACGCAGAACTTGCCGAATCCGCCAAGAGGCTCAAATAGGACAGCACCAAGCAGCCCCCCAATGCCAGATGCGTCGTAGCCAGCCTGATAAATATTTTCGCCGTTGTTGGAACCTGCTGCGGTCATGACAGCAGCGCCAAGAATCTCTGTAAAGAGGAGGGTCGGGAAGATGCCCAGCCACGTTGCAAAGAAGATGTTGCGGCGTGGGCGGTTGCTCGGCTGATACACAGTATAATCGGCCGCAAAGGGCGTATACCCAGTACCAAATCCATAAACTGTCGAGCCGTACGACAGGATTGCTCCAAGCTCGCGCTTGCCGCTATGCATAGGGCTATTAATAAAGTCTCCAGAGTGGGCAAAAACGCCAAGGACAATAAGGAAGACGATAAAAGTAGGTATCCAGCTCCAGAACTCGTACACGTGGACGACCTTATAACCGAAAAATACAATTAGTAAGGTGGCGAGAGCAATAATCAAGATACCAGCGAAACCAGGGACGTCGGTATTAACAGCGTGTATAAGCTGTGCCCCGACGATGACGTTGGCTGAAGCCCAGCCTAAGCTGGCCAAAATATTGAAGACGGCGACTGTTCGCAGGTTAGAAACCAGTCAGAAACATCTCACGTCAAAGGAAAGAATAAAAAGCATAATCAGACGAACCTAGCTTCACACCCCACCAGCCAAACCAGAATCTCGATAGGACCATCTGGCGTAAGCCAAAATACGCCCCGAATATCGAAAAGAAGCACACCGTAGCGCTGCCGAGCAAATTGAAAAATATAATGACCAAGACAGAGTCAACAAAGCCGACATCAAACAGCGGCTTCCCCAATACACCAATGGCGAATGAGGGTACCACCATATTAGCAGCAACCCACTATGAATTTACACAGATGTCAGAAAGTGAGAAAAAAGGCATGCACCTCTGCATCTTGCGGGTTTCCGGAGGAGAATTACCATGGAACCGATGTTGAGATACGACGTATCCGTGCGTTCTTCATCGGGAATACGCTCCACACCTCTGGTTTCGACTTTCAGCTTGGACAGAAGGTGTTGTAGCTTTGTTGTAGGCGGAGAAGTTTTGTGTTCACCGTCGCTGTTGTCGCGCTGGGAACTGGAGTCAACCAGCGTAGCCTCTTTGGGTCCGCCAGCGTGCTTTTCCACATCGTCGTTATGAACTCGCTCCATGATGATGAGACCTGATCTATGGGGTTTTAGGTTTAGCTTAGAGCAAGAGTTTTATTCGCACCTCAGGAAGTCAAACGCAGCTCTTTTATTTTGCTCCATGCCACCACCGTAGTCACACTCTGACGGCAAGCTCCGCCCCCCGCGGGCGTAAAAGAGCATGTCTTCGATCCATTTTTTTTTGGCTTCAACCCTGCCACAAGATAATACTTATGCGGAGGAGGCTGAAAGAAACAGAGGAGAATGTTTCATTCCTGGGAATCATTAGCTAAGTCTTTCCGGTGACTTGCTCGGGCAACCTGTTAGGGCCTTGGCTGTGCGTGTTCAAGTAATGCCGCATGTCGGCAGACCCTCTTCCCGGAGATGTGTCGACGCAGAAATTAACGCATTGAATCATGATTAACCTTTTTTATTAGCTTGTAGCTTCCAGCCCCATCTAGCCCGTGGAGAACATGTTGGGGTATCTCCACGGGCATGGTGGACGTTGCCGATTTCTCTGGAGTTTGACAACACGGAGCATGCCGATGGCGAAATGCTTTGGAGCAACCAACCAAGCCAGGACCCGGTTATACAATGACATTGGGCACATTTGGCGATACTCCAGAGATAATCTTGCTATAACTGGTTGAAACGTGCCATGCAGCGCCTCACAAGGCGCCACGTGGCGAACTGCCCTTTGGCTACTCCGTAATGATGACCGGTTGATGGTTATCAAGCCATAGGCATGCCCTCCCTGTCCATGCCACCAATAGCGTCCCAATCGCCTTCATTCTCCTCGTTTGCTTCATTTATTTTCAATTTTTTATTTAATTTTTCCCCCTTCTTTTTAGCAAGTAATTATAAACTAAGCTCTTGCGGAAATTACCCACCATCGGGACCGCAGCTTGCCCTCTATACGCCAGTAACGGTACAGGTTTGTTTAGGATCCCTCTAACTGTGTTCTTCCCTTCCATTTTTACAGCCCCACAGGTCTTCACAGTAGACAAACACAAAAACTAAGCGCAAGCAGCCTATAAAGATGCTACTAGATAATAGAAACATTGTTAACAGCGTATTTCCCGCTCAATAGCTTCCAGGTTAAGCCGTTAAATTGATAGCCAATGTTGCATAGCGGGCGACAAGTGTGCTTATGCTAGGTGGCAGGAACTAAGGGTGGATGGATCAGGCCCGCGTACATCGTCCCGCTGTAACCTAGCCTCCCAAGGCTTCCTTTTCCTACTTGATCACTTCTTCGCTCAATACAATTTGTCAAAACTAGGAATTGGGGCCTATTTCGGGATCTTCTTGCTTCATTTGCTGCATCAGACCCTGCGTGCCGTTACAGTTTATATGGGGAAGTCAAGCACACTGCCATAATACGGGATAGGCGACAATTAAACCATACAGCAGTAGACGATTAGGCACCTCTCTTTCAGGCCATATAAAAATCACTGTCCAGTCTGCTCCACCGGAGGGTTGTTAGTGGCTGCCGTCGTCTGGATGGGTTTGTGTGGCTTGGTATTGACCTGCACACCAACACCCTGACGTGATCACCCGCAGTCAGTCCTTTTGAACACCAATGAGCCAAACGAAGAAACGTCTATCCAGCCAGACCGAATAATAACTAGTACGAAATGCCACGGGCCCAGGACACTCTTTCGCGCCTTGAGCGCATGCAGTCGAGGCTTTGCCCAGTGGCGCGGCCACTGAGGGCCGGCGGCCTCTAGCCTAGTGCGCCGGCCACAGGCTTGATCCATTTCCCCCACAAGGCAGAGCCAACCACGAGGTGGAGATTCTAGACCATATTACGAGTAGCACAGGGGTGCATGCAGAAGTGTTTCGTGTGAATATATGTGGCGAATATTACACGCTCAAAGTGGTGAGTGGTGAAACAGTACGGATTATTGTCCTTGATCGCCGGCCACGGATACTGACACCATTTCTGCAGTTTCGTTTCTACCGCGCAAAGCAATTGACAGCATCAAGCAGCACCCTCTCCGCTGAGAACAAACAGCCTTGGAAAGCGAAAATAGGAGTATTTCCCAAAATTTCGAACCGTCGAGACAACGCCGACAAAATTGAGGAGAGCTATAAAAAGATAACTATCATCAAAACGCCTATTAAGAGAAGGCATTTAATAGAAGATAGCTCCAGAAAAAAGGTACAGAGCAAAGAGAAGGCCATATAATTACAGCTGTATATATATATGAATGTGAATTAAAGCAGGAATCAGTCTGTTCTATTACTATCTAGAAACTAGGTTGTCATTCGGACATAGCGTCAACTCCCACCGTGGGGGCGAGCGTCATTTCCAGCATAAATCCTCCACATTACACATTACAGCTGTCACTTGGTCCTCGCTCTGCTGGCACGTTGCGTTCTGCCCGTGCTGGCCGGAGGGACGTACCCAGAAGCGGTTGGCCGTCGCCTGGCAATAGCCCCGACCGGTAACCTCGAAACTTGATGTCCGGAGAGATGATGTTGATATTGACCCTCGTCCTCCCACCAAAGGTTGAGCGGCAAGATGTCCTGCTGGCGAGGAATGGTGCGGTACGCCTCATTCAGGCTGGACATTGCCAAAGCCCAAATGCTCAAATTAACAGTGAGCTCGCCGCGCGACGGCCTCGACTCATCAGAAGGGTCGATCCACGGAATGGAGACGTATTCCACTCCCCAGAAGTTTTCATCAGACTGTGTATCATCATGTGAGACCCTGACAGGGACCATCTCGTCTGGCGTGAAGATGAAGCCGTAGCGCACATTGTTATTGGCGCAGTAAGTTAGAACTTGGCGAAACGGCCAGATCCAATTGTGCTTCATGCTTTGCGGAATCCTTCTTTCATCACTGTTCCATTTACTGCTACACTTGCTGTCTCCCCATACCAGAACTGTCGGAATGTCCTGGCCATGGAGATAAATTGCCCAATCTGGCTCTAGGGCCCGTGACCCTCGGTCATTTGCCCTCGATGAAAGTCCATGATACTGCATGCTGATATCCTGGGGGACAAGGCCGAGATCTCTGTGAATCTGTTCCGCCGCCACCTTGAGTGGTTCACGGCAGACCATGGCGGACCATTGGATGACCAAGGAATCCACGTGGTCCTCCTTTGCAATCCGGCACGGCGTGCCTTTCATGTTAGGGTTCGCATCGCTGGTAATGGGTCCAAGGTCGAAGAGGTGTCCGTACGCACCCTGGATGTTACGAAACGTAAAATCCTTCCATTCGGAAACGCGGGTTTCGTGAAGGTCACGATAGTGGTGACTTGATGTGACGGGCCCTTTGCCTTGTTTCGTGAGATCCAATCGTGGGTTGGGGGTCGTAAGTAAATCGTAGACAGTTCCAGTAATAGTCATAATAACAGCAAAAATGGCAATAATGAAAATTATGGCAGGAAAACGCAATAAATGCAATAAGGACAACACTTGAAATATAAGTAACAAGAGCAATATTTTGCCGACAAAATGGAGGAAGAAGAAGAAGTGCTGCTTATGAATATGAATGGATCATGGAGCTCAGCAGGCGCCAGGCGTCTCTATAGTATGGTCACAGATTATCGGGAAGAATGATGTGGAATAGGCAGGCGAATGCATAGCTTTCTCGCCAGAGCAGGCGCTTCTCGTGAGCCTGCCTGCATTGAATGGGCCATTACAGAGTACGGCTTAATTGGTGACGAGAGATGCCGGATAAAGGGGCTGAATACGGTCCCTTTGCGGATGTTAGAAATATCAATGCATTCTTGAATTGAATATGAATGTGCGACCCAATCGTATGCTTTAAATCCGTGGCGTTGAATGGTTTGTGTGACAGGAAGCGCCGGCCAGTTTGTGGCCTGCAGGGACAATGCGACGCGCTGAGGCGCTGGTATTAGTGGCCAGGATTCAAAGGTGTGGCTGGGGGGTGTTTGCACCCTTTCAAGACAACGCGAACCGCGACAGTCCCTTGAGCACCAATGGACAGATCAAAGAGGCGGCTAACTCTCTCCAGCTGAGCAGAAAATAGGCCGTTTCCTTAGGTTGTGAGCAATAAAATAGCCACTCTTTGGCCGCGTGGTCGCATCCAGGCGAGGCTGTGCCCAGCGGCGCGGCCATGGACGGCCACCGGCCGCTGCCGTGGTGTGTTGGCCCCAAGCTCCCACCATTTCCGCTGCATGGTAGCGCCAATCAGGAAATCGAGATTCTCGAGCATCTCGGTCAGGGCCTGCATTCAGAGGTGTTTCGTGTGAAGATCCAGGGCAGATGCTTCGCGCTCAAAGTGGTAAGTGATGAATCCATTGGCCGCCAACCACACGCGCCAGATATGCTGACACCGCCCCTGCAGTTTCGCTTCTCCCGCGCATGGGAATTGATATCGCAGGATGTCCTGGAGAGAGGCCGAGTGGATGTGCAGGACGTCATCCACCACAATGACCCTTTTCACTGCGAATGCCGTGCCTACGGGCGCCTGAAGGAGGTGAACCGCGAGGACCTTGCCGCGCGGGCATACGGCTACGTCATGCTGGACGCAACAACAGAGGACAAGCTCGCCCAGCGCGGCTTCCAAGACTGGCACCGGCACGACGCCGTCAAGAAGCGAGCTCTCCGATGCATCGTCAAGGAGCTGCTGCCCGCGACGGGCGCCAACACACCCGCGTTTACGCGCTCCATGCTGCCGCGGATGCGCCGAGACCTGCAGGACCTCCACGCATACGGCATAGTCGTCTGGGACCTGCGCAGCGACAACTACGCGGGCGGGAGGATCGTGGACTTTAGCCAGGCCAAGACGGTGCCGCACATTGAGCTGTCGTGGGACGGCGTCGCCTTCTCGCGCGAAAAGGCTATTGAGACCTGCGCCAGGGACTATCAGAACCTCGACGCCGTCGTCTACGAATGGAACGAGGAGCACCCGGAGCAGGAGTTTTGGCAGCTCTTCCTGCCCAACGAGTACTATGGCCGGCGGCTGCGCAGCCATGCTCGGTACGGCGCGGGGCTCATGTACCAAGAGGGAGTCAGGCTGGACGCGATATTTTACGACTGGAAGGGCAAGCAGCCTTGGGTCGTCAAGGTGGATGCGGCGGCCACGGAGCGACTGAAGCAACGAAAAAAGAATTCCAAAGCGTCCGGCGACAGAAACGATGTGGTAATCATCAAGAGGCGTGGCAGACACATTCAAAAGAAACCAGCTCGGCGACGGACACGAGTTGAATAGAGGGCGGAGTATTCATGTATATACATTGCTTAAGCAACTGTCGGGAAGATTTGTACGAATATACACTTTGCTGCATTATACACCTCGCGACGTTGGTGCAGCTACTGACAGAGCTACCAAATCCCGCAACAACAATATGCTGGAAGAATCAGGCGACGATGTACGAAAATGCATATTCTGAAGAAGGAACGGAAATAAAAGGCAAAAAGTAGCTTTGCATAACCGTTATATAAGCAAGATTAATTCCCTAAAGCACCAACGCCTCGTCTATGAGCAACACCCTCCACCACCGCCTTGATCCTTCTTACTCTGTTCATGTCCAGCCGCCTGCCCAGACGAAGAAGACTCAGTCGTATTAAACATCATCTCTGGCGGATCATTGCCATGGGCCATGGGAAACAGGCTATTTGTATCCCAGCCGTTCACACTGAGGCCCAAATCCGCGTTGGAGCTGTCCAGCAGGCCTAGAAACTCCTTTGTCGCATCCGAGTCTACGCCGGGCCACTCGCCCATGTGCGTCATGTCGAGATTCGCGTCAAACTGCTGCTGGTACGGCGCGGCGTTGATGCCCAGGTCGTGCGTGTTGGGCTCGCCGCCGCCGCGGTTGTTGCCGTTGCCCATGAAGTTGCCTGAAAAGGTTTGGTTGTTCATCATGGCCGACGGCGGCTGGAGGTTGTCGCCTCCAAGCCACATGTTGCCGTCAAAGTGATTCGTGCCCATGCCCATGCCGCTGCCGGCGTCGGTTCCGGTGCCATCCATGGGATAGCCGAGTGTGGGCGACGCCATGTCTTGCCAGTGCATGTTGGAGGTGCTGGTGATTTGCGCGGGGTTGCTCAGGGTTGGATCCGTCATGGCAGGGCTGCCCAGCGACTCGCTGCCAGAAAACTCGGGAACGGCATCCATCTTGGGGGTTTCTTGCTTGGGACTCTTTTTGGTCGCGCATGTGCAGCGGCCACCAGAGTGACAGCCACAGCCGCCTGAAGAAGTGAAGCCAGCGATTAGAAAAAGGGGACTGTCAAAAGGGGGGGGGCAATAATAAGATGAAGATGTTGAAGGCTTACCGGCACCGTCAACGCTCTTGCCGCATTGACACTTTACGTGGGCGGAGCGAGACTTGCGCTCAGAGCGACAGTGGTTGCATTGTGAAACGGGGCGGCCCTTTTTGCTGATGAGCTGCAGAGGGCGATCTGTGTACGGACGGAACAGGTCCAGTTAGCATAGGGCTGATAAAGTAATGGCAACCAGGGTCTCTCTCACCTTTGTGCTGGCAGTTGCGGGTGCGATGGCCGCGAATGCAGCCTTCGCAGGCATACGTCTCGCCGTCGATGATCATGAGAACGACATGTGTGATGGAGCGGTGTGTTGGATGTAGTAGCGTGTCGACGTAGATGTAAATGTCGATGTGAGGTAGATGCCAAGATGACGAGGCAGCCCGGTAGATATGTCGCGGTGCCGTCTTGGCTTGATGCCGAGGACGGAAGCTGATGACGTTTGTAATGTGTAACTGGCGTCGCGTGGTCGCTGCCGCGGATGTCGCCACCCTGCAAAGGCAAACTGCGCGACTATCGCCTGAACGGAAAGCGAAAAACTTGCCCCACAAGACCCCAACCGGCAGACCGGGTCCGGGCCACTCAGCCGGCAGATTTGTAGATTTGGTTACTTTGTAGTTGACGCTGCGTGTATTTTGCTGCAAAGGGGTACATATTTAAGACTACAAAATAGGTGAAAATAATTCGTACATGACTCAACATTCTACCTATCGCGTCCTCCATCACAACAACACACGTGTCAGCTCCCGAACCCAATCTCGCGCCGAATCTGCCGCTGCGTGTTTTTTGCGGTGTTTCAAACGCCACGCGGGGCCACCAAGGCTCACGTCCAATAGAAGACTGCACTTCACGACTCACCTAGACGGGCACGTCAATCCATGTCCTTGTCAAGATATCGGACCACACCGACATGATTCAACATATATAAGCAATTCCACCGCCTTCTAGAAAATAATCAAACTTGAAAAAACTCTGTACCTGTACAGTTTCTTTGTATTCCAGTCGGTCCAAATCAGGACGCATCCCACTTACACGCAGTCCCTACCGTCCTTACCCAGTCGCTCTCTATTACAAAGCAAATATTGGCCCCCTGAATTCATCACCCTGCCAAGCTTGCATGTCTATCTTTCAGCCTTATACCTGGCGGTTCAAGTGCTCGACCGACTGAAGCGGCAGAGCCTCAAACTTGGCATTCTTGCGCCGCCGCCACCACAGCAATTTCGACGGCGGCATGCTGCTCCCCTCGCCCTTGAGGACGAGCCCGGGATGCATCACATTCAGCGAAACAATGGCAATCAGCATCGGCAGTGCATCCAAGTACAGCTGAAACCACTCATGCTGAAGTATCGGGTTCGAGCTCGTCGCTCCGCGGCTAAACTCAATCAGCCGAAAAATGATTCGCCCCTAGAACATTGTCAGTCCTAACTCCTGCCTAGCAGAACCAACCGCAAGAAAAAAAAAAAAAAACCTACCACAATAAGCACCAGAACAAGAAAAACCACCCAAACAAGCACCTTGGCCCAGCGGCTCCTCGCCCGCGCGGTCCCCTCACGGCTCTCGCGCGTAAAGTCAATGTAAAACGCCACGACGACAACCACAAACACGGCCACAAACGCCAGCTGCACGCTGCCCCCGACCATGTAAATCTTCTTGCCCAGGTCCGCATTCTTCTTGTTGTCGTCGCCGCCCGCCATGAGCGCGCCGCCCACGGCCTGGATGAAGAAGCACACGACGTCGGCGGACACGAAAAAGGTGGCGACGCGGGTGGCGGGGATGCGTAGGACTTGTCGATTCGAGTTGAGAAAGTAGATGAGGCGGGCGATGATCATGTAGGCGAATGCGTTGATCCCTAACGCAAACAAGTTACGAAGCTGTCAGCATGCGTACGTGACAATGGTGAAAATGTGATGGGGCAGTGACTTACACAAAGGCGCCAGCAGAAACAACAGCGTAGATACAATCACATACGCCGAAACCTGCTGATCCCTCGCCCCCAGCGTCTTGAGAATAAAGCAAAAACACTCCCACGACGCACCCATAATAATAATCCAACAAAACGGCTGACAGGCACTCAGTCAGTAAAATCGCCTCCCCCCCCCCTCTACCCCCTGGCCTCGGAAGAAAACGTACCTTTTTAAACTTGACCGCCTGCACCACATGCACCATCGTCGTCAAACCAAACGCAATCGCAAACGCCATATTATCCTCCCACTTGGGGTAGAATCCGTAGTTGGCATTGCACGACGTCGGCGGAACGTAGCCGAATTTATCGGGCACCGCCGTCGTGCAAGTCGCCGTAGCAAGGCTGGTCACTGCGGCGAGCAGTTGCGTTGGGGTTGGGGTAATGAGATCCATTGGCTTGTGATAAAGAATTTTGCAATTTCAGTGGTTCTTGTAAATTTAATAGCTAAATTCTGTAATAGAGTTGACAAGAAAGTGTCCATGTTATATGCCAAACCCAGATCCTACTCGCATTCTACTTACACAAGGCTTGCGCGGCCTCATACGCAAATACAAAGTCACAGCCCCTTGGCGTTTAGAAATTGCGAGATGCAAACCGCTCGCGTCCTGAAATAGACATGAAAACAACAAAGAGTGATCCAGCCCTACTGGTGTGTCCCGTAAAATATACTCCGTACACGTTCCGAGATCTGCCCTACAACCGAGTCCGATCTGTATTCAACTCGGACTATACGCCACCACTCCACCACACAACGTACCAGAGGCAGCGAGCTGATGCACAGCCTCCTTTACTCGTTTACCGCATTTAACCATAATACAGAACCTTCGATGCCCTTTGGCAGCCTTAACTGGATCGCATTACGCACATGGCTACGCGTCTTCTTCCTCTAAACAGTTCGACCCAAAGATGAAATTATATTTATACGAGTCTTCCTATGTCCAAATATGGCAAAAACACAGCACAAAAGCACAAAGCATACCGACATTGCTGAAATGCAAATGAACCCCAACCGATCCGAACCCGTCCAGAATCCCATGTACAATACAACAACGTAAAAGAAACCAAGCCAGTCTCCGTCACACCCTCAAAAAAAAAACACTCTAATATTGCAGTGCATGAAACACGCCGCTGCTGCTTCGTAGCCTTCGTTACGCGTCGCGACATTACAAGAATCCCTTTGTCAAGCTATGCGCCCGGTTGATGCTCGCGTCCTTGTCATCGGCCTCCGTTGCTGCCCTGAAAGGGGACATGCGGCTGCGAATGCTGCCACTGGCGACGCTGCTGCCACCCTTGAGGCTCTTGAGGCTCTCTACCTCGCGCTCCAGTCGCAGTGACTTTTCCTTCTCCTCTCGCAGGTCGCGCTCCGCCCGCCGAGTCGACAGTTGATTCGTCGACTCCGACGCTTGCAGCTCATCAATCGTCTTCAGAAGCTTGTCGACCTTTTCGCGCATCCGGCTGACGTCCTCCGAGAGCTGTGTGTTTTGCTTGTCCTTGCGCTCCACCTGTCCCTGGAGATCCTTGACTGCGCGGTCAACGTTGCGGACCGATCGCTGCGACTGGGACTTCTCCGTCTCATGCTTTTCCAGTTGCGACTCAAGCTAGGGAATCAGTTAGCCTTCTATTTCTTGTCCTAGTGTATCGCATTGAACTTACTTCTTGGATTCGCTTGTGTAAAAACTTGATGTCTTGGCTGGCGCTCGAGAAGCCCTTGGTTTCAAGGTCGACAAGCTTGAGCTGCGCCTCATTCAAGGTTCTCTCGACCGCCGCCTTTTGCGATAGAACGCCGGCAGAGTTATCCCGCTCCGTGGCCACCTCCTTTTGCATCTCGGCGACTAGCGCTTCGGCCCTGCGCATCTTCTCAACTGCGGCAGCCGCAACGTCTTCCTGCTTCGCCAGGCTAGACTTCAGCTCAAGCACTTCCTTGTCCATGCTAGCCGCATCTCGGAGTGTCGCACTGTCACCGTTGGCAAGCTCGTCAAGGCCAGACTTCGCTTCTTCCAGGCGGGTTTCAATGTTGCGCTTCTCTCGCACCAGCTGGTCTCGCTCCGCCGTAATCTCATCCACGCTGGATCGAAGAGTCCGTACCTGCGAGAGCAGAGTCACAACCTTGCCTTGTGCCTCGCTGTGAGCGTTGGCGGCCTCTTCACGCGACGCAGAGACGTCAGCCAATGTCGCCTCCATGCGCGCCTTTTCCTTGGACCAAGTGGAGCTGTTCAGCACCTCATCATCCCACTTGGACCTGAGGTCATCGAGTTCCTCTCGCAGGCGCCCAATCTCAGTCTGCTTGTACAGCTTCTCCTCTCGCGCGATGTCGAGCTCCTTTGTCAGGGTCGCGAACTCTGCTTGGTACTTCTTCCGAGTCTGCTCCATGCTCGATTCTTTGTCTTCAATGTCCATCGCGCGCTGGCTCCTGTAGTCTTCCAGCTCGTGCTGAAGCCTCTTCTTGGATTGGATTGCTGCGTCAAGGTCCGTCGAGATATCCTCTACCTTCTCGTCAAGGCTCTGGTTCTGTTTCTGAAGGTCCTCGATCTGCTCATCCAGCTTCTGTCGCTCCGAAAGAATCTCTGCATGAGCATCCTCAGTTTCCTTCGCCTGTGTCTTAGCAAACTGCTCCGCCCGGGTTGCCTTTAATACGGCAATCTCGGCTTGCTCGAGCTTGCCAAAGTACTCGTCAGCACGAGTCTTGTACATCTCAAGGCTAGATGTCACGTCCGCGAGCCTCGCAGTCTCGGCGTCGAGTCGGATCTGAAGATCCGTGTATTCTTGAAGAAGTTGGCTCCGGTTCTGCGATTCCTGTTCGCGTGCCACGGTCATTTCTTGGAGATCAGACTTGGAATCGCGCAGCTCCACTTCGAGCTTGGCTCGGTCGTGGCGCATCTTGTCGAAGTGCGACTTCACATCTGTCAACTCCGCTACCGCATCCTTATGGCTGTGCAGCAGAGCACGGCGAGACTCTTCTTGGTTGTTGAAGGCGTCAAGAAGCTCCTCGTGAGACCTGGCTTGGATGTCCCGGAGGGACAGCTCTCCAGTCCGGATATTCTTCTCCAACGTGGACACCTTTCGTGCCGAGTCGTCGAGTTGATCTTGCAGGCGGCTATTTGCCTTTTCCAGCTTTTGCATGCGGCGTATCGAGGGGCTCGATTCGTCGTATGCGGAGTCTGGGCCAGGCGTTGACCTGTCAATTTGGCTTTGAAGGTGTCGGTTTTGCATTTGCGTAAGTTGCAGCTGGTTCTGAAGCTCTTCAACCTCAGCCTTCAAGTCCATGCGATTATTAACGACGTTGGTATCAATGGTTCGATCAGAGCGAGCGGAGTCCTGAAGCTCATACTCGGGCTGTTGCTGCTTTCGCGTCGGCGTTGTATTGTTAGAGGCACGGCGGGCTCCAGTCTTGGATAATCTCTTCTGAGTAGGAGAGCCTGTGTACGGGGCCTCGTTCGGATGGATTTCTTCCAGCTTCGGGCGGCTCGGCGTGTCGTCCCTCGATGCGCGCAGTTCAGACAACTGCTGCTCCGCATTGCTTCGTGCCGCAGTCTGGGCTCGAAGATTTTGTTGCAGACCTTCGACCTTACGAACCAGGTCAAAGTTGGCCAGCATGCCTTTGTCGCCAGTGCCGTCCATGGGGGGCGGCGTTTCTGCGCTCGGATCTACAGTCTTGAGAATCTTCAGCATTTGCTCACGCAGATCCTCCAGCTCGCGATCTCGAGAAGCCAGAGTGCCTTGCAGCGTTCGCACTGTAGACTGTGCCTGGGTTCTCAGCTGCTTTTCCGACTCAATTGTACGATTAGCTTCGGCCAGCTGCGCTGTGAAACTCGAGGACGCCTTTTCGGCATTCCGGCTAGACTTGACTTCTCGTGCCACTTCGTGGTTAAGGTCCTCCATGTCAAGCTGCAGCTTCTCTGCCTTCTTCTCTAATGACGCAATAGTAAGCTGTGCCTCTCCCAGCTTTCCATCTAGGACGGCATTTTGCTCCTCAAGCTTGTTCTTCTCACGCTGGAGAGACATGACTTGGCCACGTGAGGCGTCACTAGCGCGTGAAGTTGATCGTGCAATCTCAAGGCCCTTCTGCTGCAGTTTGTTCAAGAGAGCACGGTTATCGTTCTCGGAGGCTGTCAATCGACTCTTGACAGTGCCAAGCTCTCGCTCCATGCGCTCTTTGGCTTGGTCATTCTTCAGTCCGAATTCACCAGAGGCTGCCATGGTCTTATTTAGGCTGTCAATCTGGCGATTGAGCTTGTCTGTCTCTCCTTCAAACCATTGGAGCCGTGATTGTGCCGCGTCCAAATCTCTTCGAAGGCTCTCCTCGCGGTCCTTTGCAGTCTTCGTGGCTTGGCGTTCCCGGGTCTCTTCGGCAGCCATGCGGGCCTCCTCGGCTTCGGCCTTGGCGACGCGTAGTTTTCGAATCTCTTCACGAGCATCGTCTCGTTCTTTTTCGACTGCCTTACGTGTCTCCATGTGCCGTCTCAAAGCATCTTGCTGGACATACAGTTCCTTCTCAATGATGATCTTCGATTCATTCAGAGTATCAAATTCGTCCTTGAGAGCGCCATACTTGTGTTCGCCAAGCAGTAAAACGTCATCGCGAGATTGCTGCTCTCTGCTCAAGTCCATTTGGGTTTGATACAGCTCGTCCTTGAGTTCTTTGATCTGGGACTCGAGACGCTGGCGAGTTTGATCCGCTTGCGCATCTTCTGAGAGACGCGCCTCTAACAGTGCCTTGGCGTCAGCAGCTTCACGCTCCAACTGAGAGTGCTTTGACTTTAGGCCAACGAGCTCCGCTTGCACTTCTCGGAATCGCGTAGTTGTCTTCTCAATATCCTCTGTCAAGGCCTTCTTTTGTGACTCGAAGCCCCGACGCTCTGACTCAAACTGCTTCTTGTCGCTGCGGAGCAAAGACAGCTCGCTTTCTTTATCACGGACGAGATCTTCGTACTCTGTAGAAGTTTTGGAGAGTTGGTTGAGTCGCAACTGAATATCCTGGCTCTCCTTTACGACCCGTGACTCTCTGGCCTTGACAGTATCCAGTTCCTTCTGCGTGGCATGCAACTTCACCTGAACGTCCTGGTCAACCTGTAGCAGCTTGCTTTCCAAGTCCTGCGCCTTTCTGTCTTTCAGTGATAATTGACTCTGGAGCATCTTGATCTCACGCTCCAAAGCCTCTTCTTGCTCAGATCGCTCCGACTGCTTCTTTGTGATGTCATTGAAAGAAACCTCTAGCTCCGAAGCCTTGGAAGAAAGATTATGCTTCTCTTCTTCAAGTTTCGCAATGAGGCTAGCCGCTTGGCCGAGCTGAACCCGGTGGCTCTCAAGGTCCTGCTCGGCACGACTCTTGGCTTGCATGATATCATCCAGTTCATCTTCCAAGCGTTCTTGGTCCTCAAGAGCTCCTGAAAGCTTCTCTTCCAGCTCAGTCTCGCGGAGCTGAAGCCGCTTGAAGATCTCCTCCTTGTCAAGCGCTAGCGCCCGCTCGCTCTCCAGAGTCTGCTGGATCCGAACAATCTCAGTTTGGCAGCTTCGTCGCTCGTCCTCCAACTTTTGTCGGTTCTCCAACTCGGAGCGCATCTTGTCATTCAGCTCCTGGATCATTGCATCTCGCCTCTTAACCTCGGTGGCGCTTCGTGTTGAGCCAAGCAGCGGTTTCATGTTGACAATTAGCTGCCACCAGGGATTGTCCACAAGGTCAAGATAAACATTGAAATTTCTTTGAATAATTCTTGTCGCTTCAGTGCGGAACAATCGCTTGTAGGCGGCGCGCCGTTGAACAAAGCCTCGCGCAACCGATTGGAACCGTGACATTATCTCGGTGATCAGTGCATCGCGTTGCTCCTCAAGCTCGGCAAGGACGCCGGCACGGAAGAAGACCTTTGTTAGACCAACACGATACAAAGACTTGTCCAGTGCAAGTTTCTCCAGCATGATGGTAGCAGCCGCTTGGCCTTCCAAATAGCCCTTGGGCATATTTGTGCAAAGGACCTCATATCTTGAGCGGAATTCATTAAAAGGCAGTCTGTTCGGGAAACCAGTTCGAGCAATGCGTATGCCTTCAAGAACACCATTGCACCTCAGCTGATCCAAGACCAAGAGGTTGCTGAACAATTTGGGGCGCTTCTTGTGATTGGGAAGAATACAGCGAACAAAGTGCGGGTGCGTAGAATGCAGTTGGCCCATCAATGTATGGAGCTGCTCCTTGTGCCTCTGCGCCACCGTACGGAATAGACCCTTCTTGACACGGTTGCGACCACTGCCAACATCATCGTCAACATCGGCGCAATCGGCGAAGAGGGCAGCGATGTGCTTGTTACTAGACGTAGCTAGCAATCTTGTGATGTTGTCATTCAGCGGATCTTTGTTCTTCTGAAGCCAGCCCTCCGTCTCGTACTCGACCTCGGCCGCGTAGTGTGTGAGGATGAAACCTTGGCCAAGTCGAGAAGGACGGTATTTCGGTGTCTTCTTTTCCCACAGAGAGTTTAGTTTCTCAGTAAAGGATTTGTCTGTAGCCTTTGGCATCACGCAGTCCTCGTCTAGGCAAGAGAAGATACCAATAGGGTTGGACAACTCAATGAGATCGATTGTAGGCTGCAAGTCACGACCAAAGTCGATGAACTGCCACTCGATCTGCTCTCTGGCGTACTCCTCTTGTTCTAGGACAAACATGTGGTGGTTGAAAAACTGCTGGAGTTTTTCGTTGGTGTAATTGATGCAGAGCTGCTCAAAGCTGTTTTGTTCGAAAATTTCAAATCCAGCAATATCCAAGACTCCAATGAAGTGCGACTCATCAGAGCCCATTCCGGAGCTGCCAAGTTGGCGGTTAATTCTCGCAACGAGATCTCCAAACCCTCGTTCGTATATGCCCTTCGAAAGAGCATCAAGAGCGAGACGGACTTGCTCAGGGGTCTGAACCTTTTCAACCCACTCACGGCCTGCCTTCACCTTTGGGTGAAGTAGTCCACGCAGGAAGGGTTCCGCAGGCACACCAAGCAATTTGCAGACTACAGCGGCCTGTTTCCTAGCTTCAGCAGAGAGAGAGGCCTGATCCGCGCTCCTACTCTCCTTCATCACTTCGATGTTACCGAGATGTAGAACGGATGCAATGGTGCGCAAAACAGAGTCCTGTTCTTCCTCAGAGAACCCCATTACGTCGAATGCCTCCATGAGTGAGTCCCATTCTTCCTTGTCAGAGACTCCTGTAATGGTGTCATTGCCATTTCGAGTGTATGAGAAATCGTCGACATCACAACCATCAAGCAGGAAGTCTTTCTTCATGCGAGAGTCAGCTCCCTTTAGCAACTGGTAGAAAATATGGTAGTTGCGCTCGTTGCCGTTGATTCGCACTACTCGGGATTTTTCAAGCAGATACCAGTTGATGTGAGCACCGGTAATCCCACCATGGCGGCTGAATTCTATGCGGATAAACTTTCCAAATCGCGAGGAGTTGTGGTTTCGTACAGTCTGGGCATTTCCAAAGGCTTCCAAAATAGGATTGGCCCTCAGGATCTGCTGGGAAAGGTTGGTTTGCTGGCCGCGTCGGCCCGTAGCGGACTCGGTCTGGGCGACGGCTGCCAAGTACTGGATGACTTTTTTGGTGTTTTCAGTCTTTCCCGCTCCTGACTCACCCGTGACGAGGATGCTCTGGTTGGTACCCTCCTCGACCAGGTTTCGGAAGGCCTCATCTGCAACGGCAAAAATGTGAGGCTTTGTGTCTTCCCGGCTGCGCCCTTTGTACATGTTGATATAGTCATTGTTGTAGATCGGAAGCGGGCAGTAAGGATTTACTGTAACGAGGAAGAGGCCCGAATATGTGTATATGAGGTCTGATTGGTACCGAATGCGAAGATTGTGAACGACAGACGCTTCGTTGAGGTGCGTCAACTCAGCCATATCATTCGCTTTGTCGAATTTCGCGGGATTCACCTTGTCGACGCTCTCGGAATCAACTTCGCGTTGCTGAAATAGCTGTTAGTATAGTCGTTGCAGAGCTAGCACCAAGGTAATACGCACTGTCCCGTCATCGGTTTGGACGAGCAACTTGCTGCCCGCCATCTCTTCGACAACCCAGCCTTTTACAAACGCTTCCTCTGGGTCATTAAGCCACACATATCGCTTGCCAGAAAAATCGTTTTCGCCTTCAATTCCCTTCACGGCATCCTGCCCGCGCGCCGCTTCTTCGGCTTTGATAAAGGACGGGGCAAAAGTAGTCGAAGTTGGGGTGCCGCTCCTGGAGTCGCGTCTTCCATGCTGTGTTGCAGCTGCAGGCGGAGTCAATGTGACTCCTAAAGGATTCGTGGAGTGAGATCGATTGTGCGATGGCGAGCCTGGGGCGGCTGGTGCTGGCGAGGGAGAGGAGAAGAGTGCAGACTTTGGTCTGCCATTAGAGCCTTGTGCAGGCATTGGCGAGGGCATTGGCGAGCCATTTCTCGAGAATGGGTTGTTACGCCGTTGTGATGGCGCGTTGTTTTGTGAAGACATTTTCGCGGCAGGCTTCCATGAACACACCGCTGATGTGTTCAACCAACTACCGATGTCGCTGGACGCGTATCAACAGTGTCGCGTCACCTAGAACGACCTATCGTTCCGTCAATGGACCGGCTGTTGTTAGTAAAATTGGCTAGAGAAAAGAAAGAAAAGAAAAGAACTTCGAACGGACCACCGCTAAGCGTGAACAATGGGCGCCCATACGAAATCTAACAACGATGAAGTTAGTGACGATGAAGGTCTCACGGCACTTGGTATTGTTCACCTCATGGCGTAACGGCCATCGTTGCTGGGGTAAAACCCCACCGAAGTAAACAAAGGCGGTCACGTGAATATCTTGTGTCATTGGCGGGAAAATGGCGCTAGTCCGGATATAGAATAGCTCTATGGTGCAGCTTCCTTGCGCGAAACGTCACTTACCGCCTACTAAAATAAAATCCTCTAACGAACCTGCCTCGAGGTAGATTTAAAGACGGCATACCATCCTTCTCGGCGCTTCTCTGCTGCGTGGCTAGACAAGGACCGTTGACAGCGTGCATGAACTCCCGACTCTCTCTGCTGTTACGTCCTGGCCGAAATATCCTGACCCCTCAAGCGCCCCAACAAGGCAGGCAAATTTTCGCGTTTTTGGAGTTTGTCCGAATCAGAATATCGGCCGAGGGTAGCTTCCCTACGGCACCGAACGGCACGACGTGATCGACCTTGTTATGCGATATTACGCACCACAATAATTCGGCTTGGGGACAGGAGAGTTGTTGAGAGCAACGATGGCGTCTGGGTACTGGCCTGGGACACAACCGTCCTATGAGCCGTCCTTGCAAACCCAGCAAAACGCAGCCCTCCAGAACAATGGCCAAGCATTTATGTCGTCGAGCACCTCGAATCACAGCACTGCAGTTCGAAATTCATATGATAAAAATCACCAAACGATCCCAGGTCTCGCCCTAAGCTTCTCGGGAGCTTCCGGCGGCGTCTCAGGCTTTCATGTTAGCCCCTCAACGGCCGCTACAGTTCCAGCAACTGGTGGAGGCGCAACGAGCGGGGATACTGAAGAAGGGGAGCTGAGTGATGGCGAATTGGAAGATATATATGAACCGCAGGAGCAGGCTACTGACAGCTCAGGCGTAGCGCTGGCCGCCGTCGACAGCAGGGTCGGGATGCCAACAACATTAGACGTTCGACGAGACCGATCGGGATCATATTCACCATACCTTTCCCCTGGTGAAATGGATACTGATTCACCTGAACCTCCACGACACACAGAAGCACAGACCTTAATCCCCCAATCACTGGAAGAGATGAAGAAGCGAGCGCAAGATGCTATAATACGGTTGCAACTTGCAAACGTCCAGTACCAAGATTTTATCGACGAAGGCATCGATAAAAGCGTCATAGATCAACTTTTTGGAGCCCTAGGCCTCGAGATTCCAAGCCTACAACAAACAAACCTCAGCTCTAAACTACCTACCGCGGAACATAATGCGGCGAACCCAGCAGAAGAAGGCAAAATGCCAGAGCATGCTGTGGTTACGGATAATGCAACGCCACCAAACGGCCAGGATAAATCCGAGTCGAGGAAAGACCGAATAGCGAGACTCTTGGCAGCGAAGGGTTCCACATCCAGCAAGACTGCAGCAGGTGCTACAGTAGTTGGGAAGGTGTCCAAGCCGTCAGGTGGCGTGAAAGTTAATGCCGAAAAATCGAAACTGCTACAAAGAAAGATGGAGGCCCTACTCAAAGCTCGTGAAGCGCAGCAACAAGAGCGGATTCGCCAAGCAGCCACAGACACAGAGTTAAGCGACGCCGCGAATGCCGAAGAAGCCGTACCTGGCGAAACTGCCATTAGCATTGCTGTGGACCACCAACCTGGGCAAGACGCATCTTCATCGTCGAGTTTAAATGCAGCCACACCAACAGCCACAATTGACGTGCCACCTGCGAAGAACAAGGGTAGTTCTGCTGCGGTTGGAACGCAATTTAAGAAACCGTTTGCTCAAAATCGCGAATCACGGCCGTTCCTCATCGACGTTAGTGATGATGACGATGATACAGACATGGAAATCGATTCTCCTGAACAGCATATGGTGCGTCGATCTACAAGTCCTCGCTTGACACATACTCGTGGTATCAATACTCTCCGCGATGACAATGCTCTGCGACATCTTTCGAGCCCCGGTTCTGTGTCGACGCCTCCATTGTCAAAAGGTGTCAGAGGACCGGACCTTGCAAGCATGAACAAGAAAATTGAAGCAATGAAGCTCAAAATTGCCGAAGCAGAGGCTCGCAAAAAGGCAAAATTGTCGCACCAGGCATCGCCTGCTGACTCTCCTACATTGCTGGCCCGAGGTGTACCTGATGATGTTACGAGCGTGGATCTACGCTCAGCCTCACCTGCTATATCGCCTAGCTTACGGGATGGCCAAGGACTGAGTGCAGCCGCAGCTGCTTATGGCAGCTTGTCACCACAAGCCACAAAAGGTGTCCGCTCACGCGCAGCAAGTGAGAGACTGCCGCTACTGGAGTCGCGTCGCAGAGAGCAGCTTTTGAAACTGAAGACGTTGCAATCGCAGGTTGCCAATATTGAAAGAGAACTGAAAGAAGGTCTGGCCGAAGAAGAGCGGCTTCGCGAAGATTTAGACTACATATCCGATGATGATGACGTCGAGGTTCCTGCCAGGAGTGCTCCAGCGCTGGCCGCGAACAGCCTGAAAACAGACCACTTGGCTGACAGCTTCCGGGGTGAACATATTGCCAAGCTGCGACAGGACATCCAGGATGCTCCAGAGGCAATCAGCTCTGATCAGATTGCTACTGACGAAAATTCACCGTACGAGTCAACAGTGCCCGTTGGAGGAGGTGGTTCTCGAGGCATGTCGACAGTGGCGGAAGAAGACATTGAAACAGAAAGCGGATCATCCGTAGCAGAAGACGATGCTTTACCTACTGAGGGAAATGCAGATGTGGGCGACGAAATCGACGCTACCATGCAGGATACGCGACAGACCAGCGGCGATGAAGCTGATGAAGACTCGGATGACTACGAACCGCCAGAGGCAACTGGATCAGAAGCCGAACACGAGGACGCGCACGCCAAATCTGACGGAGATTTCATGGAGACAGGCAGCTCAAGCGAAGACGCTGCAGCGGCGGCGTTGAACGCGGAGCTCATCTCGGCGGGACGACAAGGCTCTGTTTCGGACACTGAGAGACAAGTAGAAACCAGTCTTTCGCTAGTGTGAGTATCTGTGCTAACAAGAACTAGGCACCAAAGCAATCACCGGGATCGCAGACTGTCCCGTCCAAGGCTGGTTTTATTCCCTACGACTCTCCGCTACGATATTTTCATGCGTTCCGTTTCCATCCGCTTTTCAAAGACAGCGTAGGGGGCGGCTTGCGGTCCGCAACGTATAGCAATAAGATTGACGCCCAGCTGCCGGTCTGCCCTGACGAAGCATCGGGACGTCCTTGTCCAAGGGGCCCAAACTGCCATTTCCAGCATTTTGAAACAATGCAGGCTCCCGGTACGTCGCCTCAAAAACCCCCCAACTCACTGACAACAGTACGCAGTAAAGACAGCGAGCATTGTGATGACTGACAAGGTACACACAATGGCAGATGATCAAATCCTACTGCAACTTGGCGCATACAGCACTTGCGAGGAGTCGAAAAAGCAAGAATACATCAACGGACTCCGGCAGCTCCTAACCGATTTCCGGAACCAAAAAGTAAAAGACTTTGACACCATCAGCCGGGGAATTATCGAGTACCGTGCCAAGTTTCACGGCGACGACAGTAAGATACTGCCTTTGGGCCCCGTCTCGCTTTGAGAAGGCCTCCCCTCCGTAGTCCACCCTCCATCCCCGCACCCGAACCACTTAAAGCTGGGTTGTATATTCACAGCCGAGCCGATACCAAACAAAGCGTTTAGTTTCCTGCCTCTGCATGAGAAACGACGCGTGTATTGTGGCCAACCAAACGGCATTACCATTCGCGCCTTCTACTTTTCGCATCTTTTAGCATTTTTGGGAGCCCGTTTTCTTTACATTTTACTCGTCGAGTTTTACCCTTGCGGTCGATACCGACGCAACGACTTTCGATACCCCCGTACTCCATGTTTCTCGTGCTGCTCTGTAGCGAAAAAAAAAACAGCAACGAGTTTTGGCGGCCCGTCGTCGGCCCTGAGAAAAGGCGGGAGAATGAAGCAAGTTGGCCTGCTTATAAGTACAGCTGAAGCCGCATAGGAAGTCAGCAGACAGACGGGAGGCATATCTCGTAAGAGAATTAATGATTATTATTAGCGGCTCGAGGCTGAATTGATCTATTCATGAATACGATATATGATTTGCTCAATTATCTTGAATTGTTTAATGGATTTCTTGATTGTTTTATATGTGTGTAAGGCTAAGGCAATTTGATAAACGGTAGGGTATTCGTGTCCAAAAAACGCGAGAACAAGTCAAGGATATATATGCAGCTTATACAGGAGAGGCAACACTATTTTACTTATTGTGTGTTAGCCCCTTCACCTCTTCTTCTTTGACCTGCCCTTGTTCTCATCACCCGACGAGGAGATAACCTCGCTCCTCTCCACACCGCCGCCCTTGGACACCACCCCAGACACGGCATTGCCCGAGCCGAGACTTATCCCACGGCCGGCGCGAATGCCCTCGAGATTCAGCCCGCTCGAGGACGCCGTAGACGAAGGACCCCTCCGCACGCCAACGCCGCGGAGCTTATCCGACGACGACGGCGGCGCAATCGGCTCGGGCTTCGCCACAGACTCGAAGCCGTCTTTGGTGCTGTGCGGCGAGGCGGTCAAGTTTGTGCCTGCACCAGAAACGGTGGCCGCGCGGCTGCGGTTCGTGGCCGGCTCCCGCGCGCGATGGGGCTGGGGGACGGGCGCGTCGGCGCCACCGGTGACGGAGGCGTCGCTCTCGCTGCCGCGGTGGTGGTGGTACTGGGCGTGCGCGGCCGGCCCGCCGGGGAAGGCGAGGGAGGAGTAGGCGGAGCCCATGAGGGACTCGTTGCGGACGAGGTAGTACTTGTCGTACTCCTCGGCGGTGTGCTCGGCGTCGGTGAAGCTGTCGAGGGCGTCAAAGACGTGCTGGAAGACCTGGGCGTCGACGTCGCGGGCCCAGAGGAAGTCGAGGTGCTCGTAGTGGGGGATCTCGGTGGCGACGGTCTGCGGGGGCAGCTCGCGCAGCATGGCCTTGATGTCGACGAGGGAGTCGCTGCCGCCGTAGACGAGGACGGCGGGCGTGCGGATGTTGCGCGTCGGGTACTTGGCCACCTTGGAGAACTTGTGCGAGGTGGTGACGCTCATGGGCTGGTGGACGTCGTCGTCGTACAGCTGGAAGGACGCGTTGCGGATGATTTGGAACCAGTGCACCACGCTCTTGGTGCTGGTGAAGGAGTACAGGTGCGGGTAGGCGGCGAGCTTCTGGCTGGGCGAGATGTTTTTGGTCTGCCAGTTGAAGAGGAACAAGAGGCCCATGTCGATGACGCGGCTGAAGAGCGGCGGGTAGAGAATCGTCTCCCACATGGTCGCCGAGCTGAGGATGGAGCGGCGGCCAAACATGAGGTACAGCACCGAGGGGGACGCCTTCATGAGCGAGTCGACGATGCCGTTGGACAGGCCGGCGGGTGCCATGGCGGGTGCGAGGCCGATGAAGACGTTGACCTGGTGGTTGAGCTTCGGGTGGATGGCGAGTGTGGCAAAGGCCTGCGCGGTGCCTTGCGAGAAGCCTATGTAGGACAGGCTCTCTTGCTGCGTCGTTTCGAGGATGTAGGCGATGCTGTCCGGGATGTCGTAAAAGGCGAATTCGTCGATGGAAAAGTCCCAGAACCTGGTGGACGTTGGGGAGCTGTGGACTGACTTTTTTGAGTATTTGTTGCCGCGGTTATTTCCAAACTACATGGGCATGATTAGCACGAGGATCTGGGCTGTCAAGTACAGTATGAAAAGAGGACTCACCCAGACGTCAAAGCCGCGCTCGACGAGCTCAAACGGCAGACAGCGCTGCTCATCGGTCAAGCAGACCCATACTTCCGAGTTCATGAGCAGGCCGTGGTGCATGTAGATGACGCGCTTCTTGATGCCCGTCTCGCCGTAATTAACGTTTTGGCCCTCCTCACCGCGCTTCCACTGAAGGCGATGCAAGCCTAGGAGGTAGCCATCTTTTGTCGCGACGATGTGTTCTTCTGCCTCGTAGCCCCATAGGCGGCAGAGCTCGACAAAGTCGGCGGCATCGCGGACCGAGGAGGATGTGGCTGCGGCGTGAGGTTAGTAGATGCTGAGGCTGATGGACATGGGAACATACTTTGCTTTTTACTCTCGGCACGTTTGAAATCCGGCGTTGTAAATCGGTGGAATAGTCGGCGAGAGACAGTATAGAAGAGGGATACGAGGAACGAGGCTGGTGGCAAGAGGGTTAGCTCGAAAAAGCTTGCGACATCACCAGTGATACGATATACATACGTAGAGCGAGCGTAAAGACTCGAATAAAAGCCTCGAGCCCGACGAGTACGAAGGAGCCAACAATGGCAATGTACTCCATACTAAGTGCTGGTCAGTGACATCATTCGCGCCAATTGATCCCGGGCGCAGATCTGCTCCGCGACAGCGATGCGACGAGGCCGGCGGGCGGGCTGGCGGGAGAGGTTAACTCACGGGTGGAGTCGCCCGATGAACGGTACAGGCATGTTTTTTTTTTTTTTTGTGAAATGTATAGTCGCGCGAGGATTCAGGGTCCGGTCATGCGGGTGTGCGACATGGTGTTGTTGCAGGTACGCGGTAGAGCTGGGGGGAGGGAGAACAATGTTGGCAGGATCTGGGATTTGTGTTGAAGATGACGGCGGGCGGGCGTTTGGTGGTGGGCGGTGATGTCACATGTAAGACTGAGTGGTAGGTAGGCGGGCAGTCAGGTGGGTATGGGCCAGGAACGCCACTGGAGCCAAATCGGGTAGGTTTCGAGGGCTTGTGATGTCGAGATGCAGGTAAACGGAGCCAATCAGGGGGGATAAGGACTTGATATATGTGTTATTGACGTGGTTTTATTGTATTTACGTTTTTAAACACCCTTTCAGGTGTGATATTAAGCTGGGAACTATATCTCTGTGCTCATAAGCGGAAAGCTTAGTCGACAAAATAACGCGTGCAGTACGCCACCATATCAGAGTGCTGACTAACCATTTAATTTTGTCAACCTGAAAACGGTACCTGCCTCAGCCAGCCAATCAGACGCCAGGTCATTACAGTGAGCCGCAGCTTTTTCCAGCGCCACGCATTGCCGCAACAGAACCGAAGCTGCCACAACAGCCCGACATTGCCATAACACATTCCACAATGCCCAACTCGTGTAAAGAGCTGCGTACGTATCCCGACTCCATCCATGGCTTCGTCCCTCGTTTGCGCGAACATTGAACCGAGCTAACTGTTCTTCTCCTCCTTCCGACAGGCGACGCGCTGGCCGAATGCCTCCAACAATCCGACTGCGTCATGGTGCACCGCAACAAGGCGTCCGACTGCCTGCGCGAGCCGCTCGTCGACACGCTGCCGCTGCAGTGCAAGCAGCTGAAGAAGGGCCTGGGCGAGTGCAAGCGCGGCATGGTGGACATGCGCAAGCGGTTCCGCGGCAACACGCCCGTCACGTACAAGGCCATGGAGAGCGCCGAGAGCTCGGGCGGCGAAAAGGGATACCAGCTGTACGCGGGGCGGACGGCGTTTGGCGGCGCTGTGCGGGAGACGGATGGCAATGAGTCGATTCCGCCGGATTGGAGGGATGTCGAGAATGAAAAGTACCGGCTGTTGCAGCAGCAGCAACTGCAGCAACAGCAACAGCAGCAGCAGAAGAAGTGAGGCGGCTATGGGGTTGTTGGAGCATTATTCTGCATGGGTTTGCCTGGAGTTCTGGAGTCGTTTTACGGTTATCTATTGGTCTGGTGGAATTGGGTTGGCTTGTCGTACATTGTGCAGCAGAGGCTGGTGTCAAGCTGCCTGTGGCTGAACAGCTGTGCGATGGCGAGGCCGCAATGTTGTATATTATGCATATCTGTACAAAATACTATACTACTCTTGCATTTCCAATTCATCTCCCGGGCATGGCGTTGGTCAGTTGATTCACTGCGCGGAAACCTGCACACCGTATTCCCGTCAAGTGGTCGGCGGCTATCGGCAATACTGCAGAGTGTTGACAATGAATTAACAGAAGTATGCTTGCGCCCATCCTCAACTGGCACGCATTCATCCAATCAACGCCAAAGACTCTTATTAAAGCAGGCCCATGCAATTGGCTCAAGCTCGAGCCCGCGTGACCATCAAGGCCCTTCACCCGCTATATCAATCGACCGCCCATGTCGCTCTGCCCTAGCCGTGAAGCCGCAGCAATGTCCCCAATACTCCATCAACACTCTCAATAAATGAACCAAGAGTCTTCAAGCGACCTTCATGCAACGAATCAAGCTACCGTCCTCACGCAAAGCCCATAGCAATATTCCCAAAGCCCCAAACTCGACCAAACAGAACCCTGATGCACGCTGGAATGCACCACTGCCCACCGCCCGCCAAGGACGCTAACGAGTGGCACTCCAGCGTGAAAAAGGGCCAGCCTTACACCAGTAGCGCGGCGCCATCCCAAAGTCTAAACCCTGTAGGCCAGTACTAGACCCCTGCAAAAAACCAAGAGGCAAATTTTACCCTGTTTGTTGACCGAGGCGGTCTTTTTTTTTATTCCCTGCATCATTTCCTTTTGCCCATGCTGAATTATAAAATACCTGTCGGCGCGCGCGTTTTAATTTCCATTGCTTTTTTTGTTTTCTATTTCTCCCGTTCATCTCGGCTGGCCATTCCGAAAATAAACGCCGTTAGACGCTGGACACGCATGCGGCTGCCCGAATCAGTGCGAGCGCCTCTTTTGTTTGTCCACCACACTAGGCCGCGTGGCTCCACCTGCAAACGTCATACTACCCTGATTATCGTTGCCCAACGGACCTGACGATCGTCGCCAAAACTTCACCGCGGCATAGTATCAGGAAAATAAATCAAGGAAAAATAAACGATAGACACCGTCGCGATGGTGCCGTCAGAACCGAGCGGGCGGTGCCAACGCATCGTCAAGCTCACGGCAGCCACCATTTTCGTCGTCAGCTTCCTCTTCTGCGCCGCGCAAGTCCTGTCGCTACCTCTTTTGCCCGGGAGCATCCTCGGCAGCAGCAGCAATGGCGCGAATACTCCGTCAGAAATACTCACGCCCGAAACGCAATCCGAAGAGATAGAAGGCATCTACGGCCTCACGCACATGCAGCAGCTACCCAAGCACCTCGTCCCCACGCCGTCCAACAAACGCCGCCTCATCATCATCGGCGACATTCACGGCATGGACCGCGCGCTAGACAAGCTGCTGAAAAAAGTCAAGTTTGACCCAAAATACGACCACGTCATTGCCGCCGGCGACATGGTCAATAAAGGCCCCCATTCGGCCGCCGTCGTCTCGCGTCTCATGGAGATCAATGCCAGCGCCGTGCGCGGCAACCACGAGGACCGCATCCTGCTCGCGCTGGCGGGTGCGCAGGCCAGACAGAGCGCGTCGCAGCTCGACGACGAACCCAAGTTTGATGCCGAAGGCGCCAAGCGCGACCTCAAGACGGCGCGCAAGCTGTCCACGGCGCAGGTCAAGTGGCTCACGCAGCTGCCGCTCATTCTCGACATTGACCTGCTCGACATGTTTGTCGTGCACGCCGGCCTGGTGCCGGGCATTAAGCCGAGGAAGCAAGATCCCTGGGCGGTGATGAATATGCGCACGCTGGTGTATCCCAAGCAAGAACTCCGCCGCTCTGGAGACTTCGGCGAGGATGAGGAGGACGATGATGAGGACAGCAGCGAATACGAGATTGACGCAGAAAACGGCACTCCCGTGCCCATTGATACCCACGAAGGCAGGAAGTGGGCTCCCGTCTGGGACCACAGCCAGCGATCTCAGCGCAAACACACGCGCCGCACCGTCGTCTACGGCCACGATGCGCGCCGCGGGCTGACGGTGGGCAAGTACACTTTTGGTCTCGACTCGGGCTGCGTCGGTAAAGGACAGCTGACGGCGTTGATTGTCGAGGCCGACGGCGAAGAGGGCGCGTGGAAGTCCAAGATAAAGCAGATTGAGTGCAAGAAGCTGCGCAAGTGAAGGATAGAGCGCCTTTCATCGCGCCACCGTTGAGCGAGTTTCGTTTTCTTCTTTTTTTGATACCATTTTGTTTTTGCCATTTTTTTCTATGATACCACCATTATACTATATTACATGAGATGCCCTCCCGGGCAATGAAACTTATACACCCTAGATATTAATACATTTTCAGCCCCAAGCAATATCCTTGATCCTGGTGACCAGCCCGCGTAGCCTGATAAGACTCGCGGGGGGAAACTCCGTATAGTTGTTTCATGATGCTATTCTGTATCGCCGTCTGTATCGGCATCGTCACCATCAGCCGCCCAATACGCCGAAATATCCGCGCCAATATCACGCAGCGTATCGCCCGACTCCCACACATTATCCAGCTCCCTCGACGCATTGGCATAGCTCATCATCTCGCCCGCCTTGTCGGCGCACCCGGCAAAGTGAATCATAAAGTCGCCCCTGCGAGCGGCCCACTCGGGCAAGTCGGTGGTGTTGTCGCGGTTCAGAAACTCGTCCACGATGCCTTCCTCACGGCCGTAGGCGTTGAACCAGTGCTGCGGGACGTACTTGACCTTGGCGCTGTACTTTTCCTCCTGCAGCAGGTTGTCCATGGCCGTCTGCTCGACAAAGGGGAGGTCGACCTCGGGTCTAAAGTCGCGAAAGGCGAGCACGTCGCTAAAGAAGTCGATGCTCCATCTGCTCACGCGGGCGAGGAACACACCAGCGTTGAGCCCATTGTGGTCCTTGGCAATGACGAGGTCGATGCGCGTGTCAATCTGGTACCCGTCCCGGTCAAAGCCCGGCCGCTCCGTCGGCGGCTGGATAAACGTCAGCGGGTCGCGGCACTTGTCGAGGACGACGGTGTCGCCGTCGGCCCAAAAGATCCATTCCAGGCGGTCCTGCGGCGGCTTCTCCATCTCCTGCAGCATGACGGAGAGGATGAGCGCCTGCTTGTTCCACATGCCGTCGATAATGGGCGCGCACAGCACGTGCATCGACGAGCGGTGCACCAGCGTGCGCAGGAGATGCGTCTGCAGCGCCATCTGGTAGTGCGTGTCCGGGTCGTCCGAGTCGGAGAAGAAGGCGCTCAGCGTCGCGATGCGCGGCGCGGGGGGCGACGACGACGACGAGCCGCCGAGGGACTGGAACGGCGGCGGCGAGTGCTCGCACGACTTGCGGATCCGGGTCGCATTGTTGATGAGCTCTTGCGTGACTTGGATGCCGGCGCAGTTGCCGTTGCCGTGGAGGTATAAGGCCTGGGAAGGGGAGGATGACGTCGAGAAGAAGGAGGACGAGGAGGAGGAGGAGGACGAGGAGGAGGAGGAGGACGAGGAGGAGGAGGAGGTGCTGGCCTGGAGTTTACTCGCAATGGAAAAGATTTCCTCCTTTCTAAAGCCGGTTAAGACGTATGCTTGCCATACTAGGAAGAAGATGACTGCAGAGGCAAGAGCCCTATACGGCCAAGATAGAGACATTTGTCCCACTGCAAGTCCTATGTAGTACAGAACATGCAAAAGGCAGCCATATGGCAAAGAAAACAACGGCAACTAATTCGGAGAGAATAGAAAATGACAGGCCCGGCTCTGGGGGTGGGAACAATATCCTTCATATTGAAAACTAACTTTTGCTATCTGCCAATAATGAACACCACGTGTTGGGTGCTGTGCTGAAAAACAGTCACCACAGAGGCGTTTATCAGGCTCTGCATGCAATAGGCTCTCTCTCTCTCTCTCTGTCTCTCTCCGGTCCACAAGGTCTATTTCCGGGCGCACACGCGTCCCGGTGTAATACGAGCGGGCGCCATGCCAGCCCGGAGCGGCATGCCGTTCGCGGTGGACTAGGCGGCCGACGGGCACCCACTGTACATGCCATAATTGCGCCACATACCCACTAGACGGCACTAACGGGACAGAAAATGGCCCTCCCCTGGCTAGCAGGAGAGAGGAAACAATGTTCCCTCGTCCAAAGCGGCGACAGTATTAGAGACAAACGTATTTGCTTTCATGCAGTTGCATGGGAAAGGCAACCCCTTGTCCTCTCTCCACATTCGCAATATTCCTCCATAGCCTTGTTTTGGTCTTGGCTGGGCGGTGCCGTGGTCTCCCCGCGATGATTTTCAACGCGTGATGTTGGCCAAAACTACGAGCAAATCATACGGACGGGTAAGAGTAGTCGGGGCAGCTCTTATGGATAGGACCGTTGAAGCTAACCAACTTGGCGAGAAACGTCAAACTTGAGCCTCTTCATCCCCGCATTCGAGGTGCACTTGTATCCCCTTGTGGCCCGCCCAAGTCAGGCTGTGATACCGGGCCTACTACCTGTTACACCCGTGTTCGGTTACTCGTACGTCAGGATGACTGACGAGATTACAAGCCATCAGACGTGGCACCACCCCATGCTGCTCGTACGCGCAGGCGTGTGAGTTCCGGGGTGCTTACGAGGCCACACTGGCAATGGAACACAGTAGACGAAAATAGCAATCCTGTACAGGGTACTCCGTACACCATCTCTTGTTGATTCTTTGAAGTATAAGATGTAATCCGTACTCCGCATATACAGATAAAGTTCCAGCGGTCATCTTCTTAGCACTCTCGACTGAAAGGGAACTACGATTCAACGCTCATAATTCATCTCGCTCAGGTAACCGTCTCTTCAAACACCCTAATGAGAAATAAGAAAAAAAAAAGCACAGCGAGCTGAATAGGTTACTCGTACCGTGTGGCCCACTCCCGTACATGGGGGAGGTAAAATTAATTACGACGCCTTACGTGCGAATCAGCAACGGCCGTTTCGGCACTCAGCCGAGCCTTTTTTGTTTCGTCGTTTCAGCCCCCGCGGTAGTCTGGGCGGCCTAATTCGGATGATACGGCTGTGATGATCGACGCGGCTGACTGATAAGACGGTTTTTTTTTTGAGACATAATTAGCTTCGAAGACGACCATCAGATAAAACCAGGGCAAGAGTACAGTCTACAATGTACACTCCTTTTGTTCAATTGAAGCTTTAATCAACATCATAGCCCGTGGTTTCGATTCGAGTATCGTGAGTGGCGCGTTCGGGGCAATACACATCACGACACTTGCATCTCCTTGAGATGTTACGATACGGCGCGAGCGTCCAACATGATATCTACATATGGAGAGTAATGGCGCGGCCAACAACGGTACGGATTCACCAAATGAGACGCATTGTGATGTGTGACTATATTCTTTTGATATCTTCGTAACGACGTGCACATTAACTAGTCCATGCCCAAGAACGCCCTGTTCTCCACGGCATGCACCAAGTCGTTGGTATATATTTTTTTCTCCGTTCCTTGTTCTTTCCTCCCAAATCGTCCCAAACATTTTATATCATTCTTTTCCTATTTTACCAGGCAAGAAATCAAGCTGTCCATAGCAAACGAGGTGGCAAGAAAGCACTTAAGCGAGCTTCTCCTTGAGAATGCCCTTGAGGGTGACGGCGTCGGCAGCAAACTTGCTGATACCCTCGCGGAGCTTCTCGACAGCCATCTGCTCCTCGTTGAAGTCGAAGCGGAAGGTGGCCTCGTCCTTGATGTAGGTCTTGCGCTCCATGTTGCTGGAGGCAGCCTGGGCGGCGTCGAGCTTCTTGGGGACGGCCTCGTTGCTGTTGAGGAGCTCCTCGAGCAGACCGGGCTGGATATCGTGTTAGTCAAAAATTCACCGGACAAATTATTTCTGGGGGCGAGAGGATAAACGTACGGAAATGGTCAGGTAGTCGCAGCCAGCGAGCTCGGTAATCTCGCCAGTGTTGCGGAAAGAGGCGCCCATGACAATGGTCTTGTAGCCGTACTTCTTGTAGTAGTCAAAGATGCTCTTGACCGAGGCGACACCAGGGTCGTTCTCCTTGGTGTACTCCTGCTTCTTGGCGGCCTTGTACCAGTCGAGGATGCGGCCGACAAAGGGAGAGATGAGGAAGGCGTTGGCCTCGGCGGCGGCAATGGCCTGGGGCAGGGAGAACATGAGGGTCAGGTTGCAGTTGATGCCATGGTCGCGCTGGAGGACCTCGGCGGCCTTGATACCCTCCCAGGTGGAGGCAATCTTGATGAGGATGCGGTCCTTGGAGATGCCCTGCTGCTTGTAGAGCTGCGGAGGGGGTTAGCACTGCGGTGGAATGCACCGGGGGACCGACAAGTAGACGTACATCAATGATGTGGAGGGCCTTGTCGATGGAGGCCTGGGTGTCAAAGGACAGGCGGGCGTCGACCTCGGTGGAGACGCGGCCGGGGATGATTTGGAGAATCTCCTTGCCAAACTCGACGAGGAGGCGGTCGAGGGTGTTGTCGACCTGCTGGTCAACGGAGCCGCCCTTTTCCTTGCCGTAGGCCAGAGCGGTGTCAATCAGCTTGGCGTACTCGGGCTTCTTGGAGGCGGCGAGGATGAGCGAAGGGTTGGTGGTGGCATCCTGGGGCTTGTACTTGTCGATGGCTGGGAGAGAGAGTTAGCATTCGCCATTAAAAGACAAGAGGCAAAGCTGTAGAGGATTAGGTAGGAGATACGTACTGGCAAAGTCACCTAAAGCGGGAGGAAGAGGAGACTTGGTTAGCTAACGGAACTGGGGAAGCACAGAAGATTTCGGAAGCGGCGGGTATTTACCAGAGTCGCAGACGACGACCTATTCGCCACGAGGGACATTGTTAGCAAGCTGGGCTCTTGAAAATGAAACTTGGAGACGAAACGAGGGAGAAAACGCAGACGAGCAACACCTGGAAGCAAAAGCAACCAGAATCTCTCGTCGTCTGCGCACGTCGACGCTCAATTGCCGCAGTCCGCCTCTCTCGCCACCTGCATCCCAACAAAAACTGGTGAGAGCTCGCTGACGGATTGAGGGGTTGACGGCGGCGTTGGCGGGGTAGTTTAGGAGGGGTAAAAGGGAAAAGGAAAAAGGAAAAAAACGTACAGTGCCAGAGGCCTTGAGCTGCTCGAGAGAAGAAGACATGATTGTTATTGTGGTTTATTTTTGTGTGGTAAGGAAGATGTTTGTGAAAAGATGTTCCTGTGAAGGGCGAAGGAGTTGGTGTAGAGAGGAAGAAGAGAGTTTTTTTGAAACTGAGGCGAGACGAAGGCGGAAATGCTGGACCGACCAGTGCAGAGAGATACCGAAGGCTGTGGAAAATAATGACGCGACTGGTTGCCCGTGCAGTGCCTCTGTGCTACCAGCTCGAGGTACCTACTTGGCACCAAAAAAAAAAGAGGGCCGCTGTCGCCGGTGCTAACCTACAAAGGTACAACCGTGCCTCTGCACCCTGCTGGTCTAGCGACCTGGGTGCAGCAAGTACCGCCGTCCTTAGCTGTTGTAAGCGCTGACGGCTGGCGAGGTACGTTCTCGGGGACATCGGCCTGATCGACCGGCGGCTCTGACGTCGAGTACCGTCGTCGCCCTCTTGCCCAACGAGGCTCTCACGGGAACCAACCGGCATTAATCTACGTACACAAATACAGACACTACCAAATTTTTCTAGGCCTTGAAAATAACATCAAACGATACCCCAGTCCTGCACCAAGGTACATACATCCTGCAATACCCGAGAAAAAAAAAGTTTGGGACAAAGGAGCGCGGCATTACTTCATACTGGGTCCGTGACGCTATCTCCCTCCCCGTTTTCACTGGGGCCACCACCCAAGAAAACACTGGGTCTGGGACCTCGATAGTGACTGGGTTCACCACGGTAACTGCAGTTCCACGGCGACTGGCAATTGGTACAGCAAAAATCTGGTGCCGCAATCGCCGCTGACCGGAGCCCCCGTTCTGGTACCCTCCGGGCTGGATGCTCCCACGGCTGCCCACCCACGCCGCCGCCGCCGAATCCGCCACTCAGCGGCCTGGCCTGCCTCGCTGCTGGTGTCGTTATTCGCCACTTTTTGACCGGAGAAGCTGGTGTAACCGAGGGGTCCAGTGGCAGTCCAACGTGCCCGGACTGGGGCGGTCTGAGGCATTTGAGAAGATTGCGCTGGATGTTGCCGTTTGATTGGGCCGGTTAAATCCCATTGTGTAATTTGTAAATGAAACTGCGCGTAGAAATTATTACATTAATTTATGAAAATCGTAGATAGCAATTATCGTGTGTATACGGAGTACTTCGTACTGTTTTACTGTTTACAGCTCCGCCTTGTCGGCAAGATCACGCAGCTTGGGAGCCGTCTCAGGCTGCATAGATGTCGAAGCGGCTTCAATGTCGGCCGCCCAGAGCGCAGCTCCGACTAGAGTACGAAATGAGGTTAGTATGGGACCCTGCTGTGTTGTCCGTCTGCCATCAGAAAACCTACCAGTGTTCGTATACGTAAAGAATATCGACGCCACGGGAATCATCTCCAGCATCGTCGCAACCAGGCCGAACCTGTACGCCATTAGTATCCCACTCGACATATATACTAAAAAAGTCATCTATTGAACATACCCAGTGTACGGGCCGAGGTGCTTCTGCTGCCACTGCGCCTTTTGCGCCTTGGACCACTGCTTCAGTTGAAAGTACTACCCAAATAATTAGTATCATGTCCAAACTCACATCTCAACAACCGCAAACTTACCCGATCATGAATCATTCGGCCACGGTTACGACCTATTCAAAATTAGCAAAATCCATCCCATCTACAGGCCCTCAAATCTGTAGTCGCAAAACGGAGAGATACTCACCCTGCATATACACATACACCAGCGTGCCCACGACCGGAATGAAATTGAGCGGCAAATACATCAAATACCGCACCATCGCCGTCGGCCCAAACTTTTCAAACGGGCTCTTGAGCACCTTTCCCAGCCTCTTCATCGGGTCGCCGCTCGCGCCGCCGCCGCGCAGCTCACGGCCCTCGCCCACCACGGCCGTCGCCCCCCTCGCCACCAGCGTCCCGTCAAACGTGTCGAGGATCGAGTCCTGCAGCAGCCACCCGCGCGACACGGCGTTGATGATGGCCGAGCTCTCGTTGAGCACCAGCAGCACCGTCGTCACCACCGCAAACGGCCCGCTGACAAACACCTGGATCGCCAGCTGCGGCACGTATGTCAGCGTGAACATGCCCGCCACCACGCTCACCGACAGCGTCAGGTACGGGCCCAGACAGGACCGGAACGGCTTCCAGAGGGACTTGTGCGAGAGGAAGTAGAGTATTCCCTGTAGTTTTGCACCGTCCGGTGTGTGTTAGCAAAGAGTTATCGAAACTAAGACTTATGACGCGACGCCGACTGACCTTGAGAGGATACAGGTATGAGCCACTCTTGACGGCATCCATAGCCACTGATTTGGCCTTGCCGTAGTCCTCCTTGCTGTGTCTTCATCAGTACCTATACGCAAACCAATGCCGAAAGTCAACTTACAGCACGGCCTGCGCCTTCTCCCCAACAGAGTCAACCACACGCCTCTGGCGCGACTTGTCCCCAGACGATGACGTAGATGAGCTAGCCATTGCGATGCCGTTGATTCCAACAAGTAGACGATTTGAAAAAGTGTCAATGGGCGTTATAACAGATGTGATGGTATGTTTTAATTGCGAGCGCGATACTCTTAATGAGCTGGGAGGGAACAGAAATAACCTGGCTGCAAAGAGTCGCAATCACAAGCTTTCCCGTTCCTTGGATCTACGCCGTGTCATGCCGTCATACATGCTGAGAGCTGTGGTGGGGCGCCCCAACCGAGCTTGACGGAACGAGACTAGCTGCACCTGGCCCAGCTGTGTTCTCAACACCACAAGCTTACCAGAAGTAAATGAGTCGTAGCCAATAAAAATCACTATATTGGGCAATTTACGACTGTTTCTCTAAATTGTATAAACTGAAAAGCGCGGCATCGTACTCATGATACAAGATGCGACACGTCGTCACCAACCCCATCGCAGCTTTCACAACATCACCAGATGCATATGAACGCGTATTACTGGTAGAAAATCGCAAGTATATTTTATGCAATGCGCATTTCATGTCATCATTTGCTTTTTACTTCGAGCGTCCTCCTTTTATTCGCTTCTATGCAGACTTTTAATCCTCAGTAATGTCTCCATACTCAAACATGCCCTGGCGGCTCGCCTTGGCCTCCTTCTCAACCTCCTGCAGGTGCTTCAGGTACGGCTCAAACGCCTTGCTGCGCTCCCACGTCTTCAGCTTCTTTGGCACCATTCCGTATCCGCTCGCCACAATCTCCTTGTTGACAGAGTCGTTGGGGCCGGGCAGCTCGTTGTTCGACTTGGGGTCGTACAGCGTAATGTAGCTAATGTTCTCCTTGCTGTCGACAAAGTCAAAGCAGGCCACCAGGCGCTTGCCCTCGGTAATCTCAGCAATCAGACCGACAGCATCCTCAAAGTAGTCGGCACCGGTAGGTAGCTGCACAAACGACAGAGATGCGTCAATGGCCTGAGCCTTGAGGCGCTGCACGCCAAACTGGCCCTGGTCAAGGGCTCGGAGGCTGCCCCAAGGCACTTTTTCGCTGTTGCCGTAGTCGACAAAGAGAACCTCTGCAATCTTGGCGGTACGGTCGTTGGAGCGGACACGGGCACGGTACCACTGTCCGTCCAGAGAGAACTTGGCGGACACGTACTCGCCAGTCTTGGGCGCGTCAGGCAGAGCCTTGTTGTTCTTGGAGTCGAGGTGGAACTTGCGGAAGTCGGCCATCATCGTCTCCAAAGCAGCTGTACCCTTGCCAATCTCCTGGACCTTGAGCTTACCGTTGCCGTCAATGTTGGTAATAACAACATCGCGGTAGTCGGTGGGCTTCTTCTCCAGGCTCACCTGCGACTCCTCAGCGGCAGCGGCGGGCTCCTCCTCGTACTCCTCCTGCTCATCCTGAGACGGGTCCCAGTCACGCCACAGGTTCTTGCGGCCCTCCTTGGCGCGCTTCTCGGCGTTGAAGAGCTCGGCAGAGTTGCCAGACTTCTCCGCAGAATAGGCGTGCACCGATGCGAGGCCCTCCTCGACAAGTACTCGGGCAAAATTCTCGCGGTTAACGTACAGCTCGCCAATGAAGCCACCGACCTTGTCCATGTCATGGATATCCACCTCGCAGTCGCGCTGGTTGCAGCGACGGTTAGCCAGCTCAATAGCCTCCTTGCCAAATGGCTCGCCGCCCTCACCGTCGGCACGGGGCGCACGAGGAGCGCGGATGCCGCCAAGGACCATGGTCAGCTTGACGTTTTCGCGCGGGACCAGGATCGTGAATCGAGAGCCAGCCTTGCAAAAATCGACAATGGCGGGGACTCTCTTCTGGCGTTGCAGGGTGGCCAACATAATCTTGGCCTTCTGGGCGTTCTCGGACAGGTCCATGTACTGCTTCGCCTTTTGAGGCTTGCCAGACCACATTCCCTTCTTCTCCTCCTTGGCCTTCTCCTGTGCGGCCAGCAAATCATCGTAGATGGGTGAGCGGTCGGTGTCGTCCTTGCGATGGCGAATGACGCTGGCCCAGCCAGCCTCTACCAGCTCCAGGCCAATGTTCTTGCCCTTCTCGGTCACAGTAGCCACATCCTTGGCCTCAAAGCCCTCGGTGGCGGGCTTGCTACCGTCGATGCTAATCTTCACTTGCTTGCCAATGGCTCGCTGTCTCATAAACTCCTTGGCCTCATCACGGAACGGGCTCTCAGAAGGCTCGGTTGTGCGGGGGCCGCGGACACTGCTGAAGCTGATCTTCTTCTCCGCACCAGCCTTGTTGCGGACCAATATAGTATCGCCGCTAATAACCTTGTAGACGGACATTTCCTGGTTTCCGCCATCGGCCTTGGCAACGTGGTTCTTGTGCAGACGAAGCTTCTTAGACTGGGCCTGACGCTCGGCAGCGCGCAGGGCAGCCATCTTATCACCGAGCATGGTAGAGTGGAAGTCGTTGCATCGGGCGAGACCTTCCTGCAGCAAGAACTCGGCAATGTTTCCGCGAGGGTGGATAACATTGGCCACCAGCTGTCCCTGCGGGCTGGCGCCAACGATTTCAACCTTGACCTGGCGCTGGAGCAGTCTGCTCTCGACAAAGGCCTTGGCCTCGTTACCATGCTCCTCAGCAGGCTGTGTTGTTCCAGTCGATGGTTGCACTCGTTCGGTCGAAGGGGTGCGGATACCGGCCAGCAATGTCATGGGCTGGACATGCTTCTTATCAGAGAGCAGGAGACGGACGAGGAGTCGGTCACCGCTGAGAACTCTTTCGACGATACCATCGACAGTCTTGCCCTTCCACTCCTTCATAAAGTCGGGGCTACCAAGGTCGTTTTGGACCTCGATGACGCCACTCGTGCCAGACCACAGTCCCTTATTCTCGGCCTTGGCAGCCGCCTCGAGAGCACGGAGCTTCTCCAGTCTCTCGAGGAGCTCCTCGGACTCTTCCTTGCGGCCGGCATCTTCGCGGACCTTGAGCCAGCCAGCCTTGACGAGCTCATCGGGAAGGTCAGTGCCGTCCTTGAGCTTGGCGGTGCCAAAGTCTCGGCCGGAAGTCGGGATTGTGTAGAGGACGGTGCATTGAACTGGCTTGCCGACGACGAGGTTTCGGAGATAGTCTCGGGACTGGAAGGCAAATGGCTCGTCACCCTCTCTGCGCATGTGAGGGGCAGTAACGTAGGCGAGGGACACCGTTCGCTCGGCGGAAGGGTTGTTGGGGCTGGTCAGGACAAGAGTGTCGCCGCTCAGGACACTCTTGACATTGCCGACAAAGGTTTTGGACATGATGGGCAACGGGGTATTAGACTGACAATGTTAGCTGCTATGATGCCGAAATGAGGAACGGGATGCATCAATTGTGGCGACAGTCGGACATGCAGCCTGCAGCGACAGCTTGGTTTACACCACACCGCCTCCGAGAGCACATTTCCGTGGAATTGGGTGCGGGGCTGCCAGACGGACGCTGTTGGCAGATGCAATGAAGGGCGGACGTACCAAAGGGGGGATCGGGGAGGAGAACTTGCGAGAGACGAAGACGAATTGGCTGAATCAAGGTCTTCGCAAGCGCAGTAATTGGAGAGTAGATGAATCAACAATCGCTGGTCGTGTGCCTGATGAAAGGTGGCCAAAGTCGCGCCAGGCTCCGCAGTTGGCGGGGTTGGCAGGAGCCTTCCTGGCCGTACCTATTTGCTCCTGCGATAGGCCGAGTCGGGGTCCCTGAGCTCGGTGAGCCCCGCACCCAGTCCATCCCCTCATCAACGGATTGGTGAGAGAGACTCTGCCACAAACACTTTGGAAACGGTCAGTTATAGGTAGAGAATTCGTGGTCTTATAGCCGTTAAATACAAGAGAGGATAACAGTGTTGGTAGCGGTAAGTATTCATTAGGGATTTCAGTAACCGCACTTAAAATGCAGGCAAATGTGGATGTAAAGAAACGATGGCAAGCTCGCTGTGCCCTGACCTGCTCTGAATCCCGCCCTGTATCAGGAAATGTGCCTGTAGCATGGCGATAATCGGCTGGCTATTCCGAGTTTCAGGAGTTCTGTAAACATGTCTTGGGGTGTATTTTGATGCGAAACCTCAGCGGACATTATAGGCTTCCGACTTGAGGAAGACGTGTATCGTTGCCGACTCCACGTTGCGAAGTACTGTAAATAATAGTCGATATATGCTCTCCAAGCGCCTTTCAAAAAGTACTAGAATATAGGAATTCTTTGAATATACTATAATACCTCGCTTCTTCACATGCATTCATTCCCTCAAGTACATCGTGTCCCGGGGCGAGGCCGTGCGGGAAGGCATTTCTGGAGCAATAAATCCATGTGGAAACCTCGGTTGTAATCATTCAAAACTGGGCTAGCAGCTGTAAACTTGGCAAGTGATAAGGGCAGTGCAGCGACAACACCATTGATGGGTTGGGAAAGGTATGGTCGTTGGGCTGTGGAGCAGCCAAATCTCAGGGTCCTCATTTCGCTAGGCATTTGGATGCGCTATAGCATCACATCACCAGTGTCATTCAACCATGGCCCTGGCTGTCCGGGAGTCTGGTCCAGTAATGGCGATGTCGGCTGTCACTGAACACACCAAAGGTTTGGCAACGGGCTTGCATATTCAGCTCGTGTGGCTTGGCCTGGAAGTTTAGCCACTTGGCTTGTGAGCTTGGTATAAATAGCTTATATGGATACCTCGAAACGCTGAGGCGCTTCGCTCGGCAGAGCTGGACGCTTCGTCGTTAGTGGCTTACCCTAGCCCGCCTGTCTATCACTCTCGAGGTCTCTAGGATCCAATGGGATGGCTCTCAGTTGAAGCCCAAGAAGCTGGGCAGAAGCTGGGCAAGGGCTCAGAATGCGTGCATCAGTGTCTTGTGCCCACGTGCTATTGCCTGGTGAGATTTCAGTGCTATGGCACTTGGCACCTCGAAAAACCAGAGTAAGCTTGCGTTTCGAAAGTCGTAAACGACGCAACACAGTCAGACACGCCCAGCTCCATGGACCCAAAACGCCACTGGAAGAGACTGGGGAAGAAAGGTGAGGCTCTACCTGCATCCCCACCACGTCTACGGACATTTTATTCACAAACATGTTACCGAACATCCCTGGATACGAAGCCACCGAGCAAGTCCGCGTATAAACTAGGATCGACATACCGAGGCTCAGGTTGCATTGAGGCTTACTCGGACGAGTGCTGCCAGAGCTTGGCTGCCGAGGTTTAGCAGAAGTGGTGTGCGCTCCTGCAGCCACGCTGCATTTGGAGTGCTCTTTTTCGCAAGGAGCGACGGCGAACAACTCAAGCGAACCTGCCAAGCGGCTGTCGATGTATCCGGCAGGGATGGGTGTGCGGCATATGGGCAATTCACCAAATGGCAGGCTCAGTAAAGCTTATTGAGGCAATGGTGGCAACGGCATTGGCTACCACTTGTAGAAAAGCGGGAGCTTCTCGACCTGAACGGATCATGGGTTCTGGCGAGTGGCTGGCGCTAGCGATACTCTTCCCCGTGGGGAAATCGCTGTCTACCCTACCACGTCTGCTCCTCAACGCCACTCGCACGTCTCCGCACGACGCCAAGTGCCCAAGCAACTGTGATGGATGGATTGGCAGCCCATTAGGTTCTCGCCTGCCCTTGGACGAGTCGACCATTTTTGAAATGCTTGAGTCGATAAGAAGTCGTGAGATGGTTTTTGTAAGCGCATAAGCTTTCGGGAATGTCAAACATCATGATTGGGCAGTCCTGATTGTAGGGTCGTACGGGGCCGCACCCTTGCATGCGTCAGACATGATGTGCGCGGGCGGAAAGGTTGCATTCCTCTCCCGCGCAGCGTTACAATATCGAAGTTTGAGCTACTGAGGGGAAGAGCCCAACACGTCCGAACCATCGCCGCCGCTCGGCGCCGCCACCTCCTCTTCCCTCCCATCCTCATGTGATTGCCGTGGTTGCTTTCAATTCCATAAAGAGCATAAGGCCCGCCGGGACTTCCAAGTGTTATTAGCTGCTTCCCTTAGCCCCGGGCGCTTTCCAACTTTTGCTCGACCTACACAATAGTACCTTTAATCATTCACCCATTCTACAATGTCTGAGACGAAGGAAAGTCCTTCAGCTACGGAGATACACGTTGAACATCAGGATGATGTCGAGTCTGGCGGCTCTGAGAAGGTCGTTTTTGAGCATGACAAGCTCAGGTCGAAAATCGAAGGTGTTAATCAGACCCGCTTCGATACCGTACGTACAAGTCACTTTGGGTTGGGTTTGGTAAAGACCTACATGGAAACACTGTATTAACCAAAGCACGACAGTCGAGTTGGTCCTTTCGCATGACAGTGCTTGCATGCTCCATCGCCCTCTGCGCCTCCCAGATCCATCCTCTTCTATACCTCACTCTGGCCACTGCTATTGCGCGTGACCTCGACGCCGCAAATCTATCCTTCTGGCTTCTTACCTCGCCAATTATCGCTAGCAGCGCCACGGCACCGTTTGTCGGCCCGCTCGCCGACCTTTTTGGCCGCAAGTTAATCTTTATTGGTGGCGTGACCTTTGTCCTCATAGGATGCATCGTCTCCGCAGCGACTCCTACCGGCGGTGGGTTTGTTGCTGGTCAAGCCCTGATCGGAATGGGTACGGTGGTCGAAGAACTCCTTGCCATTGCCATTGTCGGTGAGATTGTGCCCACCGCCAAGCGGCCCATCTACGCAGCTGGTACCCTGTGCATGATTATTCCCTGGTCACCTGGATCTCTCTATGGCAACTTCATTACGCGCGAGAGCTGGCGCTGGGTAGGCATGCTTCTCGGCATGTGGAACTTGCTCATTATCGTCTTGCTTGTTCCCTTCTACCACCCTCCGCCACGAGTGAATTCTTCTGGCCTGTCTCGCCGCCAGCTCCTCGGCCGCATTGACTTTGTCGGCGGCACTGCCATCACTATAGGCATTCTCTTTCTCTCCATGGCCCTCAACTGGGGCGGACAAGAATACCCGTGGAACGACTCGCGCGTGATTGCCTTTCTAACCATTGGCTTCGCTTTCATCATTGGCTTCTTCCTTTGGGAGTGGAAGGGTGCCAAGTACCCCCTGTATCCGAGACGCATTGTATACGCACCACGACCATTCTTTTGCATGCTTTTCGTCATTTTTGCAGCAGGAGTCAATTACATCCCGCTCACTGCCTTCTGGGCCATTGAGAACATTGCCATGTACAACACGAATCGCACCGAGACTGGCATTAATACTATTCCTCTGGGTGTGTGCATCCTGGGAGGAGCGATTTTGTCCGCTCTATTGCTCGGATGGTTTAAGAACCACATCACTTTTGTCATGGCCGCTTTTTGCGCCATGCAAACTATTGGTACGCGCCGCATTGCCCGCTACTTGATAACGCAAAGGCTGAATACTAACTTTTCTGTAGGAAGCGCATGTCTCACACTGGCAGACCCTAATAAAATTGGCACTGCAATGGCACCAGCCGTCATTGCCATGATTGGCATTGGCGGCGTGCTGGTGCCAAACCAAGTCATCATCACAGTCATCTCACCAGACGAGCTCATCGGCACGGTGACTGCGTTGACGCTGGCTGTACGCGCGCAGGCGCAAGTGATTGGCCTCGCCATTTTCTATAATCGCTTCGTACACGAGGTGACGAAGAACTCCATGAAGTACCTTATTACGCCTGCCTTCAAGGTCGGGTGGCTAGACATCAAGGGCATCACGGAGATGATGACGGCGTTGACTGCTGTGCCCTTCAAGGAGTACGCGCCTTTGATCCCCCAGTTGCGAGACCCGGAAAACTACCAAATCATGCATGAGGCTACTGTGAAGGTGTTTACTGAGGCATTCAAGCACGTGTGGTTCATCACCATTGGATGGGGTGTCCCGGCTGTCATTGCGGCCCTGTGCCTGGGCGACCTGTCGGCTTACATGGACGGACATATTGCAGCTCCGTTGTAGGTGACCTGGGCCGCGCTCGCCTGTACCATGTCTCTAGAATGCAGACCATACGACCGTACATACAACGTGAATAATGAAAGACAGAATGAATTACGTATATCATAATAGGAATTATTTGACTTTAATGAACAAAAATGCTCTCACTATCTGCTCAGGCATCACAATTTGCACGCCGCCAGGGCATGTATACATCAGTTGGATCAACGATGTGCTTTTTCTCCTGAACGATAATTTATACTGCAAACTATCATATCAAGACTTAATTAAATGATAAAAAGCAACTGCCATGAAATTTTCGACTATCCACGCTCGCCACGTCGCAATCAAAATTTTAGAGGGGCTTATAGTAATCTTTAAGACTGTTCTACCCCACACTTAGGCTTTGGTGGCCAAGTGGTAAGGCGTCGCACTTGGTTAGTACCCTATAACAGTGCCTCCAGTAACCAACACCCATTCTAACAGTAAATCAGTAATGCGAAGACCGTGGGTTCGAATCCCATCCGAAGCAAATTTTTTTTGTCCTACGTTACTCTTTTTGTCAAGTATAACTGCCTCTCGAAAAATTATTAGTTCGCATAATTGTTTTTATGCTTTACTTGTTTGTTAGGCTTTGAAAGGAGTATGCTAAATAGATATAGGGTTTGGCTCTGATGTTGGGAAGTGTACGGAGTATAGTTGGTGTTGATTCTGTGGGCTGTTGTAGAGCATTTATTAATACGTATAGAAAGGTTGGGTAAAATAGCTGTTGAGAGAACATTTTCTTTGTTGCTTTGATATTTATGTTTAAAACAATATTGGGGGGCGTTGAAGTAAGGGAGGTAGGGGTTTAAGCTGTGTTGTAAATGCAGCTCTGGAAGGAAGAAAATATCTAACTTTGTACTAAGCTATTGTTTTTGTACAGGGTAATTATTTTTTGGGATAGTCTTAACTGAGAAATCGCTATTAGCTATAAGGTAAAGTACTCTTAGACTGGTTTTAAAAAGCAGGCACCAGGTTATCTCTGTATTTAATCTGCTGTAACTATGTTGTAGGGTATGTATTTAGCAGCTATGGGCGTTCTGGACGACACGCGCACGAAAAAATGAGCCGAGGGGCAAATAAGACAGAATAAGCCACTCCATCTCCACAACCTGGCTTTGGTGGCCAAGTGGTAAGGCGTCGCACTCGGTTAGTACCCACTACAGCGCCCCTAGTAAATCCCAGACATCCATTCTAACAGTAACTCAGTAATGCGAAGATCGGGGGTTCGATTCCCCTCCGAAGCAACTTCCTTTTTTGTTCTTCTCGGGCAGTCATTATATTTTTTTTGTTATTTTTACCCTCACACAGTATATACATGTTGAATTGGTAGATCTTTTATTTTACCTTTTAATACCTGAGATCGATTGCAGCGGCGCTTGAATACATGTAGCTCACTGTACGGTAATGACGTACATGTCGAGGAGAGGAACTGTTATGTTGTGAAACGCCAGTGTGGGCTACGTTATACGTAATTGTCGCTATTCACGCATCAAGAGACAAGAGCAGTGGCAATTTTGGTTTAATTTTGGTAAACTAAGCAATCCTGGAAGTGGCAAAGAAAGCGAAACAAGGTCCATCTGCCTACTGTTTTACATAGACACGTCTCCTATATCCAGCCTTTGCAGCTCCCAACCCTGTGTCTCGATACGACACATGAAAGGAAGCTTAGTTGGAGATGCCAATGACACCGCAAGCAGGACGGGGGCCGGCGTTGCCAGTCTTGAGGGACTCCTCGTTGCCACCCTTGCCGAGATCGTCGGTGCCGGCGTGGACGACGACGGTGCGCTAGAGGGGCAGGTTAGCTGCGTTCTTGTTCTCGAGAGCAGAAAGCAATTCATATTCAACGTACGCCAATGATGCTGTGGGGGCCAATCAGCTTGACGAGGCTGTCAGAGACGGAGCCCTTGGCGTTGCCCTGGCCGTCGGTGTCAATGTTGCCGAGATCGCCAACGTGACGGGCCTCATCGGCGGGAGCGCCGTGGGTCTTGCCGTGGGGGTTGACTGGGAGGGACACGTTAGCGAGCTGCAGCGGACAAGATTAAAAACAAAAAAAACGTACAGTGAGGGCCGGCAGAGGTGCAGCCGTTGGTGTTGTCACCGAAAGTGTGAATGTGGAAGCCGCGCTTGGCGTTGGCGTCGTTGCCGGTAATGTCCCAGGTGATGGTGGTGGGAGCCGACTCGGACTCTTGCTCAAAGACGACGGTGCCGTTGACCTTGCCGTCACCACGGAGAACGGAAACTAAAAGTGCGGGGAGAAGCAGCGTGTCAGCACACAATTTCGCCTCGTCATTTTGTCTTTTCCATGTTGCCAATGCAAGTCATCTGTCCATCAAGGGACTCGGATCTGATCAAGAGGGAGGGGTGGTTGGCGGCCAATCAAGCAGTTGCACCACACACAAGACAGCACAGAGCTTAAAATAGCCGTGCGGCGGGCGTGGCATGCCATCAAGGTAAGGTAAGCTGCACATGACAGAAAACGTTGTATATAAAAAGACGTTTACTCCCTGCAGCAGCTTCGTACCCCAAGGTGGGTGGCTTGTTGACCTTGCGCAGGTTTAAAAAAACCCGCGCAAACCAGCTCGCCTTGCCCACCACCACCACCACCAGCAGGAGCTTCAAAAAGGGACAGCTCCCGCCACCCCGCCCTTTTTTGCAAATCCTCTTTTCGTCCCGAGTAGATGGAAAGAGCATCAATCTGCATCATGGTCGCCCAAGCTTACCTGCTTTGACCATTTTGGCGGTATTTATTTGGGATTTTTAACGTCTTGTTGATGTGAAATGGAGCTGGGTGCTGGATGATGAAGAATTGATGATGCAATCGGAAGAGGGAGGAGCGAGGGGTAAAGGAGGGGTTAGTAAAAACAACGCGGGTTCGGGGGGGCGAGAGCTGCGGGTGCGGGTGCGGGTGCTGGTGGGCGTGGGTAAACAGAGAAACGCGCAGAAGACGGAGCTTGACAGTGGCCGTTGCCGAGCCGGAGTTACGAGCTAACTGTTTGCACCACGGGCATGAGAAAGAAGCAGCATAAAGGCAAATCCACCAAGGAGCTTTGCTTGGCTGGGGGGCGAAACGCAGCAGAGAGCAGAAGCAGACCAGACAGCTTTCCGCCCCATCCCCACCACACCCGCTCCGCTCCCGCTGCCCGACGCTAATCAGTTGGGTAGAGGGCGTTTGCCTCTGTCGTCATTTTGACCCGGACATGTTTACTAGGATTGTATGCCCTGCCCGATTGCTCGGCAAAAACGCAAGGAGGTACTCGGACACGCACGATACGATACGAATGCAATATCTGCCCGACGAATCAGAGCTGCCTTGATTGGGGCCGGATTACCAATTGACGACGCCATTCCGCCAATTTGATTCTTGACAAAACAGAGCCGCATTGTAAACCCGACGCTCCGATCCGAGAGGCAACGACAAACGACAGACACCCGAAAGATTCGAAACGCGGCCATGCAAATCGAGACAAAAAAAAGAATTAAACGTAAAATGTATCATTATAAAAAAAATGCGCTAATAATATAGCGTAAAAATATATACAGCAAGAAGCTCTAGGTCGTCAAAGCGACATAGCGTTGACCAAAATACCTCGTCCCCCAGATCCCAATCAATCTAGCATCCTCGGCCCGAAGAAATCTAAACATCGTGTCGCGAGGCGGGACTAGGGCGTCTTTCACCCCGTTGGTCTCCTATTTTTTTTTGTATCTTCCTCTCTTCCTCCCCACGCCTCTTTTGTAGTGGGAGGCACTCTATTTCTTCTTGTAGTTGACGCCGAAAATCTTAAACTGGCTGGCATCGCCGTTCCAGTCAATCTTGCCCACGCCGCGGCACTTGTCATTCGGCTTCTCCTTCTTGACGAAGCTGACGTACTTGTCCTTGGCCGCCGTGTCCAGCTGCAGCGTAAACGTCGCGCCCGTGGCCGTGTAGTCAAACAGGAACGGCTGCGCGTCGCTCTGGTCCGTCGTCAGGCTGCCGTTGGTGGCAATGTACGCCTTGTCCTGGGCCGCCGACTGCAGGTAAAACGTGTTGCCGAAGCGGTCGCCGTCGGCCGTGTGCAGCACCCAGCGCTGCTGAATGTCCTGGTGCTTCGACAGCGTCTCGATGGCGGCCACGTTGCCCTTCTTGGTGCGCGTGAGGCCCAGCCCGTCCGTCTCAATCGTCACGTAGCGGCCCTCGGTGATGGCGCCGCGCAGCTGCTTGTAGCCGTCCTCGACCAGCGAGTCCATGTCCTGCTCCAGGTTGGCCTCGCCGTAGGGAATGGTCGGGTAGTTGCCGTGCGAGAAGCCGTTGAGGCACTTAGAGGGGCCGACCCAGGGGCCCGTCAGCGAGCCCAGAGACAGGTTGCCGCTCCAGTGCTCACCCTCCAGAGGCTCGGGCTCGCGGACTTGCGTGATGCTGGGCAATGAGTAGTCGGCAGCGTCAAAGTCAAAAGCGTTGACCATGTTGGTCATGTGCGCGCGGCGCCAGGGGGTAATGTTGTCCGCCGTCATGTTGTAGCCGTTGGCTTGCGCCCAAGCCTCGAGGAACAGAATGTCGGAGGTGTGGTCGCCCGTCTCAGTAAAGACGTGGCCACCGCGCGTCCAGGGAGACACGATGAAACGAGGTACACGAGGTCCTACAGTCTGTGGTTAGCATCGAACTTTGCCGCTCTAGTCAAACGTGGTGCGCTGGAGGTTCTCTACTTACCAGGGCCGATGGGTTTCTTTCCGTTCTCGGCATTGAAGGGGTCAACGATCCATTCACCAGCGGCATCTTCGGGGGCGACAGGGGGAATAACGTGGTCAGCCCAGCCGCCCTGTTCGTCGTAGCTGACAATCAGGGCCGTGTCCTTGTAGATGGGGCTGTTGGTGACGGCATCAATAACGTTCTTGTGCAGCCAGGCACCATCAATGGGCATGTTGGGCGCATGCTCAGACTGCTCCTGGGGCCCAACGATCCAGCTGACCTGAGGAAGAGTACCGTTGGCGCAGGCATCGTAGAACGCCTGCAGGCCGGGGAACGAGATACCGTTGTCGCGGAGGATCTCGCCTTCGGGAGAGTCCTGGTACTGTTTGAAGTAGGCAAGCATGTTGTCCTCAAAGTTGTCAAAGTCCTGCCATACGCGCCATGAAATACCGGCCTCCTCGAGGTGCTCGGGGACCGTCTTCCACAGAAAAGGGAAGCAGTTGTTGCCAGGGGAGTCGCAACCGGGACTGGCACGGTTGGACAGGATGTTGCCACCGGAGCCGTCTGGGTTGGAGGGCGAGCCCTTGGTGTTGACTGTACCGCTCATCCAAGTGATACGGTTGGGGTCCGTGACACCGAGGATGGACTGATGCGAGTTGTCCATGATGGTCCAGCCCTCGGCGATATCCCAGTGAGTGGGAACGTCATCCCGCTGATAGTATCCCAAGCTGCGGTCGGAGTCCCAAATGGCCCAGCCATCACCACGGCCGTTGTTCCAGGCACCGTGCATCGCGTCCCAGCCGTTGGAGCCGCCTCCCATACACTGGGTGGCCTCCTTCCAGTCACCACCAAGGTAGTTGATGTGCCATGGGGAGAGTCGGTCCACGCCATTGTGAACCTTGTTAGTTTTCCTGGTCAGTGTTAGAAAGTTGTTCCACAACGTTTGAAGTGAGATTGTGTAGGAGTGAAAGAAACTAGTATTAAATAAAGGGACAAGGAAAAGGTGTGGAAATTCTGGTGGTCGAAGGCAAGGATGGCCACTTACTGCTTCCAGACAGAGATACCCTCGTTGATCTGGACGTTGGGATCGCCAAAGTTGCGAACGCCAGCCATGGTGCCAAAGTACTGCAAACGAATTAATAAATGAGACTGATATGATTCTGTTTGCTCAGTAACGTACATGGTCAAATGATCTGTTCTCCTGCATGAACAAGACAATGTGCTTAATGTCCTTGAGTGAGCCGGCCTGGACGGTGGCGGCCGAGGCCACCAACGACAGGGCGATTGCCGAGTGCCACATCTCGAAGAACGTATACAGGATGAGATGAGATGAGATGAAAACTAGTTGTGAATGCCTTGAATAAGACAAACCGAAGAAAACAGAAAAAGAAGAAGAAGAGGTAAAAAAACGAGGCGGCGAGAGTATGTATTAGGGAACGGATACCGTCAAAGCGCCGGGGGTCCTAGGTTTAGGGGGGCACGAGGTGAACAGCCTCGGGGACGTCTGTCGAACAGGATCAAAACCACCTTGATGGAGATGGAAGTTGCCGTCCTTCATGAGATACAGGCGGCCAGTACATATACGACTGATATACGGGGGAAGAGGCGCGCTCCGGGCGAGGTATTTTCAATGCCGCTACATACATTGGGTGTGTGGATGGGCCAGAGCCACCACCCCCCGGAGCAAGGCCAATGTACGAGAGTTACTCGTACGGACTACAATACGCGTTAATGGGACGAGCGGGCCCACGAAAGACGGGGACGCGAAGGACAAAAAAAAATATCCATGGTTGCAGCACGATGTAGAATGAGGAAGGTGCAGGCATGGGCTGGTTCCTTGGTCGTGGTAGCCGCGGTGTGCCGTGGTGGCCGAAGGCGAATGACCAACGAGGCAAAGGCATTTACAGATTATCTGATTGGAGCGCGCCAATAAGCCACCGGGGATTTAGCACGACGTTGGTTAAATGAGGGTGCATGGGTGAGTGCAGATGGAGACGCGAGAGTAGGTCCGTATGGAGTCCGGAGTAAGTATGGAGTATGTGTGTATGGAATATGGAGTAGTACACCAGACCGCCTGACCTGAGGACGGGAATCTATTGGTAGTGTGCAGACTACGGACTACAACGTACATGGTATATTACATGTACAATATAGTAAGAGGGTACTGGGTGGGCAGAGTAGCGTACGTTGGTGCTCATGCTACGGCTCAGTCGGCAGCAGCAACTACTCTTGTTGGGCCGGATAAAGCGGCGCGTGGGCGGTTTCGTCGTGGGGATAGGCGACGGGACTGCGGAGCAGAAGACCGAGGTGATGGCCAAAGAGCTCCGGGCAAAGGGTTTTACGTTTGGGAACCATGGTAGAATGCGGTCAGTGGTGGATGCGCGAGTGAGCATCTTGTTCGATATCATAGGGCGACGATGGGGACGGCCAGGGGGAGGGGGCCAAGTGATCGCCCAGGACTGCCCAGACGGCAGAGGCAGTGGGCAGGCGAATGGAGACGTTTCTTGCCCATGTCCATCAGGCTGAGGGACTGCAAGCTCGTCCACTCGTAGGCGAAGCAGTCAGTCCCATCACAAGGATTATGAGTACTCACAAAGAGGAGCTTGTAAGAAACGCCAAGCTACTGTAGGTACGGAGCGACAGTACCCCATAGTTGATTACCCAGAGAGGGCTTTTCCACTATATTTCGGTACTTCTGATGTATCGTACATTAATGAGAACCACTTCCTTCCGAGGCAGCGCTAGCACCGCATTGTACTCTTCTGGGCAAGCTAGGTAGCACTAGCGCCGCATGAGAACGCACTTTTGCCTGCGCTGGGGACACGATTTAGCATCTTTGCGGCACACACGTGCCGGGAGGCACCATCTCTAAAGGGGAAGCAGTTGTGCAAACCTCCATCCCGAATAGGCTACCGGTGGCCACCACACCCTCTTAGACGGCTTAGACGCACTCCACAACAGCCCACAATCCCCTGAATGGCCTGAATGGGCAACAAAGGGTTGTCGAATGGAGGCGCTGCCCCCTCCCCCCTCTTCCCTCCCCGCCATCGCTGCAGATGTGGGTGGGCTGCAGAGTGAAGAAGCCAAAGAAAGAGGCCACAGAGCGCTACAATAGGAGCCCACGGCCCACGGCTTGCCCCAAAGGGCTTCTAGCGCCGCCGCCAACGATGCATCCACGTGCAGGCATTATTAGTACGCTGCGGCTTGCCGGTGGACAGCGCTGGCAATTATGTAAAATAGGGGGCGGAACTTGGACGCTGCCGCCCAGGACCTACGAGTACGAGTACTCCGTGCCGTGGTACGATGCAGGCTGCGTAATTTCAAATGTTCCATGGGGGAGGGAGACTTTTCGGTAATTACTCGTACGAATCTGCAAGAGATGCGCAGAGGCGTGGCTTGCCTTGGCGTGCCTTACTTGGTCCGCGTACCTCGCAGCCGGCCAGTCACGGTGCAGGATACTCTAGATATTGGTCATGGTATTACGCCGCCGCTCCGTATCGACTACCGATCCCAATATGTATCAGCCGAACTGAGGAGAATCAATCGGGTATTCCATGCTACCAGAAGTCGCAATCCCTGACCGCCCATCGGCCGCTTTACTCTACTTGTCCTGGCTAACGAGACATAACGTTACATTGTCCACGTGCCTTGTAACCCAACAATGGGCAACAACGAGAACAAGTAGGAGCAACCTTGTCCGGAGGCGCAACAATTATCGATGTCCTCACGGTCAGTCTTGGAACGCAGGACGACGCACCGTATCGTGCAGTGCTCGTATCTACTCGTACTGCATGCACAAAGCAGCCTTTGCCTGCCCAGGGCCAACCCAGTCAACCAAACCCCTGTTCTGCGGAGTCTGCCGGACAACTCTGACGTATGGCAATCTATTCCGATAGTACTGTACATACTCGTAGTAGGCTCCGTTTTTTATATCATACCTGCTGCATTACTCGTACTGTCGCCTCAACGCAGTCTCTCTCAGCCTTGGACTCGCCCACGGGCAACGCGCGGCTTTGTCATTCATGGGAACCAAACCAACGTTGTTGTACACCCATTCCTTTGCCGTGACCCATCCTCGGTGGACTTTTAGCAGCACCCATCTTTTACAACCTGGCCCCCAGTTCTCCGGCCATCACACACCCTCCGCCCCCGTCCCACGCCCAGGCGGCATATTGCGGGTGGCGTTTGTGGGCGTGCCACCACCATCTCGCACCCATCTCATCCACTCTTGGCTCACCCACCTGCTCTCCTCGGCCTTGGGTGTTTCGCTCGGCTATTGTGAGCCAGCCGCTCGCCAAAATTCTCGCAGATACAGTCTTACGAGTATTCGATGCCTTCATCAATATTGTGCAGATTATACTAGCATAATCCCCCGTCGTCTCAAAGATTGTTGAACAACACTTTCAACCATGGCGATTGCTCTGCCGTTGGACCCGCCAACACGGCGCAAGTCCCGGCCGCAGCTGTGGAAGTACTTTACTTTTATGATCTTTGCCGTTGGCCTCACCTCATACTGCATAGTCGTCTTGACGTACTCGGGGCTGGGTTCGTTATCACACGCCTCGTCACCGGCGGAGTCTACGCCCGGCGAGCACGTCCACGACGACAATTCTCCAAACGCTCCTGCGCCAACCGAGAGCGTACAGCCAGTGGATCATGATGACCCCTTCACGCTTCATCCTGAGGAGCACATTCACCGACAACGGCAGACGATTCGCATGAACTGGAATGTCACAAAAGAAGAACGTAGGCCTGATGGTGTTCTCAGAGACGTTTACCTGATAAATGGTACTTCTTCTGCCTCACAGAAATTTGACTCAGAAGCTGACATTTTATAGGCCAATTTCCTGGCCCAACTATTGAAGCCAGATCTGGTGATACACTCGAAATCACCGTCACTAACAGCATATTTAATGATACCGATGATGGACTTGCGATCCACTGGCACGGCATGCTCATGAAAGGTAAGCTTCGCTTATGTTCTCCCATCAACCACTGCAATATGCCAAAGACTAACTTCACGTCTAGGTTTCAATGAAATGGATGGAGCGGTTGGCGTCACGCAGTGCACCGTTGACGAGGGCAAATCTTTCACCTACAAATTCCAGATAGCCGAATCCCAGCACGGCACCTTTTGGTACCACGCCCACTCCGCCGTCAAGCGAGCAGACGGCCTTTATGGTGGCCTCATAGTCCACAAGCCCAGCAACGACACTGATGAGTCGGACTCATCGCTGTACGAATACGACAGTGAGAAGTTGCTGCTCATTGGAGACTGGTATCACTCTACTGCCGACAAGGTGCTTGAGCAATATAAAAGCTTTCTCAGCTTTGGCGCCGAGGTTCGTGTACCCCAGCTTTACCCTGCCGTATCTTTGCTAACAACGATTCGACATATAGCCGGTGGCAGACTCTCTGCTCATCAATGGTGTAGGATCCTACAACTGCAGCCAGGCTCGGCCCGGGAAGCCCGTTGACTGCGTTGACACGGACACACCCGTGCTGCAGTTTTCGGGCAGCAAGGCTGTGCGGTTGCGCATCGTCAATACTGGTGCGGCGGCAGGGTACTCTTTTGAGCTTGACCATGCCTCGCTACAGCTCATCACTGTCGATGGCGGTGCTGTCGTTTCCAACTCCACGCCAATAGCCCCTACGCTCGGTGTCGTCTACCCAGGCGAACGCATAGATGCATTGCTTCTCGCGGACGGGGCAGCTCCTGAAAACAAGCGCGACGACGATGTAACCATGAAGATTATCCTGGATCCAGAGTACGTAATTCCTCTTTCTGCACTTTTTGTATATACTAACAATCTCCTAGGTTAATGCCCATCATGAATCCTGCACTCAGCCGCATCCAATCCTTCCCCATTACTTGGCAGCACGAATCCTCTTCTACTCGCAAAGACATGCGAGAAATGGTCGATATCCTAGACCTCACAACCGTCCAAGGCCTAGAGCTCCCGGATGCTGTCCAAGCCATCACCCCAGCAGAGACAGCTCTGCTGTACACCAGCCTCAGCCAAAACTCGTACAAAGAAGACGCGCCCTGGGGCGAGCTCAACCACACCTCGTTTGTGTGGCGGAACGCGCACGCCAAGCCCCTGCTGGCCATGGACAATGCAACGTGGGCGAATGGCACCGAGCAGGCGAATCCGCTGCGGGAGCTGCACGTCCCTGCGTTTGAGAGTGGTGAGAGCCGGTGGATGGAGCTCGTGGTGAATAACATCGATGACAGGGGACATCCATTCCATCTGGTAGGTTTTATTCGTTCTGTGGTTTCTCCTAATAAGATAAGTTGGCTAACAGTTATCAGCATGGGCATGAATTCTATGTGATATCGTCCGAATCACAGACCCAATACGGAAAGCCATACAACCCCTACGAGGAAAGCCAGCACGTGGCTGCGCAGAAACTCTTTGACGAGGTGGCGCCGCTGCGCAAGGACACTGTGTATGTCCGCGCGCAGGGATACGTGGTGCTGCGGGTAAGGCTGGATAACCCGGGCTTGTGGCTTATGCATTGCCATGTGCTCTGGCATCAGGCTGTGGGCATGGGTATTGTCATGCAGGTGGGCAATGTCACAGATGAGGTGGCTGCCCGAGCTGCGGAGAGCTGTCGGCTGTAAGAGGCACGGCGTTGTATATAAATAACCGGAAATGGAACTGGCTGCATTGGGTTTGGACACAGGGCATCGGATGGCGTTACGGGGTAAATTGTATTATCATTATGCTGAATTGTTAGGTTGTATTTGGTATCTATAACGGGTTTGACCAAAGTGTATAAATCGAACGTTACACAACCGCGCTCCTTATAACCTCCGTGCCCTTTTCGCCTCTGGGCACAAACCGACACGGAAATCTCTTGGGGTGGCTCGTCAACCCATCCGTCAGCTCCACCGTCGGCGTAACGAGGTTCCCATCCTCATCGACACCCTTTTTAATGTCCATGGCGCTGAGCACGCACGCAATGACGATCCACACGCTTGCCTTGGCTAGGTGCTGGCCCACACACACCCGGCGGCCGTAGCCAAAGTGGCCGATAGGGAACGGCTCGCCGCGGCCGCCTTCTTCGACCGGCGTGTACCGGTCGGGGTCAAACTCGTCGGGATCTTGGTACACGCGCTCGTCATGCGTCATGGCGCGCGCGTTGGCGTAGACAAAGGAGCCTGCGGGGATAAAGTAGCCGTCGTAGACGTCGTCTTCTATCGATCGGTGCGGCACGCCGATGGGCGACACGGGGCACCACCGTAGTGTCTCCTGCATTATGTATTCGAGGTACCGCAGCTTGGGCCGGTCTTCAAAGCTGGGCAGCCTGTCGCGCCCGACGACCTCGTCAAGATCCCTCTGCGCCCTGCGCTGCACGTCCGGGTGCAGAATCATGTTGAGGACGAAGACGATGATGGTGCTCCACGTCGTGTCCTGGCCGGCGGCGTAGACGGCCCCCGCGGCGCCTTTGATGTCGTCGAGCGAGAGCTCCGGCTGCTGGCCGCTTTCCAGCTGGCTGCGGCGGAGGTCGAGCATGTCCTTGATGAGAGACGCCGTGCGCTCTTCCGTGGCCATGGCGGCGTCAAAAGGCTTGTTGTGGAGCTTCTGAATCGCCCACCGCCAGTCGTTGGCAAACTTGAGCGACCTATCGTGAAACCAGCGCGGTAGGTATCGCAGAATAGGGAAGAAGTCGACGGGCGTTCCCGCGGGGGCACCGCCGTGGCCCAATGCGTAGCTGGCGTCGGCAGCTACCTGGATAAACGGGTCGTCGGGTCTGTCAATGGTGATGCCGAACCCGATGCCCAAGACGACGGCGGTGGCGAAGCGCCGTATAATGTTCTCGCAGTCCGCCGGGTTCTCGAGAAGGCCCTTGAGCATGACGGCGGTCTCGCGCTCCTGCAAGGGCCGGTATTGGACAATGCTGCTGTTTTGGAAGAAGCGCTGCAGAAGGCGCCGGTGCATGCGAAAGTCGGCGCCCCAGCGCAAAAAGGTCAGTGTCTTGCCCCAGCCCATGACCTCGAAGAGGACGAAGCGCGGCCTGTCCGAGTAGTTTACGCCCCTCTTGTCGAGGAGGTCTACCGCCGCGCGGACAGAGTTTAGGATGATGACGGGCTGGCCGAGGATGCGGACGGATAGAATGTCGGAATTGTACGTCTTTGACCACTCCATGTATGTGAACTCTGGACTGTAGGACGGCACGACTCTCAGGTGTCCCAGGATGGGCTCGCCCGGAGGACCAGGCGGCAAGGGAAGACCATTGCTGCGACGGCGACGCAGGAGGATGCTGACGAGTAGTAGGATGCCTGTGATGATGGCGGCCAGGATGGAGGGCCGGGCGGCCAGCTCGGCTAACCCCATGATTCCGCCAGAGTGAATCTGAGCTGAGACGGCGAACGCGGATGCGATTGCCGGTGCCACCAGAGCGCCACACCGTAAAGCGATGTCATCGGACGCCAGAGGAGGTTGCTTTGCGTGCCTCGCGGCGCTGGACCAAGCAGATTGGCGCCTAAGGTAATCAAGTGGGTGCGTGGCACAAAGGGAGATGTGGTGGGGATGGAAGCAGGGGAAATAAGCTGGGGAAAACGCGTCTTTGGGCGGCCTGCAATTGGGACATCGCGGACCCACCACTATCTGCATCCCGACCAGACGCACCTGCATAGATGCCCAGAGTCTTTGTTCTGAAGTGTCGAAATTGCAGTTTGTGCAGATATGATCACTTGTTTCCAGCCCAGCTAGGATAATTGCGCTAAACTGGTCTTGTCCAATTGAGCTCATAAGTGTTCCTGAGAACCCATACGAGGTTTCAGACGCATAATGCGCCTCACTTTCTATATATACAACTTCAGCTTCCGAGCACAGAGTTTAATTATACATTTTCAAAAGCTTCCAACCGTCATTGCAGCAAAAGTAATTTTAGCCCAAGATAGTCAGGGTAGCAGCCGAGCCCAAGCCCCCGGCGACACCGGCTTGCGAGCCTGCAAGAGCTCTCTTCTTCGCCTTCAGCCACATTGCTGCTGCAGACAGAAGCAGAGCCTCTACGTCATCTCTACCGAGGTCCTCCTTTACCTGTGTCATAGCCATGTGCACCTTGGGCGCGCAAATCGATCGGTTGGTCACGAGTAGCGCTATGGTATTGTTATTGATATCAACGCATTTTCGTCTGCGCCCGCTCCGCAAGCTGCTGTTGGTGTCTTCGAATGAGGCGCGCACCCATTTCACCTCGTCCCCCGACGAGGGGAGTCGCAGTACGTGCGTACCTAGACTGCTGCCGAAAGGATGCTTCAGATCCGCCTCGCCGCTACGGGTGCGGATGACAATGGATCTTGAGCGGTCGCGTAGCCAGTGGTGGAAATTGACACCGCCGATAGGAGGTATGGCGGAGTCCTCTTGAGTGGTCAAGGCGTTGCTATCGCCTTCGTAGAGAGTGATTTCTTCCCTCGCGGCGTTGGGAATCGTCGCATGCTGAACCATGCTGTAAGCGGGCTGGGTGGAAACTTGGCTGGTGCCGTGCCCCTGAACTTGCACGTTGATATGACCTTTCCTTGTCTTGTCGCGCAACATGGTATATGTAATGGCGTTGGGGTTTTCTGGCATGAGAGCCTCTTGGTCTTCTACAGAAGAGGCGATTGATGTAAATGAATGGGCATCGTCACTGTCGTCGCTTTCTTGTTCTTGTGGCTGTGCGACGGTGGCGGCAGCGTGCTTTCTGGCTTAGAGACGTGTCAACGGCGTTCATTATGGAAAATCAACGAGGATCCGTTGTGAGATAGATATGCGATGGGTTAGAGAAGATTTTGGGAAACTTTGAGATTTTCAGGACGGAGGTTGCGAGTATATTGAGATCGCATGCATACGCCCCAGTTTTACACTGGAGTGGCTCCGGCAGTCTCTAGATCGATTCACGACTCACGATGACGCACGCCAAGCTCGCCCTAAGCAGCTGGGTTTGGTGCATTTTACGGATCTTGTGGCTCAGCAATGACAAATCTCATTCTAAGGGTACAGCAAATGTCATTCACTAGAGTAAGGTTGACGAATTGTACCGCATGTTCCTAGTATTATTCTAAATGCCGGATTTCCTTTCTAACCACTTCTGAACTTGCTAGCCCGCCGTCTTCACTACCATCGCTTTCCGCACATCGTGTCATGGCTGACCACGACCGCCATGAGTTCACCAAAGCGGCCAAACGTGTTGTCTATTACTCGTCACACTAGAACCCTAAGCTTGGGAGGAGCCTATCGTCCCATCAAAGCACGCCAGGAATGAGCCTCGCGGTTGATTTGTTCCAAGCCACCCACTTCTTGCCAAACGTTTCCTTGAGCATGGCCTCCTCGTCCCTGATACGCACAGCCAGCATATACCCCGTCACCAAAAAGCCAACTGCATACACCACGTAGCCATAGCCCATTAGCATCGCATGTATAGCGTGCGGAATGAGCATGCCTATAGCGCCGTCCCAGCGTGCAAAGAGCAGCGCGTGCGGCACGACGGCCAGCAACAGTCCAGAGTAGCTGGGATGCTGGACGTAGCTGTACACACCTCGGGTATTTAGCTCATTAGGCGGCGCGAGGTTGAACGTAAATCTCGTGCCGAGTGAGCCGTACGCGGCCAGTCGCAGCGGTGCGCCGATGAAAATGATTATGGCTAGACAGATGGCGGTAAACGGATTCCAGTGGAACAGGTAGGTGGTCAGATAGCTCGGCGGCGAGGCTGTCGAGCCCGCGTCAAAGAAGGCCAGAGTGACGTATGCGTGGTATAGAGCGAGTGAAAACACGAGTATGCAGCCCAGGCGGAGGACTGCCGGGTGATATACAATCTGCACGCGATCCGTCTTCCATTGGTCTTCGCTCTTGTTTGGGTTTGGTGGCAGAAAGCACTTTATGGTCAGGTAGCTTGACAAAAGCATGGCCGAGGCCAGCGATATTCCGGCCAAGGAAACCATTTAAAAAAAATTCAACAGGGATCGTTGTGTAGAGAATATGTTGACGTTGCGGTTCGCCAGAGGATTGAAGGTTTAAACACTGATGGCGGCATGGCATGATCTTGAAGCCTCGGCCCGAGACGGAGCCCGGCTCCAACTGCCTTTATGCCCGGCTGGAGCGATCGCGCTGCGCATTTGGTGGGGTCGAATACCAGTGCGGGGACCGTTCTCTCCCCCGCATCCAAAGTCGGAGAAACAATCGTCTAAATTGGCCCTTCGATCTATACAAAGGCAGGTTTCGGCGATTAAACGACATTTGCTCAAATACCAGGAGTAGTAGACTCAGTGACTTCCGTTATAAAAGAAACCAAGTGTCACCAAAAACTAAACTAGATGCCTCGCCAGCCAAGGGTTGGATTCGACGGCTCGCTGTCTATTATTCACATTGTTGCATGGCGAAAATGTCATGGATACAGCCTATATTTGACGACATGATATGAACCACCATGGCCATCATGTAAGAACAGCATTGGCCGTATAGGAATTCAACTGAACTATGATGCTCATTGTTGATTCTTCCTGCTGTCCTCGGGTTAGGAGTCCCGCGAGGAGGGGCACGATTTTCCACGTCTCGGAAAACCACGCCCGAGGCCCGCTGTTTCCTGGGTAGTCAGCATCATTGTACGTAACTTGTTGCAGACAGGTTATAGAGATATTTTGTGTGCCTCTCGATAGTGTCCTTCAAATCCTAACGTGCTATACAACTTACCATCGCGTGCATTTTGAATCGGGTAGCTACCATGGCGAACAAGAAGCTCCGAGTCGGCGTGGCTGGCCTTGGCCGAATGGGTAAACCGACTCGTCAACAATAATGCAACTCTGCGGTATCTGACTTTAAAAACAGGAAAGCGACATGCCAACAATTTCCACAATCTGACCCCGCGAGCAACGGTTGTCGCAGCGAGCAGCCCTGTGGAGGAAGAGCGCCAATGGGCAGAGGAGAACATAGACGGAATCAAAGTCTACGAAGACTTTAGTGAGATGCTTGCCAGTGGCAACGTGGACGCCATCGTAATTGCTAGCGCAACGTCGGTTCATGCAGAGCAAACATTGGCTTCTTTGCAGAAAGGCTATCACGTTCTATGCGAAAAGCCCCTGAGCTTGGATCTGGAGCTCGTAAGTGCTTTCCCTCCTGCTTCTTGCCCTTTAACGCTAATGCATGGAACAGGCAAAGTCTGTTGTTTCTGCGTACAAGGAATCTCTCAAGAGCCGACCGAATCAGAAAGTCATGTGTGGATTCTCGCGACGCTTCGATGCGTCCTACAGAGAGGCTCTGGAAAAGGTGCGCAGCGGCATGTATGGCAACGCAGTCGTATTCCGTTCACAGACGGCAGATTTACACGACACCACCGGTTTCTTCGTCAACTATGCCAAGCTTAGTGGTGGTATATTTGTAGACTGCTCCATCCACGATATTGACCTTATGCTCTGGTTCCTCGGCGAAGACTGCAGGATCAAGAGCCTGCAGGCGGTGGGCGTCACAGCCGTGCACCCGGAGCTCGCTGCCAGCAAGGACGCTGACAACGCCCTTGCCACAGTTGAGCTGCACGGCGGCAAGATTGCAAACTTGTACTGCTCGAGGATGATGTCGGCGGGCCAGGAGGACACGACGGAAATCATCTGTCACAAGGGCTCGCTCCGCGTCAATATGCAGGGATCAAAGAATCGATTCGAGGTCCACGATCAATACGGATCGAGGCGCGAGCTGCCCAGACCATACTACGAGAGGTTCAGAGAGGCCTTTGTCACGGAGGCGAACGAGTTCACCGCATGCTGCTTGGATAACCTTGAGCTGCCGGTCAAGCTCGAGACTTCTGTCCGGGCTGTAGCTATAGGGCAGGCTCTTCAACACAGCCTGAGGACGGGAGAAAAAGCATATTTTGACAATGTTGAGCCAAAGCTCTAAAGGGAGCTAGAATATGTGCCATAGACTATCGATAGACGTCCAACAGAGAACTGCGACAATATGTCTCCTCTGTAATGTGTACGGGAAGCTGAACGTACATGCTTTGAACATTCCGAGGTATTGATATACATGTAAATCGAAGTGTGGCATCCATGGCACCAGAGTCTGAGCAGGACGTGCTATGGACGTGTCTGCGGGGGCTTCAGACCAAGGATGAGACGGTGACTGCATTGCAAACATTCAGGACGAGTCGACAAGCTTGACCTAGGAAGATTGAGTACCTTTACTTATCTTATATACTGAAACGGATGGTATTCGCAATAACTGCGCTTCGAATTTTATGTCTATTTATCACGCTGAACTTTTACCCGGCCCTCTAATTGTGGGCTGACAATAGGCAAGCCGCTGTCGCCGTGGTGTTTGCGAATTATGGCAGCCCTCGCTCGGTGAATTCCGTCTGTATGCTGATCTGCAATTTCGCGCCCATCCCTTTCGTCTTTTCTACTCTTGAAAATCTCCAGGATCATGTTTGTGTCGGTAATGGCGCCCTCCGCATCAACCAGAGTCTCGCAGTCCTTGAAGCAAGTATACCCGTCAAACCCTGAGCCGATAAAGTCCACCATCGCGATCGTGTACATGTGATCGAGCTCCAGAGGTTTGGCGGCAGCATCATGCTCATGGAAGGTAATGCCACTGACCCGTTGGCCTTCGGGGCGCTTCCAGTCCAAGTTTATATGTATGCCGCAAAGCTGTAGGAATCGCCCGTCCGTATGCGCATCCGAGACGGAGTTTTCCAAGGCCTCAGCAAGTACTCGCCCCCTGACTCGCTTTACCACAAATGCGTTGTCAAAGGGGCTGATTTCTATTACATCGCGTATACATAGCGGCGCACCATCAGTGCACTCAACAATGCGATCGCAGCGTACGGCACCGCTGTTGACCAACGCGATGTCGGTGTCATAAAATGCTCGTACGGCATCGGCCAGCATATTGCCCAAGTTGGTCTCTTGACTGCGAATTACGCGTGTTCTCCCGTCCAGGGGTGTTTCTGTATATAAGAGAGGCTGTGTTACAACCTTTTCGATCTTGTCATGGGTGGTGTCGAGGACATCGAGGATAGTTTGGGATGGCGGAATTTGGTCGTAGTTTGGAAGTTCCTTCAGGTCTTCTACTTGCCTTACTGTATTAGAAGTGTGAGTGGCTGTTCTTGTACGAAGGAAACATTGCTTACAGGATGTGTTTAATATGGCAGGTTCTCCCTTCCCTCCCTCCCCGAGTCGCAGCTTGAGAATGGAAAGGCCTCTCCAGTCGGTGCCGCTTTTTATAATACGCACACAGTCTTGCCAGTAGCTTACTGCTGACCCATCGTTGTTATGCCCTGACTGAAGGATCTCTGGATCAGGATTAGAGTCCGATGAGTCTCGACGAACAACGTGGTGGTCATGCCCTCCCAGGATCAGATCCACCTTCTCGGGGCCGGATAGAGTGCTTTGTGAGACGGCAAGGTCTTCAACAAGGCGCATATGTGTGACTGCAATGACAAAGTCGCACTTTTCCGACAGTCTAAGGTGCGAGGCGGTTTCCTTGGCGACAGTAGACGGATCTAAGATGTTGCAATCGGGCAAATGTTGACAGTTCGATGGCCAGTCTCTTCATTCCTTTGTTAGCCGAGCAGGATCAGACCGAGCACGGGTCCCGGAAGCGTAGTACTCACGTTCCGGCTAACCCAAAGAAGCCTATCCTGTAGCCGTCAATGTCTTTAATCACGTATTTGTGAGCACCAGCAAGAAGGCGCCCCTGTCCGTCTGCGTCGCCTGAGGCTACAGCGTTGGCAAGAGTCCAAGGAAATCTCGTCTGCTTCGCAATCTCTACCAGACGATCCTCGCCAAAGTCAAAATCATGATTCCCATAGCATGCCACATCTATATCGAGTCCATCCAAGACCGGCGCCATGTGGTCTCCACGCAGAACGGCAGCTTCAAGAGAAGGCGAAAACGCATCACCGCTGAAGACGCGTATGGCGTGACTTTTGCCTCCTAGACTAGCGCGAGACTCGTCGCCCATAACATAGCTTGGACTTTTGAGCACTGTAGCAAACTTGGCCACTAGGCTGGGATCAGATATATGGTACTGGAACACGAGTTAGCATGGGTCGCGGCGATGCAGTTCGATAGTAGTCATACTCACAACATCGTTGAAGTGAAGAATGGTAAGTTCGAGGCCTTCTGCCTCGGTGTCTATAGCGACCATACCCTCATTCGCACATCAGGGCTCTTTTAGTGACTAATTGCGTCAAGTCGCAAATGTTTGGCAGAGTAGGCTCTTTATCTTCACGGCAACTTCGCATGTCAATAATTTAGTGTTTGCGGGTGTGGCTCAACGGTGCCGGCGAGCCAAAAACGGTAAGCGCCGCCACATTCGATTATAGGCTATTCGGCGGGCCAATGTCAGGCAACCAGACTGGCAAACCTGCTAAAGGCTGGTGGAAATAGAAGTGCTATATAATAGAAGCAATTAATAGCTTGTGCTCGGCTGGCTGCCTGATAATCAATGCGAGCTCTTGCCTGGTCTTCAAGGGCCTGTCCGGAACGAGTGCGACGTATCTTCTGTGACGGCGGATCTTGCATCGGCATCCCACCACCAGCAACAGCACCTGGTAGGTTCGACAGTCCGACTCTCAACGAGGACATAAAATAGATATGAATGGCATATTTCCGCCCTTAAAGGTGAATTCGAAATTCTTTATTTTGTTTTCCCGGTCTTGCTGTTAGGTTCACAGTGTTGTGAAGTTACATCACCAACGGGCAGACAGGGTCCATGTTAGACGGGATGGTATAGATCCTTCCGTTTGATACGGTAGACTGTTACCTTTATTTACAAACATATTTTATGAATGCTCGAAGTGGCCTTGGTAGTGAGCCCTGTGTGTGAACACAGCATGCCGTATCGTATCGTGGTAGGGCTGGGTGTTCTGTCGCCACACCACCACAAGAAACGGATCAAGAATGATCCTCAGCAGACTCTTGCATAATGTCGCGGAAATTTATGTCAGCCCTGCCACAGATATCGGTGTACGATAGCTAACTGTGCGGGGTACCTAACGAGCGCAGCCTGGTAATTTCGCGGTTTGCTATAAAGACTCAGCTCGCTTTCAGCTCTCGTGTTTACCCTGGCGCAGATCAGCCTATCCATATCCCACCCACGTACAAGGCTAAAATAAAACAAGAGTACAGCAACAGAAAGGGAAAACAATGATGAAATTTGCATTTATCTTGGTGCTTTTCTTCTCGGCTCGATCTGCAGGCGCAGAACAGAATCCCCAACAGACCATCACCGCCGCCGCAACGCTCCCGAGCCATGTCGACACACGTGCAAAACGGCAAGACGATGAGTCGGCTTTTATTGGATATGAGGCATATAGTGGCAATTGTTGGTTCTCTAAGTCTATTTTTGTTATTTGTCGTACTTTCCCGGGCTCAGTCGTTCACTTCTTCTTCGCTACGCATCGTCCTTTCGACACTAATTCACGGATGCGTAAATATTAGGGTTTCCAATGACGTGGGAGGAAGGCAAACACTTCGTCTACAAGGACAATATCGGAGACTGCTGCCCGACGAACGAGCCATACTGCACATATGCACTACAGTGCAATGGGAACGGAATTGACTTCGGATACGGCAACCCTGTTGACTGGTGAGTCCTGCGCCAGCGTTGAGCTCTTTGTTTCAATCTGTGAATACAGCTTAGGAAAGTGGCTAAGATAAAGTTACATTCTAGTGGAGACAATCTCTGCGACACTATAACCGTCAAACAGTCTACAGGGGCTGGCTATCCAGACGTCTGGTCCATGATTCGCTGCCTTGCCAGATCGGACTTCTACGCTAGAGACAGAACGTTGTATCGGGCCACATTTGCATGTAAGCCCTGAGCCAAAACAGCGACAGTGAAGCTGTGGTAAAACCCCGTGCATAAGTCCCGTACGTTGTACTCATGCCATCCATAGTGACCACCGAGGGAGCGACGGAAACTGTGACCAGAACCGTCTCCAGAACCAGCACCGTCACTGAAACGGAAACAGAAGCGCAAAGGGTGACAGAAACGGTGACAATAAGAACTTCTGCAGGGAGACGCCAAGTTCTCCAGCGTGATGCAGCATCTTCTGCGTCCATTGTACTTGTCATCACTGCAATGATTTTATTCTTGCACAGCTAGGTGGAACACAGGTACTCTGTATTCGTATACGAGTAATTGTGTGTCCAAGGAGCCAGAGGATTGGAAATTTTGTCTACGGCCCGTGCCAGTGCGAGGTTTGGCCAGTGCGAGGTTTGGCCAGTGCGAGATTTTTGTTCCTGAGTATTGACTATCCAAGAGTTGGCTAACTATTTACGGGGTAATTTGAAGCCTTCAACGATCCTTTGTCAGCCATGCGTAGCTGCGTCGGTAACATTGTCTGACACCCTAACGTCATTTCTCAGCACTAGCATCTGCTTTTAAAAGCCGTTGTTAAAGCCGCCATGATTTCCAGCAACTTTATCCTTTTCCATTACGACGGCCCTCAGCGCGGATATTTGCGTTGCCTGCGGGCGCAAAGTTGATCCGAACGCGGATCGGCCAAAGATCCTTCGGCCATTGCGTACGATGTTGCACTTGGGCGGCACTACGAGTACGCGACAGAAGTAAGCTGATCCTACCCAGGGACGCTGACCTTTTACGCTGTATGTGTTAACGCCGTGTATTAATACTTTCTTCGGGTTTAACATATGCGGCCGTAAAAACAAAGGTCACTGGGAACTATTGACGGGCATACGCCACATATTAAACGCTAGCTTTCGCAGAGGGGTCCAGCGTGCAGATTCTAAAATCGAGATGCCGCGGTTTCGCATCTTACCCTGATGGTAACCGATATTCTAAGCACAGTAGTGTGTAGTAATATCGATGTTTGTGGGCACGCTGTGATCATCTCCAAGTCCGGTTTTGCGTTGCTATATAAATGCCGACGGTCACAGGAAGCAGACATGCCCCGTCAAGACAACCATTCTAGCGATAGCCGGGGCCGCTGGTTTTGGCGAGGTCGCCATGACGGTAGTGGCCCCCATCGGGACAGATTTCATCGCATCCATTGGGCACAGCCCACAAGACTACGGTTGCACTAGTGGACAGGGTAGTCGGCGTTGGTTCCGACGGTGGTGACGGGCGGCGGTGCGCCGGCAACGTGGAACAATGCAGCATGACGGCAGCGGCTTCATAGGCAGCTTGTAGAGAAAGAGGGGGGAAACGGCAAGTGAATACGCCCTACATTGGCCCAGTAATTTGCGGTGATTACGGCGGCGCGTTGAAAGCGGCAGGCAGCTAAACCTTCAGCACCTCCATACTGATGATCCATAGTACGGGACTAGCAGGGTTCGTCTCCGCAAAAAGAGAACGGCAAGGAGCCTTTCACTGCGCCAAGGATGCTGCCTGCAATAACTAGCACGTAAATAATGGCGAGCAAAATGAAATGCTGGAGCAGGGCTGCGTCGTGCCGGGCGGTACTATACCGGACAGAAGTGGCACGGCAATTGTCCGTTTCTGGCGGGCAACAATCCGTGCGATGGCCGATGCATTGCCTGCCGGGGGCCGCAGTGGTAGATCAAGCCACAAACGCCTCTGCGCCCCCTTCCGCACCAGCAATGGGCACTGGGAAAGCAAAGTTTGCCCTGTAAAGGACGTTGAAGGTCTATGCCTATACCCTTGTTCGTGCCTGTTCCTTACAATACTAAACACTACCACTGTATGTACTGATTGAGATTGGAGAGCAGCGGCTGCTTGAATGCTTACCCGCATGGAGATTAAGACGCCAACGCTTGACTTCCCCATTCGGCGTCGCCATCCCAAAAGGGCAGTCCCGCAGTCCATCAATGAGCCGCGCACATTGATATCCGCAGCGACATCGAACCTATCCCACATGATTTATATATACCGCAGAGTACCAGGCAGCATCTCACTGGTATGAAAATAAGACGGGCTGATACAGCACAACTACATGTCTCCGTGGTCAAACCCCCGTATACAGGATTGGTGGCTGCATGCCCTTGGCTGATGTGGTCGTCCGTGCTCTGCTCCTCCCAGTCATCCTGACTCTTTGAGAGTGCTCGCCGTAGCCGATAGTTGCAGGGCTACCTTGCATGAAAAACCTCCCAACTGCGCCCTGTACAGAGTGGGGGGGCAGCGCCATGTCGCTTCTGATTGCCTGCCGCGAAAAAAGCTGCATTGCTCCGTGTTACTGCCCACCGAATATGGCCCGCCTGCAACTGCCTTGCCGCCCCGCGCTCCCCGCCTGCCCCCGCCCAGGCCGGGTAGGAAACTCTCTCAGCCCGCGCCCGCGCCGGCCGGCACTCGCCCCCAGCGGCTGCCTGCCGGAACCAATCTGCGCGTCACCAAACGGGGTTTTGTCCACGGGATGCAGCTAACCAACCTAGTGATATAGACTCTGCTGCGCACGCATGTTGTATTTTCTTACTGCTTTTTTTCTCCTTCGCTCTCCTGGCGCTGAAGTACGTCAATTTTACGTTCTCGATCTTGTCTATATTGCCTGACAGGCTGCTAGACTGATATTGGAGCCAAGCTACTGCTGACAGCGTCCGTTTGCACCAACCGTCGCCAACCCAGTCGCCAACACACCGCAGAAACAAAGCAACAAAATATTGTTGACGACCAACTATGATTTGCTAACACAGCTTTGTCGCTTTTTTTTGACTGTTTAAAACCTCTCGCCGCATCGCCAAGAAAAAACACCGTCATCTCTCGCACAATGGCACCATCTTCGCGAGTGACAGCCGCCCAGGGTTTCACCACAGACCCAACGCCAAACGACCCCTATCGCTACCAGACTGGTTTTGGAAACAGATTTGCCACCGAGGCTGTCCCTAATGTCTTGCCTACTGGCAGAAACGTACCACAAAAGGTCAAGTATGACTTGTACTCGGAGCAGCTCAACGGTTCTTGTGTCGTTGCCTCGCGTCAGAATATCCGCCATGTGTGGATGTACCGCATACGACCGTCGGTGGCTCACGGAGACGTCGAGCCATCCAAGCATATAAATCCAGAGGTAAGCTTATCTATCTGCAATATTGCTATCTATAACACAACGTCTGACTTTTCGTCACTAGATTGAAACGACCTTCTCCTCTGCCAACAGTAACGTGGAATATGTAGCGTCACAGCAAGCCTGGGATCCTTTTCCCCTGTTGGAACCACACGATACGTCGACAGGCGGTATCGATTTTGTTCGAAGCATCCGCACAGTGGGTGGCCAAGGAGATCCGACCCTGCGCGAGGGTCTAGCCATTCACATCTACTCCGCCAATACCTCGATGGACCGTACAGCTTTCTGCAACAATGATGGCGAGTTCCTTGTCCTGCCTCAGGAGGGCCGCTTGAATATACAGACAGAGCTAGGATGGCTCATGGTTCGCCCCGGAGAGCTCGTCGTCATCCCCGCCGGCGTCCGATTTCGCGTCGAGCTCCCTGATGGGCCATCGCGGGGCTACATCCAGGAGATATTTGGCACCCATTATGAACTCCCAGAGCTAGGACCTGTCGGATCCAACGGCCTGGCTCTCCCTCGCGATTTTGAATCGCCAATCGCCAGTTTCGACATTGACGAAGCTCCGTGGACAATAACATACAAGCTTGCCGGCACCCTTCACACCTGCCACCAGAACCACACGCCCTTTGACGTCGTCGCATGGCATGGCAACCTGGTGCCGTACAAATACGCAATCGAAACGTTTGTCAACCTGGCCAATGCCAACAAAGACCAGGCCGACCCGACCATCTACTGCGTGCTGACGGCCGGGTCCAAGACGCCGGGCGTCTCGCTGTCAGACTTTCTCGTCTTTACCGCAAAATGGATCACGGCCGAAGACACGTTCCGCCCACCGTACTACCATCGAAACATGAGCACGGAGATTATGGGCCTGGTATATGGCCGATACGGCGGCAGTAGCCACACCCTCGAGCCGGGTGGCCTCAGCTATGAGGCGAGCTACATGCCGCATGGCGAAACATACGATACGTGGAAGGATGCCTCCACGCGGGATCTGGAGAATGTTCGCATCTGCGAGGACACAATGGCATTCATGTTTCATATTAGCGTGCCCGTGTTGCTGACCTCGTGGGCGATGCGGGGAGAGGGCGCCAAGTCGCGGCACCCGAGTTCGTCTTCGCAGTGGGACAATGTCAAGGCGCACTTCTTGGATCACCTGGACGAGGTTGAAGCGGATCTCAAGGCTGCGGGACTGCCTTCACTTAGATGAAGGTCGCTAGTAGGCTGAGAATGAAACTGTAGAGGTGAGGAATAGCTGGGAACGAAATCTGGGACGGCTCTTTGCGATCAAAATATTAGCATTCATAGCGGTACTTTCTTTAGCAATTATACCTGTGTATAGTCAACTCGTTCCTTATCGTATCTAGTCTGTTTTTCATACAAGTGCAGGCAGAGAGGGTGCCAAGGGCACAGGTTGTGTCTAATAAGGGCTTGCTGACAAGGCTGCTAGTCCTGGTGGAGTATAAAAGCCGCTCTGCCCACTTACACCATCTCCCTTTCTCACTTACATCCTTTTCACACACAGTCATTACAACATCCTACCTAGCACCTGCCGAGAAGCGACTTTGTTTATATCCAGTAAGCCTATATTTTCCTTTGACTGCTTTTTTCCATGTTGTCTCTGACCCTATCACAGGATAGCATCCTTGAAGAAGATGGCCACCACCAGCCAGAACACCACGGTCTACGTCGTCACCGGCGCAAACAGAGGAATCGGGCTCGGCCTCGTCGGTTCCCTCCTTGCCCGTCCCAATACCACTGTCATTGGCACCGTCCGCTCCCCTCAAGCCCACAAGCAGCTGAACGACGCAGCAGTGTCGCTACCCAAGGGTGCGGGAAGCACGCTCTACATTGCCCAAGTCGACTATTCATCCGTCCCCGACGCAGCCACCATTCGAAAAAGCATCAACGATGCAACAGGCGGCTCCATTACTCATGTTGACGTGCTCATCTGCAACGCCGGCTTCACAGATGAACTGTCGCCCGTGCTGGAGACGACGGCGGCGCAGATGCGCGAGCATTTTGACGTCAACACCACCGGCCCGCTCATGACTTTTCAAGCCGCGTACCCTCTCATGCGCAAAGAAGTTCGGCCCGCTCACGCCGCGACGCCGGCCAAGTTTATCCTCATCAGCTCGTCGGTGGGCTCGATTGGCATGATGGAGCCGCTGCCCGGCGGCGCGTACGGCCCCAGCAAGGCGGCGGCCAACTGGCTCGCCAAGGCGATTCACGCGCAGTGTGCGGACGAAGGGCTCGTCAGCGTCGCGGTCCATCCGGGGTTTATACCGACGGGCATGGGGCAGAGGGCTTGTGAGTCGTGGAAGTTGCCGATTGGGGTGGCGGCGGATACGGTGGAGGGGAGCGTCGAGTCGTTGCTGGAGATGATTGATGGCGCGACGAGGGATGGTGTTTCGGGCAAGTTTATTACGCAAAAGGGAGAGGAGTTGGCGTGGTAGATTTATGAGGAACTGGTTTTGGGATAGTCGCGAGATAAGGTGTGGTGTGAAGCAGGCGAAATGTTCGCCGGCATCTCTTCGTCGGATTCTGGAGTATATGAAACATGACGAATATTCGAATGCAAATGACTGAACGGTGAGGTATGATTTTCCTAATCATTCACTGTAAATAAATAAAAAAAAGGGTTTTGAATTTTGCCCTGTGCCATAAATCTGCCTACACTGTAGCCGGGCAAACGTATTGTTCGGGGCTGCCGAATCGGCTGATGCTAAGCCCAGTACGCGTACGATTCACAGCCATGTACTTGGCAAGATCAGCGTCCCTCGGCTCTTCTTTTTACAATGTATGGAAGTCTGCTGCCTGTTTACATGCTTGATTGAGGGAATGAATGAGCAGCTAGATCTGCACAGCTGCCAACGGTTTCGTATTGAGCCATGTGAATGGGCTTCGATCTCGTTTGATGAGAGATGTCCACATGTGGCGAATTGTACATCCGCGCCTTGGACGAAAAGGGCAAAAGGTACCTGGCCTCATCGCAGGAAATATAGTAGGGCAACGGGTATACGCACAACCAGGGTAGGCGTACCCATGTTCCCCTACTAATGCAAGCAGGACATGCGGCCAGACTCAGCCGCGCCAGGCTGAAAATGGCTGGATCAATCGAGCCTGGAGAGGGAGGTGAGGTACACCCTGGCCCGCCACCATCCCATCCCATCCCATCCCATGAGGCCTCTAGACAGACATGAAGCATGTGTTTGATGTACACTTCAATCCCTTCGTACGGACATAAAGAGGGAGGATACAATTCCATATAGAGACCCGGCAATGAGAATGGCACTCCTACTATGCTAGTGCCCGCCCAATGCTTATCTCGCTTGCTATCGGCTCCCCTCTTTCGTTGCCCCCGCGCTTGGCGTCAAAAAGGGCCTTGAGAACAGACACGCTCCTCCCGCCTCGCACCGCGCGCAAGAGCAGTGCACAACACACACACAACGGCCCAGCTCTGAGCCCAAAACGCCACACGGGCACCCACCACGCCCCAGAGGGGCCACCAACCACATGGTGGGAGGAGAAGCATCAAGCTACTGTACCTGTCCAGCTTTCCGTCCCGCCCGTTTGTTCTGCGTTCCATCACCGGCTCGTAGCAGCGACTCGACCACGGCTGCGCAAGAAAAGAGGAATTCCGCGCGCGGCGCCCTTTTTTCTTCCTCATTTTTACTTTTTCCTTATTGCTTGCCGATAGTCGACTTGGCTTGCATGCGTGCTCGCTTCCGCTCCCCGTCGTCGTCGTCATCGTCGTTTCGCGCCATTTTGAACTTTTGGTGGGCTTCAATGTTGCTCCGAGGCTTGGCCCCCTTCGACCACGCTCGATCCCGCTGTTGACCCTGATCGCCAAAAAAGGGATCCAGGCGCTCGAACTGGCGCTTGCGAACATTGGCTATCTTTTTTATACTTCCCTGTTTTTTTAGGCAGCGCCTATTCTCTTACCACGACGGCCATACGCGCTCGCTCCGACCACACCGACCGACCTTCCTCCGCGGCCTCGCGAGAGCTGGGCTGAAAGCTAGCTCCCCGCGCCTCACCCCGTCACCGCTGCCCGCTTCCACCACAGCGACACAAAGCAACGTCAAAAGCCGCCATGTCGTTTCGAGGCGATGACCAGCGCCGCTACGGCTCCATCCCTCCCGTCCAGTATCCCGTCTCCGGCCGCTTCTCCGGCTCGAGCCAGCAGCAGGATCCCGGCAGGCGGCCGAGCTTCGACTCTGGCGACGATGCGGGCTATCACGGCCAGGACGGCGCGCCGATGCACGACGGGCCGCAGTTTGCTAACCAGGCTGCGCATGCCGGCGGTGATGAGCTCTTCATGAGCGGACCGCCGGCATCGGGTGGTCCTTATCAGCAGCAGCAGCCGCAACACCGCCAATACTACCAACCCCAACAGCAGCAACAGCAGTACCAACCGCAGATTCCGCAGTCAGCGACCAGCCCGCTCGCCGGATACCAGCATCGATTCCAAGATACCGCACCTCCTTCCGCCTCGCACTCCTCCTACAATCCACAGAGCTTCTCCTCCGCCTCCGGCTTCAACCGCTCGCAATCCACCACCCTTCCGTACCACCCGCACCCCTCCTTGTCGCAGTCGCCGCCGCGCCATGCCGCTCCTCAAAACACATACAGCAACCCCCCGCAATCGACGTATGCCCCTCAGACGTACAACCCAGCTGCCTACGCGAGCACGAATGCTCCCCAGAGGCAACAGACGTTTCCCTCCTATGGTGGCTACGATCAGGCCTACGGCGCGCAACAACCGCAGCAGCCAGCACAGCAGCCCACAATGTACGGCAACTCTCCTGCCGGTGGTTACTCGCCAGCCTTCTCGCAACATACACACTCGCCTTCGGTGTCATCCGGCTATCAGCAGTCATTACACAGCCCGCCCTCATCATACGCGACGCCACCGCCCTCGCACGGTCAATCGCAGGGTTATGATCCCTCCCAATACGCTGCCGGACAGCATACTGGCTACCCTTCCAACGGCACTAGCCCTGGCCCAACATACGGCTCATCGCACACGGCCCCATACCCGAATGCGCCTGAAATCCCCGTCGGTCCCGAATACACTGTCAACGACGATGCGTCGTACCAATCTGGACCGAGCCGGACCGACTCGCTACAATCGCCGACCTCTGGCAGCTACGTATCACCTCTGGGCTCCTCTGGCCTGCAGCGTCATCCTACCGGCGCGCGTTTGCCGAGCCGCCCAGTTGAAGACTCCTATTCTAACCAGCCGTGGAATGCGGGGAGAACGTCCACTAACGATGGATACGGCGGCAACATCACAGCTGACAGTATCATTGAGGAGATTGAAGCCGAGCTTGGTGGAGGCGGCCGTGGTCACACAAACGACTACGACTCGGGCGAATCGACTCCCGACCAAGATATAAGCCGCTCGCCGAACCCGACGTACCGCCATCCCGGCTATCCCACCGACGATGAAGACCCCGAAGGCGCTGCCGGGCTCATGGCCATGCAGCAGGCGGAGATGGATGACCAGCGCTACGGCACCAACTTTGCCTTTGCCGATATGCCACCCATGCCGGGCGAGCGCGAGCGCGAGCGCCGCGAATTGCCCACGCCATCCGAAGAGCAGGGCCTCAGCAGCGACAGCGACTTTGGCGGTATAGATCTCGGCATCCTGAGCGGTGGTTATGCGGGGAGCCTCACTTATGGTACCGAGTTCGGGGCGCAGCCTGGGTCTTCGTCATCGATGCACGACGGTCAACGCCCGCTTCCCACGCCCAACTACTTCAACAACCTCCGCGAAGATTACCAGAATGCTCAGGCGTTCAATCATGCCGAGATGGACTATGAAGGTACTGGAGGCTTGCAACAGCCTACGGCGCACCGCCTGAGCTTTGATGATGGCGAGGAGAGAATGTCGTTGCATTCGCGACAGAGCGGTGCCGAGTCGCCTTCCAAGGAAGACTACCAAGATCTGTTCTACCATCCAGGCCTATCAAATCGACCGCTACCGAAGCTTCCCCCAGGCACCGAGTCGGACAGTAGCTCCATGCTATCTGCGCAAAACAGCATGCGCCAACAGCAGCCGCAACATTCATACTCACAAAGTGCCGATGCGCGCACGCAACACGCGGACAATCCGGAGGCATACTATGCCAACGCCAATGTCAATGCGGACAGTCAATACTTGCAACCGGAGCGCTCAATATCGCTCTCAGGGCACAGCAATACTCCCTCAATATCAACGCCGGCGCGATCGAGAACAGATGCTACGGAAGAGCGCAAGAAGGCTAGCCGTCACGCTTCGTCATTTAGCGGGCCCTCTATCTCAAGCTACGATTCGTCTGCCACGACGATTCAAGCTCAATACGATGCCATTACATTGCCCACCGGGCGAAAGAAGAAGTTTTTGCCTTCCAAGCTCGGTGCCTCAGACTTTTTGCGTTGTCAAGAACCGTGGGCTCTCAGCGATGTGGAGGCCTGGCTGCGTGATATGGCCTGTGGCGAGACAGATTTGAGAGGCAGAGCTGTCGACGAAGGACTGACAGCCCTCTTTACCAACAAGGTCCCTACCATGAACGTCGCAGATGCCGAAGCGCTTAGTAGTGCCGTTCGGGCCAGGATGCTCGAGGCAGGCGTCCTCCTACCTGACGAAGAATGGGTCAAGTTTGGTGAAGGCCATATCTCTGGAGTCTTGTGGCAGCTCACAGGCACTGGTTGCTATGCGCCGAAGCTGCATGAGAGAGATCGAGAGACTCCAGGGCGTTGCTACGCATATCACTGTACGAGGACGCTGAAGAAGGTCAACCTGGACGATGTCAAGGAAGATGCCCCGAAGCCAGCCGACGACTGGCACGTCTTTTATGGCCTCACAAAGGAACAAATCGAAGAGAAGCCCAAGAAGGAGGTGGAGCGACAGAACATCTTGCATGAGATTGTCACTGGTGAGGAGAACTACATCAAGCAGCTTGATGTGTTCCGCATCATTTATCGCGATGATTTGCGGCAGCGAAACCCTCCAGTCATTCATCCCGACAAGCGAGACAAGTTCTTGGCCAGTGTGTTTGGCAAGGTCGACACGGTTATGCAGATCAACAAGGCACATCTCCTGGCGCAGCTTAAATACAGGCAACAAGAACAGGGTCCGTGGATTACTGGTTTTAGTGACATTTTCCGCGAATGGGTCCGCAAAGCCAAAGTTGTCTACGTCGATTACGCGACGGGCTATCCTCGGGCTACGTACATGGTGCGCAAGGAGGCCTCAAGAAACCTACTCTTCAAAAAGTTCCTCGAGGACAAACAGCGTCACAAGTCATCATCCAAGCAAGACTGGACGCATTTCCTCATTGCGCCACTGCAGCGTCTACAGCGCTATGTGCTGCTGTTGGAAACCGTCGAGCGTAAGATGATCGGCGACAGCGAGGAAAAGACCAACTTGTTAAAGGCAATTGAGGAAATCAAGTCTGTCGCACTCGAGTGTGATGGCAAGGTTGCCGAGACGAATAAGCGTGTCGAAATGATGGAGCTGGATAGAATGCTTGTCTTGAGACCCGGGTTCCAGTCGGTGCTGAACCTCGATCATCTGGGCCGAGCTCTGATTATGCAGGGTGATCTGCAGAGACTTGGCTCCAAGGGCATGAGATGGGTCGATACGCATGCGCTACTCTTTGACCACTACTTCATTCTGGCCAAAGTCATTCCTACCAAGGATGGAAGGTCGGAGAAGAAATACGACGTATCACGAGAGGTAAGACTGACTGCCACGGGGAGAATGTTGGCGCATGAGACTAACCTTGAATAGCCCATCCCGATGCCTTTGCTGTTCCTTGATAGCAACAACGACGAGCCTATTATCAAGCAAAAGGGCATCACAGCTCCGCTTGGACGTACCGCACCGGCAGGAGCCGCGGCAAGCAATGGTGGCCGACCCGGCCTGGAGCACACAGCAACCAGTAGTTCCACAAATACCCTGACGCCAACTGCATCAAACGACGCGGAGGGCAAGATTCTATACCCGTTTAGGGTCAAGCATCTGGGTCATGAGGTGTACACATTGTATGCGTCAACGGTGCAGAGCCGCATGGAGTGGTGCAACAAGATTGTGGAAGCAAAGACAATGCACGCAAAGGCCCTGTTTTCACAGAACGCGGAGCCTTTCCGACTGCGCGTGCTGGCTGATGCTTCGTTCCACTATGATGCAGCCTCTGCGCATGGCAGAACGATAAGTGTGCCAGTCAAGGGCACGCCTCTCGACCGTGCCATTCAGGATATCGAGGGTGTGCTAGGCTCTGCGCAAGGCATTGCTCCTGTGTGCCGTGCTCAAGTGAACTGCGCCGCTGGCTTCTCGGCCTTTGGCAAGGCTGTTATTGCTATCGGAACAGACTATGGCGTCTTTATTTCGGACCCGTCGAACCCAAGAGGATGGGCCAGGGTAAGTGCTGAAGAGAATTGACCTAATTAGTACGCCATCTGTATTTCTAACTGCTAGTATTAGACTGTCCAAGCAACGCGAGTCACCCAAATCGCGGTGTTGGAAGACTTCAACGTCTGTCTCATTATTGCCGACAAGGCCCTCATTTCGTACCCGCTAGACGTGGTCGCGCCGGTCTCCGAGTTTGCGCCACCTGCTAATGACAGCATGCGACGAGCACCACAGAGACTGGCCAAGGACGTGACGTACTTTGCGACGGCGCGAATGAAGGACCGCACCTTGGTGTTTTACAAGCGCAAGGAGGGTCTTCACACCACCTTCCGAGTCCTCGAACCCCTGTACCACAAGGCGACGGAAAAGAAGTCTCGCTTCTTTGGCGGCCGCAAGTCCGCCGGCGGCAGCACCGACACGTTCCGCGACTTTGACGAGTTTGTGTTCCCCGTCGACTGCTACTCGCTCAGCGTGTTTCAGACGTACATTGCCGTCGCAACTGCCAAGGGCGTGGAGATGCTCACGCTGGACCGCAAGCAGCCTATGTCCATCCCGGACCTCAAGGCGCCGGCGATTGCCAACATTGCAAGCCGCATCCGCGACCAAAAACCGCTCGGCATGTTCCGCCTCAACGAGAACGAGTTCATCCTGACCTATGAGGACTGCGCCGTGTACGTCGACAAGCATGGCGACGTCAGCCGCACGCTCATCATGGAGTACACGGGCAAGCAGAAGAAGGCGCGCGGCGCGACCATGTACGGCCAGTACCTGCTTCTCTTCAACGAGGACTATGTCGAGGTGCGCAATGCGGACAATGGCCGCCTGAGGCAGATTATTGCCGGCCGCGACGTGCGCGTAATCGACTTTGGCATCCGGGGCCCGACGGGCGGCAACGCCGCGCAGTCGCAGCAGGCGCATGGGCAGAATGGCCAGCTTGCCACTGCGGGTGATACGTCCAAGGGTACAGTCAAGATTGCCATGGCGCACCCGGAGGTTCCGGGGCGGCAAATCGTCTTGGAGATGCTCCTCAACGACGGACATGCTGAGAGCTAAATGCCTCGGTTTCTGTGCCTGTTTCGTGATGAATCGCTCAGATGGCATAAAACGAATGTTATGAACACTACGACTGTACGCAAGAGAGCACTTTTCGTGTTCCTGTACGACCAGCACATGTTTTCCCAGGAAGAGGAAGGCAGAGCCATCTCTGTTCTTGTTTTGGGAATAGTTGTTATTTTGTTTCTTTAGGTGGGAACTTTTTCTCATTTCTTAACCTGGATAAGGATTTTTTTTTTTTTCAGTGTCTTCTCTTTTTCTATATATCCTCCCCGCTTGGCTAGTGGGTGCATTTGGGCAGATTACATTTTGATGATTTTTACAGATGGAGTGCGAGGCTGTCGGCTCCAGGAGATGGAACGTATGTAGAGGGTTAACCTTTGTATGTGTTGAATACAGATACAATTGGACATGAAAAATGACTCGCTGAATTCTTGTGACGTCACTTATTGTCATTTGTACGTTTGAATGGCAAGGGAGACGCGATGTGTACGCTTTGTAGTGGTGTAACAGATGTAACAGAGAACTATTCATTGGGAAAAAAAAAACTCGTTACTTTGCCGGATCAACGCCAGCCATTTATTGGTACTTGTACAGGAAAACAGCCCCCTGCTACGGCGTAGCGTAGGCCGTTGATATCTTTTGCCTGTCTGTGTGCTTGTGTATTTCTGCGCCATACATCCCATCCCCCTTCTCTAGCCACGACTTCTCTTAAGACTGGACGTTGTCCTTGACATCCTTCTTCACGTCGTCGACAATCTCAGCAACGCTGCCCTTCTTGGAGTATTCGTACGAGAGAATTCGGGAGACCTGGACGATGCCGACGATTCCGAGGAAGAAGTTGACGGCGGCGAGGCTGCGTGTGACATGAAAAGTTAGCTAAAATTGTGCACTCTAGAGGCTCGTAAGAAGGGTTCGGGGGAGGGGGTAATCGTACAGGTAGTTCTTGGGCTTGATGATCAAGCACCATCGGGTCCAGATGAGGCCGGTGCAAGTCAGGGCAAAGTTCTGGGTGAGGGACAGCTTCTCAGCGGGACGGGCAAAGTCGGAGATGCCGGCAATGACGAGGCACCACTTCATGACGGGCGCCCAAAAGTGCACCGTCTTGATGCCCACCTCGCTCTCCCACATGCGCTTGAACCAGCTCTGCTGCTGCTGGCCCGCGCCGGCGCCGGCGTCGGAGCTCTGCCATCTGCGGCCGCCGCTGCCGCCTTGGAAGCGGAGGGGACGCGCCTGGAACTGGGTGCGGGCAAAGGCCTGGCGCGCTTGTGTGCTAAAGGCGCTCTGGCGGAAGAGGGGCCGCGAGGCGCGGAGGAAGCTGGCTGTGGAGGCCATGGCTGTGTGTTGGTGACGATGCGGGTTAGCTGCGGTGTTTCTTTATTCGGAAAGTCTGGTGTTTATAGGTTCGTGGCGATGGGATTGGTAGGAGATTAAAAAATTCGATGGTATCGGCGCGAGGTATTGCTGGGTATATATGTGCGATGGGAAGGGAAAAATGTCGCGATAATCTGCGATGGAGGTCGCCGGATGCCTCGCTACTTTTTTTTTCTGTTGAGGTTGACTTGCGCGATTCGCTGTCGCACGGGGGGTGGCGTCGTTCGAGTCGGAGAAATACAATGCACAATGGGGAGATTCAGTTTCAAATCCAAAAAACGTACCTGATGAAGATGTGATGTTGCGACGATAGGGGAGAACGTGCAAGGTGAAGTTGCTCGTTTGCAAGGAGAAGCGCCGGTCGCCGTGCGGGAGACTTTTAGCTGGAGCAATTGCTAACGCAGATGACCGGAGATACGCCGCAGATGAGCGACACCGGCTCAGCGGACGCACACTGCTGTACGAGTAGCTTAGTGGTGGTGGTTACTTGTGCAGGCGGCTGCTGCACAAAATGGCAACTCCACTTTTTTGTGCAAATGAGCAGCCAAACGGCCAATGGCAGCAGCCTCGAAACTAAGGACGGTTCGGCAGCCACAGTGATGGTCTCTCTCGCTTTCTCCAAAAAGACATCCCAAGTTCTCCGCGACGACGACGACAGCCGGAGGCACACCCGCGCAAACGACTGATTCGATACTACCTACTAGCTAACGAAGCTTCGTCTACGATACCAACGACGACACAATGTCTGGCAAATACGCCTTCACCAAGTCCCTCAAGGAACTGCGCTTCCTGTTTTGCCAGACTTCCGAGGTCAGCGCGCCGGTTCGGTATGTAGCGCTTTTGCATGGATGATGGACACCTTGTTTTCGCTGGGCTGGGTTGGTGGGAAGGGGCTGGTGGTGATTGATTTACTTTTGAAGCTGTGCGGACGTGGTCAATTGGCCTCGTTGTGCGCCTTCAAGGCCTTTCGTTGATCTTGTGTTTGGAAACCCAAGCAACGGACAAACAGCATTCCCAACCTCCAACTGCCAGCCATTGCCCTGCGAAAAGCACCTACCAGATGGCCCTTTTTGCTTTACTGTTTACTGATTAAATCCCGTCTTCAATCTAGCTCGTTCCTCGTCCGCGCCTATCCCACAATGAAGAAGAATAACCCGCACACCCCCATCATGATGCGCGAAGCCGCCGGCACCCTGCCCAAAGTCTACGCCCGATACGGTTCGTCCACGGCAAACAATACAACCTTTTAACGGAGTCTTTTTTTTAACGCAGTGCCTTTTTTCCTTTGCAGAATTCGGTACCGAAAAGTCGCAGTCGTTGGAGGGCATGTCGGATAAGCAAATCGAGGATACCGTCACGGGGCTGGTCAAGGAGAGCGCTTGAGCGAGAAAGAGAGACGACAAGAGATGAAAAAAACATGAAGAGTTGTATGGACGTGGTTGGGGGAAGATGACAGAGGGGACTCGGCGTGGGTGTTGACGTCGATGTATATACTACTGGGATAGATCAAGGCTGTATCACCACCATTTTCACTTGGCTTCACGATCGTGGTACAGTGTTTTCTCTCTATTGAACTAACATAGCTACACCTGCTTTGAGCATCTCGTTTGTACTACTGACTCTATTACTCCAGTTTATCCAGTTTAGCAAATCATTCTCATCCGAATCTCGAGCAAAAAGTTCCATCCGCCGCACACGTCCGTCACTGTTCAATCTCACACTGCCTCTGCCGTCTTCACTTCTGCAAAGTGTCTGCCTTCTTTCCCACCTGCTCAGTCTGGACCTGCTTCGGCTTCTTCGCCTTGCCCTTTGCGCCAGCGTTCTTCTTAGACGATGCGGACGAGCTGGTGGTTGATTCCTCCTCGCCTGTCATGTCGACCTTTGCTTCTGGAGCAGACCCTGTGGACACGCTTGGTAGTGACTGCGCTCGATCATGCCCTGCTGCCGATGGTCCAGAGGCAGTCATTGCAGCAGATAGCTTTCTGCGTGGGTCCAAAGGCATGGGGATTCTATCCCAGGCCTGCTTCCTCCCTCGGATCTGATCCTCGGTAAACAATGGCGGTGTCTTACTAGCTGCTGCCTGGGATGTTGCGCTGCCTGCAAGGTGTTCATCTTTGGGGACGTCCCCGTCGACACTGCGAGCTGACTTTTCTGTCGTCTCGCGCTGAGCCGCATTCTTCCCGGCGGCCTTGGGTTTGTGCCCCTTTTTGGGTGCTTTCGTCGGCGCTTTCTCACGTTGTGTCTGCTGCGCGGCTGCCTCTTGTTCATCCCGCTTCATGCCGTTTGCTTCTTCTTCAACGGGCTGTGATGGAGGCACGACATCGCTCGTTGGTTGTTGGCCAGGCAAAGAGACTTTGCTGGCAATTGACTTTGGCGGCATATTCTCTTCTCCCATGATTTGTTCGGCTGGTGGCTTGGACTGCATGTCTCCGGTATTCTGACTCTGGTCTTGACGCGTGTTTTCATCATGCTTCACGGCGAGTGCTTGTCCGGCCATTGATACAGATGGTCTCGCTGCGCTACTCTCGCCTGTGGTCTGTCTATCCTGCTGCGGCCGATGAAAGAATGGTGCGTGGTCCCTAGCCACTCGGCCTGTGGTAGCGTAGTAGCCATTTTGAGCATATCGGTGGTCAAACTGGGCGTAGTGCGGATTGGCGTACATGTATTGACCGTAGGGCATTGCTGCAGTTCCATTGCCAGGATAGAACGGCACCGCAAACTGCTGTCCGTGGGCAAACGGCGGCATGGCGTGTCCGCCTGCAGCTCTGTACGGATCGTTGGCCATGTTGTACTCTCTTCCCCTTCTACCATAGCCCATGTTCATCCACTTCGATCGATGTGTTGCGGTAATGTCGATAGTCATGTCCTTCTCCGGCATTCTTCCGCCACCGTTCGCAAGGGCACCTGGGACTGAGGCCTCATCGACAAACCTGCAGATACGTTAGTTTTCAGTTCATATTTTCAACGAGTCTTGCGGGTGAGGCGTACTTGACCATGAATGACCTGTCACGGCTTGAACCGGGACACACATCTTCCACTTTGCCAAAGCGGCTCTCCATTCCAAACTTCAGTCGAGTTTGAGTTTCCATAGGTGCTTCTTCCGGAGCATATTTCACATGGACCCAAACGCTCCTATTTCTGCCGTTGCATACTCTGCAGTCGCAGGGCACGTACGGGGCGTAGTATCCGCTAAACTGGTTGGGGCAGGGGGCCACGGATGAATTGTTTGAGCCATTCGGTCCATTCGGTCCATTCTGCCAGCTCTGGCTCGGACGTCTGAAGGTTTTCCCAAAAGGAGAAGCACTTGCTGTGGGTTCAACAGCGTGCGAAACTGCGCGAGAGTCGTTTCGCTGAGGATAGCGACGATTGAATTGCTTGTATTGTCTGTTATACTTGGGCAGCGGGCGGTTTGACGGTGAGTATTGCTCCGCACTGGGAAAGCGATTCGTAAGCGATGCTTCTCTAGAGTGGTGGGCGTGCTGTGGTGCGCCGTGGCTCTGACTACCGGGACGAAACGATGGAGGACTGCCCGTCCCGGACCGAGCAGGGCTGCGATAGTGAATCGTGGCGTTGCTCTGTCGCGATGGGCTTGAATTGATTGAAGCTCGGTAGTTTGGCCAGGCACTCTGCTGTGGTGTATTTTTCTGCTCTGTGAACGGGGCCCTATTGCCGTGGCTCGTGGGAGTCGCAGTTGGCGGTGGCTGAAGACCAGCGGCAGGTACAAAGGCTTGAGGTGGCTTCTTTGGAAGATTTAACTGGCTGCTTTGCTCGCTTTGCCCAACATTTTGCTGCTTTGGCTCGGCTTTGGCAGCCTCGGCGCTCCTCAGCGTGCTTTGTGGTGCCGGTGCTGGGTTCGATGCTCTCTTCGAGACTTGCACAGAATTGGCATCCTATACATTCTGTGGGCTGTCTGAGAGGATCTTGCGACGTGAGGAGGTCGTGCTCGGTGTGGTGCTGCCAGTATGGGACTTTGCTGTTGTTGGTCGAGGCTCATTGGACCAGGGTGCTGCTCCCTGTTCTGGAGTAATGCCACTGACAGAGGCATGTCGCGGCGCCTGGTTTGTGGGCACTGGAGATGTCTTTCCTTCACATTTGCCAGCTTTCCTCGAGGCCACAGGAGCACTTTGTAAATCTTGCCTCTTCTCAAGCGAAGTAGAACTTGCAACAGTCGCTTGAAAAGGCTGATTGGAGCCATTTGCAACTACGACGTTGTTCGTCTTAGGTGCGCTAGCGGCAGAGACAGACTCACGTAGTGCGAGCACCGCCTGGCTTACACGTCGTGGCCTTGCTGATTTTGGCTTCTCTTTTTCTCCTGGCGGCAAGTAAAAGTGGTTACCATTGTGTACCACACAAGGGGTTGGATCTGTTGCAGAAGAATCGCCGCACGGTTCTGCTTTTGGAGGCGACGGCAGGCCATTGTGTTTAAAGACCCTTTGTCCTGCTATTCGGCGCGTTAGTCTCTGTTTCATCATGGGAAGCTGATAATACGTACCTAGCCAGTTTTCAACACCATTGGCTCGACATGAGGCGAGCAATCCTCTCGCTTCAATCTTTGTGGCGGCACTTTCTCCAGCGGTAGGAGGATTCCGGTCACGGCGGCCTTTGAGAGCGCTTGAGACCAGTGGGATAATGTCGTCCGTGAGACTACCCAGGGTCTTCCAATCTTTGTCGTCCATGATCACGATGATGGGGCCATCAGCTTCCTTCCACGCTTTGAGCTTTGCGCGGTTCTCGTTATTGGCGACCCAGCCGTCCGCCCACCAGCCGATTTCTAGCGCACACTCTTTCCGCATATCCGCGTAAATAATCTTGTTCTCGTCGTGCAGGTGGTTGATTGCGTTCCACAGGTTGATGGCGCCGTAGTGGTAGAGGTCAAACGCGTCAAAGTACGTCCACAGGTCGTCCCAGCAATAGGGCTGGACCATTTGCCGCATCGACGCCCAGTACGTCTTGCGGATCGAGTTGCACACGGACTGGATCTCGTCCTTGGACCAGAGGTGCAGGCTCCGGCGCGGGAGGATGTGCTCCATTTTGCGGAACGGGCGCTGGCCGTTGTTGGTTGAGAAGACGGCCTTTGCATTTTCGGGGGGCTTGGTGTAGAAGCCGACGGGGAGGTTGTCTTCGATGTAGCGCTCGATGACTGCGTCAGAGGGAGAGGGGCACATTTTGTAGTAGGCCGGGATGCCATTTGGGTATGCTTTCGCAAAGGCGTCTCTCTTGTCAAACGGCTGGTGGCTGGCTAGGATTCGAGGATGTGACTTTGGCTCTGCGGCCTGGAAAATATTTGGTAGTGATGCCATTATCTCAATGAGATACTAGGCCTCTGCTATAGCCAATGTGAGGCTAGTTGTTATAAAGCCGTAAGCGTTGCTGGCGAGAGATGTAAGGCAGCTGCCTATTTTATCAGCATGTGGCGAAATGGGCTGGTTTAGATAGAATGTTCAAGCTTAGAGCATCAGTGCGCAAAAGAAGTAACCTGGAAACAATTCTTTGACTGTTCACTGGTTGTTGCAGACGGTGTTTGGTAGTATACATTTGCAATGTTGGGATGATGGCTTTGACGGCTAGTTGAAGCTGTTCTGGCTCAGGACACAAAATGTGAGTCCATTGTGAATGACAGCATTCTGTAAGCAAGTACCAGAAAAAAAAAACAAGGTGAATGAAGGGTGAGTCGCTCTTTGTCTGCAGACTATCGACGGCGTTTGTCAGTCAGCCCAAGGTGAATGGAATGACGTTGCAGACCAAGCAAGAGCCCGACCAGCCTTGCATTTCCCATTTCGTAGCACGCTGCGACCCATGTCCTCGCGTTCGAAAAATTCGATTCGGGCGATGGTTGGTTCTGTCACAATTCACTGCTGGCAAGAGTAAGCAGTCACATAGGCTCTGCGCTCTCTCCCCCTATAGCAAGCTAAACGACAAAGAGTATTCGTATTTTTGCATTCGTCAACAACAAAAAAGAGGAGGGGTTGTATATAATACAGGGAAACAATAAACAAGTAAAACACTACCCAGTGTTTGCGCGCATTTCTCTCTTCGTTTTTCCTTTTGTTATTTTCTTCTCTATTCTTCGCTCGGCTTTGCCTTCAGAACCTTGAGAATCTCCGACTCGTTGTCTCCGGCGACGGCTCTGCCATTGTTCCAATCGACGGTCTGTAGGGAGAAGAACACACACTGTTAGCTGATTTTCCCCAGTTTGACGCACAACATCATCAGTCCCAAAAAGCCCACTCACAACCGGTCTTTGCAAGCTCTCGCTGCTCTCCTTGAACCTTTTGAGCGCATCCTTCTCGTCCCTGGCGCCCTTGATAATCTTGGCGAAGCCGCTGGGGCCGACGTAGCCCAGGATGGTCTGCACCTGGTCGGCGGTGGGCGGGTCCTCGGTGATGTTGAGCTCAAACGGCTCGCGGGTGGCCTGTGTCTGGGCCGTGTGGTCGCTGGCCTGGTCGAGGGTGGCGCCGACCTGGGCGTTGGCCGAGACCTGCTTGACGAGGTTGGCGACGCGGACGGACGCGGGCGAGCTCGCCTTGTGGAAGACGGTGACGATGTCGAGGGTTTTGCGCTGCGTCGGGCATTGGTGCTCGGGTTAGCTCGGTGCTTCTTCTTTCGTTTCTCTTCACCCATCCCGACCCTGCGAGCCGCCAGGTCTGGAAAGCTGGCGTTGGGGATATGTAGAGTTTACTTACGAATCGGAACATGCTGGGCGAGCTGGTGAGGATGTGTGCGTTTGTGTGATGGCGCTTGAATTCAAAGTGGTTAATCGTGCAAAGAGCCCGTGAGTGGATTTACGAGGAAACTCGGAATGACGTTGGAGTAGCTCGGTCGGCCAGGCCCAAAACGGTTGGCCAAGGTGGGAGCTCCATCGGCAGCTGCAGCTAACCATAGTGCCGGGTCCACCGCCGCGTCTATGCCGGATCATGGGCGATGTGCATATGAATCGTAGCCAGCAATTGAGCAGGATGAAATCACGGGTATTCTACGTGGAACATGAGAGTGTATCAATACGCGATCAGACAAATTATTATTGCTCTATATATTATTTTGTGCCTTTAGAATGCCCTGAAATACGCCCAAAACGCCGTTTCCATGTGCACAAAATTCCGTTATAGGGTAGGCTATTGAGTGGGCTCGGTGGGCTTCTCAAAGGTGCGCCGAATATCCACGTCACTAAACTTGCGCGTCAACTTCTTGAGTAAATCGACGCGTCCTTGCATGGTCAGGTCAATTTGGCTGCCCATTGGCACCAGACACTTGGCCAAATGGTCATAGTCCTTCATCATCAGTCGGGCCGTAATCATGAGAAAGTCAATATTGTGAAAGACCAGCGCGCCTTCCTTGGCATACGTGTGCTTTTGCTCCAGAAAAGAAATGGGGTGGTCACGCCAATGCCGCATCGGATTCAAATGATGCGAGGTGTGGTAGCCGTCGTTGAAACAAAATCGGTTGCTCTGTCGGTGGTTGTTAGTATGCATGTCTCTGGGTTGCTTCAAGTCTAGGTGCGCATCTGAATTACTCACAGCTACGTCAATCAGGGTGATGCTAGATCGAAAGTCCGAGTCCGGTTCATCCGGATCGACAAAGGCATGCTGGCCCCAGTTGCCAATCATCAAGCCCAGCCGCAGAATCAGCAGCGGCACCACGTACACAAACATGGTGGCCTTGAAGCCGAACATGACGGCCATGGTGGTGTAAAAGGCATAGGTCAAAAATTCCCAGCCGGCAGATCGCAGTGCCATGCCAGCCCGTCTTTTCCGAATAAAGTAGAGCGGCAGGTCCAGCCAGATGAGGAAGTAGAAGCGGCCCACGTAGCGCAAGAGGTCAACGACGCTATCGCGCTGGTAGCGAATGGTTGTGGACAGATCTTCGGGGCCGTTGCCCTCGACATGGTGGTGCTTGACGTGGTGGTAGTAGTAGGTGTTCCAGGTATGGCCCATTAAAGGATCGGTGATGTACGGGAAGATTTTGTCAATGATGGCGTATTTTTTGCTGAGGATGCCGCGTTGGTGTATGTGCTGGTGCATCATGAGGGTATAAGTGCCGACATAGTAGAACTGCATGATGACATGCCCGACGCCATGCAGATAGGAGAAATGGCGATAGAGCAGCACGGCGCTCGGAATCGACGTGGCCAGGTAGAGAAACAGATGCAGGACCATGACGGCATCCGTCTCGTGGCGGGCGATGCGGCCGGCGGCGCGGGCCACGGGGTGTATAATGGTGTTGGCAATGAAGGGCGGAAAGAGGTTGTCAATGTCATCGGTGGACAAGATGACGGTGGGCTTGAAATCAGCATGAGACGGGTCTCTCATGGCCTTGAGCTTGGCGACATCGCGCAGCTCATCGTGCGTCACGGCAGCGTCGGGACGGGCGTCCTGGGCCTTGATGGTGGCACTTCTGGTGGTAGGTGTGCAGTCGGCCTGGAGCTTCTCCGCAGAGGTGCTCCGACTGACAGCTTCACCAGCGGCGGCGGCGGGCTGATCATCATTCGGGGACCCGGCAGAGGCGGCACGGCGCAGATGGACGTCTCTGGCTAGGCTCTTGAGCACAACACGGTCCTGCTGGGTGAGAGCCGGATCAAGGACGAGCTGGTCGTCCATTGTGGAATGATACCAAGAAACAGATTCTTGGCTCGGTTGGAGAAGAGTGTTGATGCTGCATCAGATAAAACCAGAGCAGAAGACTATGAGGAGCTTTTGCGTACTCGCGGGTTCTTTCCCCAGATAAAAAGCAGGGTCTCGTCTCGTTCTAGTCTCGTACTGGCCTGAGGATACCTTTTTATGCAAGAAAGACGAATAAAAATGTCGTTCCTATTTTTATTTTTCATTTTTTTCCTGCTCCTCCGCCGTCCCATCGTTGCCCATTTATTAACAAAATATGGGACTCTCTCTCGCGGCTTGCGTGGGCACTGGCTGCTTTCTGGGACTTGTACATGGCGCAGGCCGGAGCACCGGTACACGCCCCCCCCCCCTTTGTGACTGCCTACGTACTAGTCTGGCAAGAGCTAACGCACCACCGCCTGGGGAGCTCCTTCCAGCACGGCACCAGCCCAGACGGCCCAACAGGCGCAAGTCGATGCCCCACACCAGAGATGAAGTTATTACAAGTCTGATTTCCAATTCTAGCAAGTCCACTACGACTATCACGTCTCGTCTACTCGTACGGTCTGCGGCCAGGGTGGCCCTGCATACAGAGACTTGTCCTCGGATTTGCGAGTGTTGTACGAGTAGGCCCGGACTACGAGCAAGAATCAGCACTGCCTAATACAAATGTAAGGCTGTCTCACGGCCTGATACAAATGCTGTCCAGATACACTGACCAATCCACTGTTCACACCGTTGGAGGCATCCCTGACCATGGTGATACGAGTACTCCGTACATACTCGTACAAAAAAAACACGACAAACATTGCGCCCCCTTTTTTGCTCAAAATAGCAATACAAGCCTGTCATTTCACCATGCCATTGGACAACATGCATAAAATACAGGGGACTTGTCCAGCGGTACGTATGCCGGGCACAGCCCACCTCTCCCACCTACTACCACCCCTGTCGCCGCGCAAGCCGCCCTATGGTCCGAAGCAACACCATGTCGGACTATTCCGCCGCCACGTGCAACAAACACCCTGCGCGACCATGCAAGACTATGTACATCCTCGTCCTGTAACACACGTTTTAATTCCCTTGATCTGCCGCCGCTACTTTATTTTGCCATAAGCTATTCGTCGAGCCTAAACCGCCGTAGCCCTCGCCACTACCTAATTGGGCAATTGGCGCTGTCCATGAAGGCGCTTCCCGTTTCGGACGCCTTGGCCCGCCTACATGATATATCATGATAAATTCGCATCGTATCTGGCGATTTACAAGTAAAAAGAAGGCCCGTGAAAGCTCCAGACGAATGTTATGATGTCATGGTAGGGCAAATAGCTCAACTGCTCTTCATCTTGGTTCGATGCAATGCCATCTCAAGTGTATGACTTATTCATGACGTAATTCATCGTCAGAGCTCTCTGATCACGTATTTAAGCCACCACGGAACACGCGATACTTTTACCAATTGAACCTGTTAAATCTGCAAATCTTCTTTTTAAATTACCACATTCAAAACCCCTCAATTGACTCATATTCATCAACATGGCTGGCGATTCTAGCGTGGGCAGAGCTGCCGTACACGAGGCGGGCGACCAGCGAAACGTCCCTCACTCGCAGCAACACACCGACCCCAAGTTCCAGGAGGGCGAGAAGAATTCACATGACAACTTGGATTCCAGTATGTTTGAATATCCGCGCGTGAGGATCTTTCTCTAGTATACAAAGATTGCTAACGGGTTACGCAGAGGATGAGCGCTCCATTGCCAACAGACTAGAGGCTGAGGAGGTACGTTAACGCCAACACTCATCATCTACAGTGTGAGCATGGCACTAACTGGACATGCAGAAGCGCAAAGAGCCCAAGGACGACCCGGAGACTGCCAGATCAAAGCAGGACCCTACTCTTCCGGTAAGATACTTCCACCTGCTTCATGGCTGGCATTTGTGTCACCAGCTAACCGATGCTGCAGGCGAAATTCCACGGCAATGAGCCCTCAAAGGGCGCCAAGATTGACGCTCAGATCGAACAAGAGGAGCAAGAGATTTTGGAGCAAAAGGGTAAATAGACGAAAACACTTCACGCACTCTAGGGGCTACACAGTTGCCATGGACCAGATAGATTCTGCAGCCATCGTGTCGTTCGGGTACGGTAAAGGAGTTTTCTGAATTCAATAAAAAAATCGGAAATATATTCAATCGCTATATCTATGGTTCATTGCTCATGCATGTCATCGTTTCATATCGTTAAAAGGATCAAGGTAGCGCAGGCCTGGATTGGCCATGCACCGTGGCGCGTACGAGGTATACGAGTCTATATCTTCGGTAATTGTTAGTCAACCAGTTGCAGAAAAGGATGGCAAAAACAATAAAATGTGCAAGTAATCCAAAATGTCAGAATATGTAAGAAAATAAATATCAGTTATCCGTTTGGTATAGCATCTCCGGCGAGAGAGCCACCGCACAGAATCAATCGCAAATTACCTCATCAGAGTAATGGGTAGCTTCCAAAAAAGAGGCTATAGACAAACAGAGACATAAAAACAAGTAGTAGCTTACCATTAGCAAATAATTGGCCGAGTAAGGGGTCTGGCCATGATGTCCTACCGTTTGAAGCTGCTGCGGACAGGATTGCCCAGCACAGCCAAAAACAGTCAACTGTAAACAAAAAAGTTTGGTGGTGAGGAGCTGCGCAAGGAGAGGAAAAAAAAAGTAGCGGCGCTAAAAAGGCGTTCCGCCAATGGCAGGTGGTCCGTGCACCCGCACCACGGACGAAATTTTCGGTGGGTGGCGAAACCAATATTCCGGCAATTTCATTAGGGCAAATGGTGATTTTCTAACCCACACCCTGCCTTAGCCGAGCCGTCGAAAAGTCATCGGTCCTTGCCAGGTGAAGAAGCTCCAAATAACATCCACCGCCAAACGCCAGATCAAATTCGACTATTGGTACGAAAACCTTCGCCTCGAAGCACATTCATCGTCTTCCGAAAAGACTTTTTGCGTGTGCAATTCATTTTCCAACAAGGGCCTCCGGCTGACTAGAATACTCTTTCACCAGATCACCGTCACAATGGGCGAAGCACTTATTGAGGGATCCAACTGGCGCCTCGTCGAGGTCGGCCGCATCGTCGTTGTCGCTGACGGCCACCCTTGCCAGGGCAGACTCGCTGCCATTGTCGAGATCATTGACCACAAGCGTGTATGTGATGGATGATTCGCCTCCCCGGGCGCGGGACGACCACCACCATCGGATATGCTAACGTGATTCTCTTCTTTCTTGCAGGTTCTCGTCGACGGCCCCTCCTCAGAAGCCCACCTGGCTGTTCCCCGACAAGCACTCGCCCTCAACAAGTGCCTCCTCTCTCCCCTCGTCATCCCCGGCCTTCTCCGTGGCTCGCGCCGTTCCACTCTCCAGAAGCAGTGGGCAAAGGCTGAGATCGACGCCAAGTGGAAGGAGACCAACTGGGCCAAGAAGCGCGACCAGCTCGCCAAGCGCAAGGCTCTGTCCGACTTTGACCGCTTCAAGGTCATGCGCCTCAAGACCCAGCGCCGCTTCGAGGAGCGCAAGGCTCTGGCCAAGATCAAGGCCTCCTCTGCGTAAAGTTATCGATTACATTGCTTTGGAGTCAGCGAAGGGCATGGGGGGAAGAAAGATATAGAAGGAGTGGTTTCAACCCGGAAAAAGGCTACGCATTACGGCGGCTAAGAACGCCGCTGTTACTCTTTTTAAAAACTCCCCGTTCTGGAAGGGCTGTATGTCTCATTTCATCGTTGTAGGATGAACGGCGTCAATACGGAAATTCAGAAATCAAATGAAATCTTAAAGACAAAACAAAACGACCCCGGCTATTGTTGGAAATGTGAATTACCGTGTGATCCTAGATTTATGTCCTATATTCTGTAAATTATATTGAACTTTTGATCTATCAATCGAGCCGTTCCCCAGACGGAGGCTGCCCAGCAGCGCCAGCGCTTCAGGCAGCGGAAAGTGGTGGATTACCTAATGCGGTTTAGCGCCTCCCATCCACCAAACCCTAGAATTTCGCTGTGCGCTTCCAGCATCACAAAACGGAGACGAGCGTCCATCGAAGTGCAGACCAAGACCAATCGGACTCAGCACAAGAGTGAGTAAATGCCCGCAACGCCGAAATAATGCCCCTACCAGCTACCTCCAGCTGGAGACCGCTTTCTGGCGATTATATCCGACCTCGCCGCGACCGGACGCACTGACAATGGCCTCATACAGACATCATTCAAAATGGCCAACCCCCGCGTTGAAGAGCTTCCCGACGACGAGACTCAGCGTCCTACCGTTGAGCAGCAGGAGAGCGGCGACGAGTCCGACGCCGAGGATGGCGAGGCCAACCTCCCCGCTGGCTCTACTGCCGTAATCCACTCCCGCAACGAGAAGAAGGCTCGCAAGGCCCTCGAGAAGCTGAACCTCGTCCGCGTTCCCGGCATCAACCGCGTCACCCTCCGCCGCCCCAAGAACGTATGTGAAATTTCCCGACGAACTCGACCCCCGAGAGTTTGAGCCGACATGGAAAAAAACGGCATGGCGCTACGATGACGCAAGGATTGGCAAGCTAACCGCAATATGCGTTCTTAGATTCTCTTCGTCATCAACTCCCCCGAGGTCTACAAGTCCCCCAACAGCAACACCTACATGTGAGTAGCGATGGATTTTATTCCCTGGGCAATGTGCTACGGGATACTGCATGGGGATTCAGGGACTGACGCGAGCGATATAGTGTTTTCGGTGAGGCCAAGATCGAGGACATCAACGCCAGCGCCCAGCAGGCTGCTGCTCAGCAGATGGCTGCTCAGGCTGCCGAGGGCGGCGACCACACCGGTCACGACCACGGTGACGCCAGCGCCGCTGGTGCCGCCGACGCCAAGAAGGAAGAGGAGGAGGACGATGGCGAGGAGGTCGATGCCACTGGCATTGAGGACAAGGATATCGAGCTCGTCATGACCCAGGCCAACGTCAGCCGCAAAAAGGCTGTCAAGGCTCTGAAGGAGAACGACAATGATATTGTCAACTCAATCATGTCTCTGAGTATCTAAGCATTCGGGCGTAAGATAGGCGGGAAAATAGTTCATATGTTCTTTTGTGCGGTAGATCGCACCTGGAATTGTCCTTTGTATTAATCCTCTGGGGCTCTACAAGGCCCGTGTTATATGGATTTGATACCTAAAAAAATGGAATCAATGGACAGAACAATAATTTGCCTGTACATGTGACGCTTGTAAATTGTAATTGGTCTGAACAAGCATCCTGCAGCTTTGGCCTCGGTTTACATGATATTCCAAACTATGACGCCTTGACAATTGGCCACCTACGTTTATTTAACCCAGAAAATGAGTTTCATGCTTTTGCTAGCCAACAATTGCTAGAGGACAAAACTAAACACATTTTTTTCCCTGTTGAAACCGACAAAGTAGCTACCAAGTCTTCTGGCAGCTCTGATACACCCGCCAGGGACGGAGGTATGCAAGCGGGTCACGTGATATTTGTCACGTTTGGCGATGTGCCTCGACCGGGTCTGCCCGGCAGAGTTATCAGCACCCTCAACGACCTCCCTCTCCACTCCCCGGTACCCTCACAACAACCGACAAAATGGCCTCGGTAAGTTGCACTCGTCAATTGGGGGGATAGAGACGCGATGCATCCGGTCGCAATGTTCTACAACGTCCGAACCGCGCCGATGCGGCTGCTGCTGCTGTCTCCCCCCTCATCCCGGCGCCCCCGTTAACGCCGCGAGATTGAACCATGAGCTAATTTTCCATCTCCCGTTTTACAGCGAAGCGCCGCTCTCAAGCTCGACTGGTCCAAGGTGACCACCTCCCTGGGCCTCCGCGGCCAGACCGTCGCCTCTCTGCACGCCTTCAAGAAGCGCAACGAGGACGCTCGCCGCAAGGTCCAGCTGCTGTCCGAGCAGCCCACCACCGTCGACTTCTCCGCCTACCGATCGGTCCTCAAGAACCAGGCCGTCATTGACGAGATCGAGAAGCGCTTCAAGGACTTCAAGCCCGCCACATACGATGTCAGCCGCCAGCTGAAGGCCATCGACGCCTTCGAGGTTGAGGCCGTCAAGAACGCCGAGGCTACCAAGCAGGCCGTCGACCTCGAGCTCAAGGACCTTGCTGCCACCCTCAAGAACATTGAGGAGGCCCGTCCCTTCGAGGACCTCACTGTTGTATGTGTCTCTGTGATTCCGTGGTTGTGTTGGGAGATGCTAATGGTTTGCAGGACGAGGTTGCCGCTGCTGAGAAGTCGATCGACGAGAAGACCACCCAGCTCATTGCCAAGGGCCGATGGATGGTGCCCGGTTACAAGGTTCGTTGCACCGCATGTCTTTTGTTTGTTTTTGCACAGAGTACTGACCCCCGCCGCAGGAGAAGTTTGGCGACCTCGCCATCGTATAATCACGCTAATCCGCGCGCTCTACGGCTTTCCTTTGTGTACTCTAGCATTGTAGATACAATATATCAAGGTGGTAGGGCTGCCTCTACTACTTATACCCCACTGAATGTTGCTCTACGTAATTTGCACGTGAAATATATGTATGCGTTTTGATTCTCTCGAATTTAGACCACGCTTGATGCCAGAAAAGACAAAGTCTTTTCCGTTTTCATGAGAGCATCATGGACAATACACGCCGTATACTAACTTACGTAGACGGTAAATATATAGACGCAGGTATGTTCTAGGCGGTTTGCGCGTGTTTTACGGATGTAAATCGTGTACAGTACAGAACATACAATAGTGCTTGTCGAAGTACTCCAAAATGAATTCGGGACCAATTTGACTCGCACGCATACGCAGCAGGTAATACAATATAGTTCGTCAAATTCATATAAAGAGTCAAAGCAGATTCTAAACAAAGGGAAATGAAAATGACGGAAAACCAGGCAACTCCATCCATAATGCTTACAGCCGTCTGACCGAGTCGGGACATAAAAATGCTCTAACTTCACACCATATCCACATTCAGCAGCTTTCGGCTACGGCTGCGCGTACTTTGCCGTCCATTCCTTGGCCATGCTAATCGCGGCCGCCTCGTCTTCTTTCCAGCTCTTGGCGACATCTGCGGCAAGCGGGTCGTCTGGGTTCGGGGCTCCGAGGAGAGCCTGGATGGAGAGGAGAATCGTTCGGATCTGCAGAGCGGGGGACCAGTTATCTGTTGCAAAGGAACTCAGTTAGCAATCTATTTACGTCCGTGCTGTAGACAGAGGCATGTGGGAGGAGTGTCGTTTGTCCTACTTTTTAGCACATCAAGGCAGATGCGGCCAAGCTTGTCGACATTTGGGTGGAAAATCTTGGTGAGGAATCGGATCTTGGGAGGCGTCATAGGGTAGTCTTCGGGAAGAAAGAGCTCGAGCTTGAAGATGCCACCTGCAAGAGTGCAAACCGTGTTAGCTATCCATCCGCCCATCCAGGTGCTTGCGTCGTTGGCGTCATAGCTGCTCACCTTCATACGGTGACTGTGTAGGGCCGTGGATCTCGACGTCAAAGTAGCGCAGGTTATCTTCGTGCGGCACGGCGCTGATACCGGGTACACTGTTTACGGTTCGCAAGTCAGCCAAGCGGCACGGGCGGGATAGGGTCAGGAGCAAGAAGAGAGAGGGGAGTCATACGGCTCGGCCATAAGGCGTTCAGTCTCCTTGACTATTCGCTTAGGAAGAGCCATTTTGGGTGCGTGTTGCAGGTCGAGCTGGAAGGCAGATCGGCAGAGGAAGCTAGGGCGAAACAGCGGGCGAGGATATATGCCGACGAGGGTAGCGAGACGGGGGTGTCGAGAAGTTGTGCGCGCGTTTGGTCGGGCAAAAGTTCACAGCTGGTGATGGAGGCGGGGCAATGCGATACCCTGTAGCGCGGTAAATGACACCGACAGTCGGTGGGTGACTTGCGACAAGCGCTGTGTTTGTCTGGTGAGGAGCGAAAGTGGCGCTGGTGCGGCTAGCTTAACCCGCTTCTGTTGATATGAACTGTAGAGGTTGGTAGGAGAGAAGCAGGTGCCGGCCTATTTCGCGCAAATGTGAAGATGGTTGTCTGTCAACGATATGGTCTTGGCCTGCCCGCTATATCGTGACTTGCGAGGGCAGTGCACCAAAATAGCTTGTTGTGCAAATTAGGCTTAGCGCTGCCGCTGTTTTAGTGGCGGTGTAGTTACTAGTTACAGAAGCGCGCCATAGTCCCACAGCTCACTTATACGTGTTTATAATGTTGGAAAATTATTCAGAAAATAAAATAATGCGCAAAGGTAATGTCGAAAAGCCATTGAATTGATTAAAAAGAAATACGCAGTAATTATCTACTTTCTGCCTCAATGGTTACCCAGTTGGAATGAGTTCCTTAGTCAACAACAATGGCCGGTCGGTAGGCTGACCTTGCGGTGACACATTGACCGGGTGGTATAAATGTAATACTTCTATCCAACTAGATCATGAGACCGGCGATAGCGGCAGCGCCTCCGAGGAGGCCAATGAAAGGAGTGGCTGCTGCCGCTGGCCCTTCCGATGACGACGTCTCCGCCGCAGTGCCTTCGGTCTGCGACGCATCCTCGCCACCTGTAGGCTCCGAACCCGAGGCGGCTGGTCCAGGTGTTTTACCAGCGAGTTCGGAAGCGAGAGCCTTTGTGGCGACTGCCAGGTCAGGCGCAGCAGTACCTTGGACCTCCCATTGAGTGCAAGCGCCTGCAATGGCGGATTGAAAGTCTGCAAGAGTGCTGATGTGTTAGTGCATCGAGGCATTCGATGAGTTTCTGCGAACTCTTCTACGAGAGTTGAAGCAGATGTTGTCAACTTACTCGCTTGACAATTAAGGTCAAGGTCGTCGGTAGTCATGCTGACTACAATGCTGGTCAGGTGTTTGCAGAGGCACTTGAGCGTATCGGCGCTCACGTTCTTAACATCGCAGCCTTCCTTTTCGACCGCCTTGCTGAAGGAAGAGTAAGAGCATGATGGAATGTCGACGATGAACTCGGAAAGACTGCCAATGGCTGTGGCACCGAGGGCGCCTCCGAGCACCACAATGGTTGAGATGGCAGCGCGCATCGTGGTTTATGATCGGGATTATGAGCAGTGTGTAAAGGACTGACTAGGCAATCGCAAAGGATCAGAGGAAACAAGCGTAAAATAAAGGACATACTCCTAGAAAGGGGCACGGGTCTTATTTTATGCGACCCGATTACTCCGTACTTTGCCTTCAATAGACCAGCCTCGGCGCTTGCGACTTACACCGGCACCAGGGGCAGGCTAGCTGAATTGGGAAGCATTCGTGCGATACGGGTAATACAGAACAAACGATTGCGGAACACTTCCGTTACAAGTACCGCTTGTTAAATTAACTTGCCCAACAAGCCATCGGATGGACCTGGAATTAATCCCATTTGCTTGGTGGATGCCTATCCCAGCTTTCTCGAGGCTGCGGCAGTGTAGGGGGCCTCGCCAAAATCGCAGGACATGGGCCAATAAAAAGCTGCAGTAGGTATTGTCAATGCTCGACAGCATCATCACAGGGCAGTTGAAAATGCTAACCCTGGCCCTGGTCGCTGGAAGCCGTATTGGGTGGCGCTGATGAGCTGAAGCAGTGAGGCTGGTGGCTGAAGTCGCCTGACAGTTCCAGTAACAAGACAACATGTTGCCTTTGGCTCTATGTCAATATCTAAAACGAACTATCAGTGCAGAGATAAATATATATTCTTTGCTATGCTGAATTATTTTATATAATCACAGGCATAGATCAACAATCTGCTGTTTGTCAACGCTGTAACCGGGAAACGCACAGGTAATACTTGCTCGTGTAAGAGCACATCGCCACAGGGTGCGGGCAAAACCGCGCTAGATCCATGCGGGAGAGAACGCGAAATGGCCGCCTGGGCACACATTTGCGACGGATCTTACCGAAATGCGGCCCTATTTTTGTCCATAAATAATTAAATTACTGAGTTGTTTCTGATTATGCTGTACACATGCTGGGACTAGGCGTGATAGGTTTCTCCTAAGAGTAAGTCTGGCTGACCAGTAGGCTGGGCAATGTATATAACCTAGCCATGCGTTGGAGAAGCTCCAGGGCTGTTAAAATGGAATGAAAGGATAGTATATAGATTGAAAAGCTAAATATAATTGTTCTTTTTCTTTTTAGGCAAGCAGGCAGCCCCGGAATGCCTTGGTTCATTGGTTGGTTACTGGCTCAGCGAAAACAAAAGCGGCACTGCTCTGGCCAACTCCAGTTCATGTACCACTGCACCAAAATCTGCAGCAAGGTACATCGACGAGCCACATCTATTGGCGCTGTACGCCACACCAAAACGTCACCAGCCCCGAGCCACGCGATTGGTAGCTACCCACCCAAGCTGCCAGCTTCATTTCACGAAGCAGCCAGGCATCAAACGTTGACTGCTTTCCTACCCAACGCCGCCTGCACCTGCAGGACGCCATTGAATGTAGTGTCCGACAATTCAGCACAATCCGGCAAACCCAATGCGATGAACTGGGCCTCCTGAATCTCGCAAAGCGCCAACGTGGAAGTGAGCACAGCCATGTGTTGTGCCGCGAAGCGCGAAAATGCCGAGCTTTGACCAGATGAGCGATGAGCCCAAAAAGGGCAGGATCATCAAGTCTGCGTATGACAGTGAGAGCTTCGAAGCCGACGGGACTATCCACGTCGATGGAGTGGTTGGTTCTGCGACTATCTCGCCCTCGGGCAGAGATGTTGCGCTTGCTTCGTGAGTTGAGCCGACCTACGATATGTTGCTTGTGCGCTAACGTGAGCCAGTCCGGAGGGTCTTGCAATTATTGATTTAGATTCGCCCTATAACCCGCCGCGACGACTGCGCAGCCCGGGCATGCCATGGCTGGTTGTGGATGTTCAATGGTCACCATTTGCGGCCCGTGACTACTGGGTTGTGTCAACTGCTAACCACCGAGCTCTTGTATGGAACCTGAACATGAGAGAAGACTCGAGCTCTGGCCCTATCGAACATTCTCTTCAGGGCCACACAAGGGCCATCACTGATGTCAATTTTTCGGCACACCACCCAGATTTGCTGGCTACATGTTCCGTCGACGGTGACGTGCACTGGTGGGATTTACGCCGTCCGCGCCAACCGGTCCTCACATTTTGCGACTGGTTTGCTGGAGCAACCCAGGTGAAGTACAACCGACAGGACCCGCACATCATTGCTTCTGCGCATGACCGTTGGCTTCACATTTGGGATGAGCGTCACGCAAGCAAACCTGTCAGAACAATTACTGCACATACGTCTAAAATTTACGGACTTGATTGGAACCGTACGCGGTCCACCGGAATTGTTACTTGCTCGCTAGACAAGAGCATCAAGTTTTGGGATTACGGCACAGAAGGCGACGAGCCTGAGCATGTCATACAAACAGAGTATCCAGTCTGGAGAGCACGACACACGCCTTTTGGCTGGGGCTTGCTCGCCATGCCGCAAAACGAACCAGGTGACCTCTATCTGTACGATCGGCTGTGGTCGGACGACTCTCCTGTTGATGCTTCGCCAGATCCTGTGGCCATCTTCCCTGGCCACGGCGACAACAAAGCCACAGAGTTCTTGTGGCGCAGCCGTGGTGGGATCTCTCCTGACAATATGGACGAACGAGATTTCCAGCTGGTATCGTGGGGAACTGACAACGAGCTCAGACTTCACTGTATCGACAACAGCACCTACCAGGCTGTGGGACATGCCAAGGGAGGGCCGGCGAGGAAGGGAATAAAACTTACTCGGAGCGGCGCGACCTACAAGACGTTCCGCACTGTGGATGAATCATCTACAAAGGAACGTAAAATGGGCACAATGAGCGACCAGCGGGCCACAGCGATGGGCCAAAGTAAGCACAGTGCCAACGCAGTCTCGCGCTCAGGCGGCCAATTCAACCGACATATGCGGCCAGTTTGGAGTGGTCCATCAATGAAGCCGAAGGGCTTTACTAGCAAATCCGCCGAAAAGAGCCAATCTCACATTGGCTGGATGAAGGGCATTACTATGAACAAAAGGAAAGGATCAACAGACACTTCAAGGCGTCTCGCCTCCAAAGATTCAAGCATCTTGGGAACAAACTTTCCTGAAGACCAATGGGGCGAACCGGACACAATCCAAGAAGAGTTGCTGCGTGTAAGCACTCAGATACCAAAAGTGAAGTGGGAGAACATTGACATGGATAATCTCACGTTGAACGCATCCCTCACTGGCCCCTGGGGCGTAGACGGCGAGCCAATATTCATCAAGGTTAAGATTGATGTGCCCAGCGGATACCCGAGACACAAGGCACCAAAATTTACTATTGAGAAGTCGTCTTTTATTCCTGAAGATACCCACAAACGGCTTCATCGGGAAATACACAAGCTCGCCAACGAGTTCTTGCAACGGAAACAAAACTGCTTGGAGGTTGCATTTACATACCTTTTGGGTGAAGTTGACCTAGAATCCAGTACATCATTTTTCAAGAATGTTCGAGACTTGGATGATGACATGGACGGGTTGGCCGACGACAGCTCTAGTGAAGATGACGATGCAGAGGCAGGAGGCTCAGCATCAATGTCTCAAGAATTGGCCCAGTCTGGCGAGGTCGACACGACAATAGCAGCGCCAGGACGATCTAACATGCCTCCCCCTCCTCGTACGTGTGGCGCTCGCTTTTCCAACAACGGCCGCCTGGTATGCTTCTTTCCTACTAAAGAAGAGAAATTTCGAGCACTGTTTTCGTCTACAGGGGATGTCACTACCAAGGACCGTCCGAAAAACGAGCCATTCTTTGCAGGTTTTGGTCGCCTCGCACAGGAACAGAGTCCCAGAAACCGCTACCAAATGGATGAGGCATCGGCCACGGATGACCACTCCAGTGGCTTAGACTCCGACGAATCATCATCTGTATCATCTTCCAGTGATTCAGAATCTACGTCTATCCACAATATGAGCATCTGGTATCGCTCCAGCCGGCAGCTGAGGAAGACGTGGAGTGAAGACAGGTCTATGAGGTCAAGCGGAGCTGGAACTGGGACAGGAACTGGGTTCGGAACAGCTACAGGCACGGGAACAGGCACGAGCCGCCGCCGCATGATAAAATCTCGCAACGTGATCAGCATTCACGACTACCGTGCCGAACTTCCCTCTAAGCGGGATCTTGCTGCCGAGTATGCCATATTTGGAGACGGCGCAGATGTGTGTGGCTACAATGCCAAGGTTGCAGAGAAGCACGGATTCCTCGAACTGTCAAATGTATGGCAGTACTTGGCGTTGCTTCTACGCAAGGGAATTCCTCTCGAAGTCCTCGGCCGAAATCGCAGACGCAATTCAATATTAGTCATCGCTCGTGACGTTGTCTCGCGAGTCGGCGTGGTCGACGAGGCTGAAGACGCCTCAAAATCTGAGTCTGGTCTCTTAGGCAGGGTTCGCTGGGGCCAGCACCCGTTGGCAAAAGATCTCATTGCAGAGCTGTTTGAATACTATGAAACCAAGGCAGATGTTCAGATGCTGGCAATGTTGGCTTGTATATTCAGCGAATCAACAAAGGACGACAGCGTGGCGTATATTGAGTCAGGTCTGCCGCAACAAGAAACGCCACTGCCGTTGAAAGCACCGTCTTTCTCCTTGGAATACTTCCCCTCTGATGCCAACGGATGGAACTTGCATACGAGGAGTATACCGACCTCCGGCGTGACTACACCCGGAACACTTCACACACCACATTACGCCGGGTCTCACGCTTCCGATGAAGGAGTTTGGAATGTGGACACAGGTCAAAACTCATACTCATGCGGCGAAACTCCACCGACAAAGAGTAAAGATCACCTTGGTGAGCAGGATGGAACGAACACAACTTTGTCAAAGTCGCCAACAATTCGACCGCTGCAAAAGACAAATTCTGGCTTTGCGTCGGCGTTTACTGCGAACCTTCCACGCTCTTTTACAGGCGGGATGGCGTCAACATCTCCACCAAGCCAGGGTAAAAAGAAACCAAGCCCAGCAGAGGCGATTTTGAATACTCTCGCTCCGCGGACGGGTAGCAGTGGGGTTACAAGCTCGCCCGCTATGCCTGAATCTGGCGGCGGAAGAACCTCAGTCTCGGACGAGGATTTTCAAGGCGAGGATGTCATGGCTATGGTGCCTGTACGCGTCAACGTTATATTGGAAGACCAAAGTATGTTTGATGACGATGGATGGCTCGGTAACCCGCTGCTAGACTCGAGTTTGTCATCTCTTTACGCCAATTACAGATACGCATATGCCGAAATGCTGCATATGTGGGAGCAACCTCTATCACGCTTAGAAGTTATGAAATTTAATACTCTCAAAGAAGACGCATCCATTGGGGCGGGCGATGGAAGCTTGCGAGAATCAATAACAGTACACGAAGGTATGAATGGGGGCAATCTGCCGACCAAATCCGGGGCGTCGTCTATAGCCATGGGCAAACAGGATCAGCTCCAAGCGCTGATAGCATCCGCAAGAGGCTTGGACGTGACTGGCGTTTGCAGAGTCCATGAGATCCAGCTGGAACCACAGCAATATACCTCCACTGAAGCCAAAGTTGGAGGAGCAGTTGGTACCTGTGACCGCTGCAAACGAACGCAAGACAAGCTATGCTGTGTGTACTGTCTTGAGCCTGTCAATGCACTGTTCCCAACTTGTCTTTCCTGCGGTTGTGCCAGCCACGAGGACTGCCTCGGTGAATGGCATGCTGCGGGCGAGATGTACTGTCCCGCGGGTGACGAGTGCAACTGTGTTGAAGAAGCGGCAAATGGCCAGGTTGAATCTTGGGCAGCTTTACAGGCAGCCATGTTGAAGGGGCAGCGTCAGATGATGAGCGCGTTCTCGGATACGTCGCCGAGCCCTGTGGCAACTGACGATGCAAAGGAGAAGGGGCGAGGATGGGCTCGTCTGGGTTCAGATACGCCAACAAAGGCAGCTAATAAACCGGCGGCAACGTCACCGGCGCCAATGGGCTTTGGTCCGTTTAAGCGGCCGGCTGGGACGTGGTCGAGGAACCCGAGTGCGAATCAGAGTCAACGGCGCGGCGGCCGACGCGGAGGCTAGTTTTCTCTGATCGGCTAAGCTAGTGCGTCGTCTGTCTCTTTGAAGCAACGATGACGAAGCGTGCTATTGCTAGAACATGTTGCTGTGTATATTAGCTATTATTGTTGTGTTGGACAAGCAGAAGACACTTGAAGCGGCGTTTTGGGTAAAGTTACGGTGCTGGGAGAAGCGTCTGCGTCTACAGTTTAGATTCTTTATTATTTTGTTTAGGGAGATACCATTGGAAAGTCCGTTTTACTTCTGTAATCTTAAATACGCAGTGTTTTATGTTATTTCGCTATGTTCTGGAACTACCAACAAAAACTATGGTGCGATTGACCGGCTTCTATCTACGACGTTTAACAAAGGCTCGCCTTTATGATAATTCTCAAGGTTGTCCAAAAGTATGCTTGCGACTCGCTCGATGACCGTCTTTGATTGCCATGATATGTGCGGCGTGATGAAGGCATTCGGCGCCGTCCAGAGCGGATGGCCGACTGGCAACGGCTCAGGGTCCGTAACATCGACAGCAGCACCACTAATGAGGCCCTCTCGCAAAGCATCAGAAAGCGCATCTGTGTCGACAATTGGTCCGCGCGCAATGTTGCATACGAATGTCTTTCCTCTGCGGCGACCTAGAAGCTCAAACTCCCGGCGGCCAATGAGCCCACGTGTGGATGGGTTGAGTGGCAGCGAGACGACGAGCATGTCCAGATCCTGGCTGAGGAAATCATCGATGGCGGGGCCTGCAGGGCCGGAAAACCAGCGTTTAGGGATGGCGCCCTCTTGGTCGCCCGTGCCAGGCACGCAGAAACCCTCATGGCGGCGTGATTCTGGCGTCTCACGGGGGCGGAACGTGTAAGCGTACACGTCCATGCCAAGAGCCTGGGTGAGTCGGGCTATTTGCCGACCAATGGCTCCGTACCCCAGAATTCCGACACGCCGACGAACCGAGTCGGTAACTGGCTTGTCAGCAACGCGAGGCTTCCAGATTTGCGACTGTTGCTGTTCTGTGTAAGTCTGAAAGTGGTGTTGATGGGACAACCAAGCTCCAACAACCCATTCAGCAATTTGGGGACTGTTCAATGAATGAATTGTTAGCTATATATGAATAATGAAAATACGTTTTGATAATGCACCCATCCTCTACTGTTGCCATAAGAGGAAAGTAAATGGGGTGGGCATCTTACGCATGACATCCACTGCCGGAGCAAAAGACAACGTTTGGATCAAGGTATCGGTCATGCTTCAGCCAACGGTCCGAGCCTGCGGACCCGAGCTGTACGAAGTGCACATTCTTCATGTTGCTGGAACTTGGCGGCGGATACAGACAGAGCATCGTGACACCATCCCAGGCGTCCGCAGACAGCGCGTCGGCGTTGATGACATCTGCGCCGACGACATGGGTTACCTCCCATCTGACCGTAAGCTGGGGAAAGCGACGCTTTACTTCTTCCAGCCAGCCATCTGGAGCTGGGGCGGGGAGGTGGATTAATAACTTGTCGTTGGCAGTAATTGGCATTGTGAGCGATGGGCTGCTATATTTCAGGTGGTAATATGCAGACAATTTTCATACAACATTTCGGACAAATTCTTAGCAGGGAGAAAGAGGAAGCACATATAAATAGGGCGCAGCGCGCCAGACAGAGGTAATAAGCCACCTCTTGAGTACCCAGTACTCGGTTCATCTAATTCTACGAATGGCGTGCTAGCTGAAGTAATGTGGACTTCCCCGGCGTGGGGGATGTCACTGGGGGCAGGTAGCCTAAGAGCGAATGTTGGGGCAGTAGCGTATGGCATAAATAATTGTAGAACCGTTTTGAAGCAACTAATCATACGTTTCTTTCTTGCGTTTATTACCGATGTCGGCAATTTAGTTCTGTTGGACTTGTAAGCCAGGCGGCAACCCCCACTACATAGCTAATTGTCCGCTCTACTTGCAATCCATGTAAGACTCTCCCACCCCAAACTCCGTTCACTGTAGATTTGGTAAAATAATAGAATTATCAAAATACGGAGGCATGTATATCTTGTCTTGGCAGTCTGACTCGGGGTGCCGGCTTTGGAGACTGTACGATGCCGTAAATCAACTTCTCAAACTCAGCATGCGATGGATGATACTGAATTAAGTGATTCCATATCTCTTCTCCGCATGAGCATCCGGTCGCGGCGTTGTCACTGGCTTAAAAATGCTGGTGGGTATCACTGATTCAGTGCTAAAGTTGGCAAAACCAACCTACGCCATAAAATCCACAGCAAGATATCCGAGGCGGAATTAACGCCGCCCACAGCACAGCCGCTAGTTGCCGCGCGCGGCTTGCGCGCCGATGCATGCTCGGAAGAATATATGCAAACGCTTATACGTCAATATACCCATTTGAGAAATTACTATGATAATCGTCCCAAAATAACCAAAGTATTGCTTTACTATCCTAGTATGTTCTAATTCTCCGTATCCACGCTCGGAAATAATGCTCCGGCAATGCATCTTTCATGTCCACCAAGCGTCAATACTTGCCGTTCATATATGACGACTCCTTCTATGTTTGCTTTTATCCTGCATAGAGGAAGGTTATAGGCATTAGCTGGACAATCATTCGGACTTTGTATGCCGCTAAACTCTCCGTCGAGGAATACCAACCAAAGACGCGTGTATCCGCGCATTTGTAGCGTATAGCTTGCTTGGCTCCTCTGTGCAATTTCGAGGTCTCTTGGAGCGGCTGTATATCACCATTACCAGACAATGCTGGCTGTTGGCGCCACAGAACTACCATGCCTCGTTACAGCCGCCATTCCCAATGCCTCGCACAACGTTGCGTCGTCGCCAGGACATCCATGGAGGCCCTGGCCAATCCCAACGCAGAGAAAATGTCAAGGCCCTCTCTACGACACTCCATCTCATTGAATTCTTGCAAACCTCTTCTGCTTCTTTAGTTATTTCGTCAACGTCTTCTCCGCGAGGGGCGGCCGTGGAACTCGGACAGGGAAGTATGCGCTGCCACCCGGGCGAGTCACCTGGTGGTTTCTGGCCGTCCATAAGAAGCACCTTCGATACCAATAGAGGACGCCCGTGATTCAGCTCGCGGCAGTTCACTTTGCTGCAGCGACCCTGTTGCAATACGAGCTTGGTGTCCGGGTCTTCGACGCTCAAAGGCGCCATCTCCACAGCTCCATCTTCTATCCAATAGCGAAATTTGCGAGCGGTTTGCCTAAAACGCGTGTCCAAGGATGTCGGTTTATCCTTTTCTATGTTCCATGACTTATCTATATGGCCAATCTTGATAACCCATAGTTCCTTCAAGTTGGGAAACCACAACTTGTCGCATGCCACAGACTTCGAGGTAGACTGCCCGGACCTATAGCAGGCCTCCAGGTACGATGAGTAGTAAAACGGTAATTCGATGCGCGTATCATCTGGGAAGCAGTCCCAAAAAACGACGCGTTCAATTCTTTCTGCAACAGCTTCCAGTGCTGGGTCTTCTGTCTTATCCGTAATGGTAGGGTCACATACGATGACGTCTCTGGCAAAGTGGACGTACGATCCCTTGCCAACAGCCTCGTAGCCGCATCGTGACTCTGTGCGCGACTCGTGGTTGAGTTGCGTGACAGCTGGAATCGGATAAGATCGGTCGTTCCCCATGAGGTCCTCGAGAATAATAATGCGCGGCTCGACAGAGCATGACCAAACCTTGAGGCGTAGCTCAGCGGGAAGATGGTTGAAGGTGCAGCTTATCAGACAGCTTGATGTTGTGGAATCCATTTCATCTTCGAATAACGGCGACGGGCTCCTGGAGGCAGAACCGGAAGACATCGTTTCTATGGGTCCAAATTCAGAACAAGATACGTTCGAAGCAAGGTAGAGGGCTTCATGGGTGATAGCTGGCGGCGCTGGCTCTTTATCACTTCCTTGCAGCAAAGTATAGCAAGTGACGGGAAGACGGTCAGGGGCAAAGTCATGCAAATATCACAGCCCAGCACGCCCCTGTAGGTCGGAGTTGATGAATCAAGCTCAACACCCTGGTCGCGATCCGGCCATTTGCATTTTCGCCTTCCTCTGCATGTGCATTGCAGGGAGGTTATCGTTTATGTGGTCATCGCAGTGGCATTGATACGCCGACAATACACCAGGAAGGCGTGGATGAGCAACGCGTCGAAGTTTTCCACTTACACAGCATCTGCTGCAAACAGCTGCACCGGCTGCAACGTGGTTCGTGTCGCCATGCCATGCGATACCATCGGGCATAGTCGCTTCACCGACGGTATGTCACGTCGGCTACCTGCAGGCTCTAGTCTCGTGCCTTGCCGTCGATGTCTCTGGCGCCGTGCTGATCAGAAGGGAACTTGGGGCGATTGGCTCTACAGCGCTTGTCTGGTCAGGCGGGGACGCCGCGCAGCGAATAATGTGGGAAGGGGGTCTCTTGCAGTTCGTCACACTGCATATATGCATCAAGTATCCTGTCCCCATAAGTCTGCATGGAGAGACAAATCACGTCGAGGCAGACTCGACTACGCACACCTCCTTTCACCCAACTTTGTGACATATTGTCCCAGCACGCTGGATACGTCTTTGATTGGGGTGAGCCACTCACCGTGGACTCAACGTGGTACGTATGTCCGTCACCGGTGAAGTGAGCGAGGCTGAAGTTGCGGTCGGTGGCGACCGTCACTGCACCACCGTCCTGAACGAAGCGGTAAGCAGAAGCATCTCGCTCTGGCATCTGTCGTATGGTTCCAACCAATCGCCTGCAGTCAAATGAGAGCTACGGCAGGTACAAGCCGTTGCCGCTTGTACGGCATACCGCGGGGACCCGAATACTGTGCGACGACAACTGATCGCGGAGGTGTCTTAGAGGGCCACTTTGAATGTAACGCGATTTAGCCGTATTCCACAGCCCCTAGCGGTTGGTTTCGGTAAGGTGGCAGCCAGCTATAAGTCCCATCACACAGCAGACAGACGACGTGGCATGAAGGTAAAATTTTCCTGTGACGTGGTTTATGCGGATGCGACAAGTCGTGATAGGACCTCACTAGAATAGTGTGGTAATACAAAATGCGCCAGCCTATGCTATGCCATGCTATGCTAGTAATTATAAAGGTATTTAGCCTCGAGTCACAAGACTATAGCTTGCTGTCCTGTGCGCCAGGTGTATCGAGAAAGTCGTTAATAATCTTTGCCAACTCAGTGGCGTACTGGAAGAGAAACCCGTGTCCTGCGTCGGGGAACAAATGTAGCTGTGCTTTCAGATGACTGAGCATTTTCCACATGAGAATGCTGTTGTCTGTTGGGAGGAGTAGGTCGTTGCTACCTGTTTTGTGTAATTTGTTGCACATTAGCGAGACAGGTCCGGGTGTATGAGTCGTAAAGGCTGCCAAGCGGGGGTGAATTCGCTTACCATTGGCAATCAGAACGGGCATTCGCAGCTCATCAAAACGATTATACGAGGCATCACCGGCCAATTTTGGGTTCATAAAGTTTGCAAACGCAACTCCTTGCCTCTTGGCACCATTCGCTGGAACATGCGCAACCCTGTCTGCCCGGGATCCGATGATGCGGTCCCAGGATGCGCGGCCCGCAGCTTGGCTAGTAGCAGATGGCTCAAAAAAGGAACTCAAGAAAGCCTCCCGTTGCTCCGCGTCGGTGGCTGCATCCTTGAGTCTGTTGAACGGACCGAGATCCGCGCGCACGACGCCCTCGCCGCTGCTCGGCGTCGTACCGAGAAGGATGAGGCTACGAACGGCACGCGGCGGTGCGTTCAGGGCGACCAGTTGCGCAACACATCCACCCATGGAGAAGCCGAGGACATCAAACTGGCGGATTCCGAGAGCAGATACGACATCGAGATAGTGTTGCGCCCATTCTTTGAAGGTCTTCGGAATCTCGCCAGTAGAGCGGCCGACACCAGCATTATCTATTAGAAGGACTGGCCGTGTTGCCGCCAGAGGGTTGATGAGGGCCGGGTCCCAGTGATCCATTGTGCCACTGGAAGAGGTGAATTATTGCTTGTTAGCGAAGTGGATTTGTACACGAATATATGCATGCACAGAAATACAAAAGGCTAATCAAAAGGCGACCGCGGGATGCAGACCAAACGTACCGGAAGTGCATAAGCAACACGAGAGGGATGCCACTGGAGGGGCCGATTCGGCGGTAGGCAAAGGTAACATCGCCTACCTTGACAGACTGGTTGGGCGCTGATTCGTATGAAGCAGCCATTGTGAGGTAATGTGACTGTATGAGCGGAACGATGTCAAAAGAAGCGAGCGCTGTTGAAACGCTGAAGACGAACGTGATGGTGACAGTCGGCGGTTGGATGCGGGTTCCGGAGAGCCGAGGTGCGTGGGTTCCGGGCTGTGGGTCGATTGATTCCGGGGTGCCGGCCAAGGGCGGAAACGATGACATGTACTCTGTACGGAATAGAAATAGAAGAAACAGGTTCTTATGAGGTTTCTCCTAAAATAGAAGACTGAGCACCCATTTAATATTCAAGTCGGGCAATTGCCCGTAACGTAAAACAGTATACTAAACTCCAACTCCCCACCTGCATATGCCGCGTCTAAGAAGAATCACCTCCAAGTACATTGCCCTCTACTATAAGCACAAAGTATGACAAACAGGCCGGTCTCACTTTTGCAACACTACCCTGATAATCGTCCGTCATTCTCGTCCAATAATGTGCGTATACTTTGCTTCTCCGAAATTGAGCTACCGATGCGCATAATCGGCACCGTAGGCTTCGCGAACCTAAAGTTGAAGTCAGTAGCGTAATGGACATGGATCGTTGGCACGACTCTGCATACTATACCTTCTCCAAACAGTGCAAAACATCATTATTAGTAATGATACACCCAAGATTCCAAACGTAACAGCTGGACTGGCCACAAATGGCAAGATGGAGTCGCTGCCCGCCCATATTGTCAGGTCGCCACCAATGTCCAAAACAGACGGATTGGCGCTGTGAACCATAGGTGACGCGTAAATGACATCGACAGAGGTTGCCTGTACAATTTCGGGGTTGGGCTCGCCAGTAGCAGGATTGTAGTTGCTTGCGAACGGTGCGGCGACAGTAAAGCAAGAGAGGCAGAGGATGACACTGAGGAGCGGTGATGCAGAAGGTGCCATAGTTTACTTTTTCCAAGCTTCAAAAGATAATTGGCGAGCTCCGACGCGACAAATTTTCCGACTGGACCAAATCGTTGCGATGGGTGACGTATTGGTTGGATCACCGCAGCAGGCAATACGACATGGGTGTCAATCTAGTACAAAGGTTTAAAACGTTAGATTGACAGACACCATGATCGACAGAAACGCAAACCAAAAAGGAGATCGAACGGGAAAGAGAATATGAGGTGGAGGAAGGGCCGAGATTTAATAACAAGCCAACCAGTAAGTGACAGTCAACCGCTTTGTGCGTAGGATACGAGTAGATGGACTATGGGGCGCGGACAAGCAGGAGAATTTAGTGGATGAGGCGTAGTATAAAATTATACGGAGTATACGACAAGCTTTTTGAGGTGGCGTTTGCGCGTTGCCGAAGCCTTATGGCGACCTTAAGCTGTTGCTCCAGTTTTGCTGATGCCAAAGCAATATTGGACCTAGGCGTCCCAAATACCAAGTCGGAATGGAACCATTCTGGTGAGCCAACGGGGGCGAACCAGTAGAAACGGTTCGTCCGAGGACATTGGAACGGCCTAGACGCCAGTGGGGCATGGTATTGTTACTGACGCAGACAGGGGACTGGTTGGCCTCGCGAAGGGCTAGGCCAGATGGTTAAGGGTCCATTGGGCCAGCCTTGTAGAGGAACACACTGTTAATCGGCTGAGAGCCGGGAATTGAGGGACGGAGACGCGGCGAGCCTGCTAAAAACAGACACGACAGGATGATTAGGAAGGGTATTGTGGCTGTTCGTGCTGGCATGGTGGTTGCCCTTGCCTCGGTGGTACTCACCACGGGTGGCGGCGTCAGACAAGACTTTCTCGAGTTCATATTACTACATGTCACCCACGAAGCTACTATTTCTATAATAGTACGGCATAAAGCTTGTCATGTATTGTGTTGTGTTCCGTGTAAGCTGTCGGGTGGGCTGTATCGTTTAGCCTCGCGGAACCCCACAGCGCTATTGCTCACGACACAGGCGGGTAAGAGTGGGAAGTGCGTCAGTCGAGCGGTCTTGCATCTTGCACCATTAGACTGATCAGATTGAGGCACGTGGGACAAGGCTACACTACACGCCATGAAGCAGGAAGGTTTTGCTCTAATGTATGAGGCGGGACAGTTCGGCGATTTGCTGCCTCGCGTCCGCCAAGCAACGATACAGCGGCTTTACGAGGCATCACACGTTCTGACGGAAGAAAACACTAGCGGCGAAGAAAATTTACCGAAAGAAACAAATTGAATCGAGGGCTATGGCCAAACCGTGCCGTGCCGCGCCGCACACCACTCGGCAAAACCTTAAAGCAGCTTCGTGTAAGTGGGAGGCTGTGACGCTACCTACTGTGGGCTAGACACTCACTAACAACGCATCAAAAAGACGACAAGAAGGCTACTCTGCATTATTCTGTAAATTCCTAAAAAATTTGACGATAAGGGAAAATTAAGTACTAAGGCATTTATATGGCTCTGACAGCAGCAGAGCTTGCTTTTACTGTGTGCACGCAACACCCGCGTTCGCAGCAACGCACGTGCATCCTCAGGACCACTGGCGGCCACAATTCCGCATCCGCGCCCAAACTTCCGCCCCTCTTATTCGCACCCAATGGCTAGTTCCTCCTTACGCAGCACCAGACTCGTCGTGTCGCGAACCAATACGAGTAGTCAAGAGTTAACGCGGCACACGGCAATCCCAAGCCGCGCATCGAAGCAACTACAGCGCAACGCGGCGCATTTAATGTGACGCTCTACTCGGACCAGCGCTCGCTAGATCAAGCGCTCAGCCCCGTCTCTGCGGCGCATCATGCCGTCGCCAACGGACGACGAGACGCCGTTTCCCACCCTCAACTTGAGCAGCGCCAAGTCGCTCGGTGCTCTCCATCGGTCGCATCTCTCGCCCAACGACGCCAATCTCTCACCTCCCAGGCGCCACTACGACGGCGACGGCGCAAACGATTCCACCTTACGCCCCAGACGCGGCAATGGCGACCGCAGCGGCAGTCGGCGGCGCAAAAGGACGTGGAAGAAGCTCATGTGGGTGAAGCAGTCATGTGCGTTACTCCCATCTATCACTCTCAACGTAGCTTGTGCTCTTGCTAACAAGTTTCGCTGCTTTAGATCCAGACAACTACACAGATCAAGCCACTTTTCTCGAAAACCTGCAACGAAACCCGCGGCTTAAGCCCTACGACTTCTGGCCCCTTGTCGCAGACTCGACCGTTATCCTGCAGCACGTCTGCAGTGTCATCATCTTCATAGTTAGCTTCGTCGCCATCTTTCAGGAGCGCGTTTCCCCCATATCTGTCGTCAGCTGGAGCAGTGTCGGCACGTTTCTCGGCTGGATTCTCTGGGAACGCTGGGTTTCGGAAGAAGAGGATGAGGACGAGCTCAGTGCCAACGCCACGGTCGCCGCCATGGCTCGCAACGGCAGCACGCGTCGCCGAACCCGCGCTGGCAGTCTCAGGCGCCCGATGCTTCAGGTGCCACTGAGAGCAGAATCTTCGCAGTCTACAAACGGCGCCGTATCTACCGCAACGTCAGCGGCTAGCTCAACGACGAATCTGGAATTGCCAACAAGAACGCCACGCACAACCTCCTCGACATCACTATCCGCGAACAATAATGGCTCCAGCAGCCAGACTCTCCCACCACAAAGAACCATACCCGAAGAGTACCCCATACTGATTCCTGGCGAGGACAGTCGCATCCACCAGCGCATGGGCACCATCAAGTCTGCGCTGCTCATCTACTCGACTCTGCTTGGTCTGAGCCCGATTCTCAAGTCGCTGACCAAGTCAACCTCAAGTGACAGCATCTGGGCCATGTCCTTCTGGCTGCTTGCCATTAATATCTTCTTCTTTGACTACTCTGGAGGCGTTGGCGCCAAGTTCCCGGCCTCGCTGTCTACCAATGCTGCCCTCATGGCCTCTACCGTGTTGGCCAGCCGCCTGCCTTCTACCCAGCAGGTGTTTAGTCTAACAATGTTCAGCATTCAAGTTTTTGGCCTGTTTCCTGTCTTTCGCCGACACGTCCGCCACCGCAGCTGGAAATACCACGTGGCCCTGACGGGGCTGCTTGTCCTTGGTGCTGGTATGGGCGTGGGCATGGTGCTGGGCGACCCCGGCGTCACTGGTCGCTGGCCATGGAAGGGAGGCATGGTGGGCATGGTGGTTGCCGTTCTTATTGCCGTACTCGCTGCGGGTGGATGCAGCTGGTGGCTCATTGGCTTGCAAAAGTATAAGAATGAGATTCGTGGGCCTTGGGACCCCGCGAGGCCTATTATTATGAGTCGACCGAGATGGGAATAATGTTGAACATGCTCTATATATTTAATGTATAATCACTTTCAAAACAAACGCGTACTCTGTGTTCTTCTACATGACAGTGTAAACCGGAATACAAAGCAAATGGCAACTTAGCCGTAGCAACTGATCATGGCGGAAGCCTTCTGACGAAGTTGGCGACAATGCAATATGCTGTACCCGTTTATTGGCTTGTGTCGGCAAGTCGCGGCTTTTCATAACCTCAAACTCTCGTCATCCTCTAGTATTATGGTCTATCTACCGGTTTTAGCATCCGATTTGATATATAATCCAAGTAACGTTGCTGCTTCTTTGGGCACTAGCGTAGTAGCTCGCACAAAGTGCCGATGCCGACGGCTATTATCTGCGAGATTGCGGGGATCGCCAATTAAAAAGCACTTTAATTACGTATCGCTAGCAGCACTGTTAAGCATACTTCAAGGAAACTAAAATTTATATAAAACTTCAGAGAACACCGACTTAGTTAATTCTGTCTGCCCAATATACACAATATCTTTAAAATATGATTAAGATTCTTGCCGGTGCAGCCATCTTCGCGGCGCTGCTTCCGCCGGTCCACTCCATATGGCCTGTTCCGCAACAGATCTCTACCGGTTCTGATGTTCTATTCATTGAAAAGTCACTAAAGGTGACCTACAATGGCGAAGAATTGCCCTGGACCTCGGGGAAGTGTAAGGATAAGTCGGTCGGCAAGCAGTTCATTTTGCAGCGACGAGATGTCAACAACTCTGCACCAAGTATTGATAGCGAAGAAATTGTTCGTCGGGCGATTCGTCGCACATACGACGCCATATTCAGCCACGGATTGGAACCTTGGATGCTCAAAGAGCCAGAAGCTCCTGGAAGAGATGGGAAACGGACTGTCAGCTCTCTTACTATTACTCAGACCGGGAAAGATCAAGCTGCCTCGAAAGTCGGGGCAGTGAATGAGACATACTCTCTCCATCTTACCTCTTCTGGTGAGGCGACTATAGAGGCAGAATCGTGTCGGCCGGTATTCTTCACGCCTTGGAGACTTTTACGCAGCTCTTCTTCAAAGATGAAGCCCAGCGGACGTTCTACACAACCAAGGCACTGGTGTCCATCTATGACTACCCGAAGTTCGCACATCGCGGTATGCTTTTGGATCTTGCCCGCAGCTGGTACCCTATTCCCGATGTTAAAAGGACCATTGACGGTCTCGCTATGAGCAAGATGAATGTTATACATCTGCACATGACCGATACGCAATCTTGGCCCTTGGAGATCCCTGCCCTCCCGGAACTTGCCCAGAAAGGTGCATTCGCCCCCGGTTTGACATACTCACCGGAAGAGATCCAAGATTTACAAGAGTACGCGGCCGAACGCGGCGTGCAAGCTATTCTCGAAATCGACATGCCTGGCCATGTGGGTGTAGCAGAAGCCTACCCTGACCTTTCTGTTGCCTACAACGCCGTGCCTTACAACAAGTACTGTGCTGAGCCTCCATGCGGTTCCTTGCTGCTGAATAACACCGAAGTCGAGGGTTTTATAAAGACCCTCTTTGATGACTTGCTGCCGCGGCTGGCAAATTACACGATATACTTCCACACTGGTGGTGATGAGTATAAGGCAGAGAATTCGCTTTTGGATCCTGCGCTCAAGACAAAAGACAAGTCTATTTTGCAGCCCATGCTGCAGAGATTTCTAGACTATTCCAACGAGCAAGTGCGCAAACATGGGTTCACCCGCATAATTTGGGATGATTTGATTGATGGTTGGAATGCAACGATTGGTAATGATACAATTATCCAATCATGGCATGGCAAGGATGGGCTGAAAAAACTGGCTCACGCTGGCTACAAGATTATTGACTCTAACTCTGACGTTTATGAATGTTCCACGCTTTCAATGATGTAAGGGTTAGTCGCTAACCGTGAAATGTTTTAGTATCTACCTTGTGGACGTGGTGGTTATGTCGATTACCGCGACGAAAACCTCGCTGCCAGATATCCGTTCACGGATTGGTGTGCACCTACCAAGAATTGGCGTGTGATATACATGCACGACTCTACTGAAGGCATGTCTAAGGAGGCTGCGAAGAATGTCCTCGGCGGAGAGGTGGCCGTTTGGACGGAGACTATTGACCCAACCATCCTCGATAGTATCGCTTGGCCTCGTGCCGCGGCTGCCGGCGAAGGGTGGTGGTCTGGTCGTAAAGATGAAAATGGCCAGAAGCGATCAGTCTGGCGTGCGCGGCCGCGCTTGGCAGAAATGAGAGAACGTATGCTGGCACGAGGCATCAGAGGCTCGCCCGTTAGCACGTTGTTTTGCGGCCAGCATGATCTTGAGGATTGCACGATATAAGAGAGCTCGACCAGTCAGTTCTTGGGAAGAGTATTGAATCTCGTTTTTCCCGTCTTTATAATTACTTTCGTCACTGCAAGTATCCGTACTATTATCACTATTTATTATTCTGGTATCATTACTTTGGTAAAGGTACCAGCTAGCCAGCGCAATCACTCTGATTCCGCATTGCAGAACGATATTTCAGACTCATCATCCTGTATGGACATAGCGTCTTCACTGTCTGTCGGCTCATTTACTTCACAGACCTGTACAAAGGCTCGTGCAAGCTCAAGAAAAGTCTCCGCTACCTGTAGCAGTGTTCCACAGTAGCTTGCTGCATCATCTGTCCAAGCAACAGAGCGAAGAGTATCGACAAATGCCTTGGCTGATAGCAGACGCTCATGCTGTTGCGATAGATCCGATTCCTTGAATATACTGGAAATTGTCTCAAAGAAGGGCATTGGTGGACGCCACTGAAACGGTCTGAGACGAGGACATATATTAGCGGGAGAGCAAAAATGGGAAGGCATTTGAGTTTTTGGATTACCTTCTTAGTACCATGAAGCCTCCGATGGTGGTATCAGAGTCCCTGATTCGGATAAGGTGACTGACGCATTTACGCGCTTCTTGAGCGCAGCGCTCGCGACGAGCTCTGTCTCTACTTCGCCGTAAGATCATTATACCACCCAGGCAGTAAATATATTGCGATTCACGCTGGAATACGTCGGTTTCCGAGTGGTACTTTAGAGCATCACACTCCGCCAGGCTCTGTAGTTCTGTCTCCAGTTGAGTTATATCTCGCTCCATCTGCTCCGGGTCCTTCTTAGCGGCCAATGCGGAATATAGAGTAGCATAAATGCTCTCGGTCAGCTGTGCAAAACGCGCTCGAAATAATGAATACTGAGAAACAGCATCGGGGAGCGGAATGTCGCAGTCGTACGACGGCAAGCAAGGGGCAAGGCCGAGGACAAACGTGAGCTCCTTATCTATTGTGAAAAGAGCCCAAAATACTCGGCGTCGCTCTTCAATCTCAGCCAGAGTTAGGCTAGCGTGTGTCTCGTTCCGATGTAGGCCTATAGTTTTCGCAACAAAGCAGGCAAGGTGAAGCGATGCTTTGGCAGAGGTTGCGGAAAAGTATCTTTGTGCTATGACAGTCTAAAGATTTGGGCATTAGCCAAACGCAATTCTACAGTTGTAGGCGTTCTTAACCTACCAAAGCGACTAGCGCCTGTACATTTGCAAATGACGGCTTCATGAATAATGAAAGCTGCGAAAATGCTGCCCACAGGCTTGCCAGAAATGGAAGCTCAAACTCCTTGGTTAAAAGGAAATCAATGTCCTTGCTAGGCCTTTCGAGAGGCATATAGCGCCCTAGAAAACATTGGATCATTATGTAGTTGAATATGACTTTCCATGCTGGGTCAACATCCCCTGAACTGCTGTTATAACACTCGGCTATGGCGGACATGCATCGCGTGCGGCCGAGCAATGGTACCTCGGATTCGATATGTAGAAAATAAGGCTCTATCACTGCCTCCAGTACTTGCTGTGGAGGCAGAGTCAAGCTAATATCCGCGTCAATGTATGGTTCTGTATCGGAGCTCAGTGCTCGTGCTAGCTCATTACACGCCGTTTCGCGCTGAGCCAGAAAGCTGCCCCATGGTGTTTCTGCAGGGTCCGTATCGTCCGTGGGCAGCTCACGAGACAGCCTCAACTCTACTATAGCATCAACATCGTCGACCAGAGCCTGTAATGAGCTGTTGCCGTAAAACAGTCCTTGTCCAGATCTATGTGCAGGCAGCAATTTGTGAGTGGCGGGAGACGGCACCTTTGCAGAGGCAGCAGAGGCAGCAGTGGGGGCGCTGGCAATGGACATAGGATAATCAGGCTGGTCATTCTGATGGGGACGAAAGCCATTTCTCAATGAGGCTGAGATCCCCGAAGGCTGTAAGAACTGCATAATGCTCTGAAGGCTGACTTCTATCGTGTTTAGACGACTGTCTAGGCCCTGGAAGCCGTCGGTACTAGGATCGTGTAAGTTCTTGGTTACGGCGTGAGGATTACCGTAACAGCTGTAGTATGCACAAGCTGAACTCTACACCTCGCTATCACATACATCTGATTGGTCTTTCGACCCTTGTTTCCCCATGTGCATGTTGACTTTCGTCGAGAACACGGGAGGCAGGTGGGTTGCTCTCGGTTGCAGCGAATCTTCTTGGACCGGCACTAAGACCCCTGTTAGTTATTTCTATGCAATAAGGCATAAAACTCGTTTATCATGCAATTCAGTGTCCACGAACCTGGTCGCATGCTGCATCATGGACCCTTGGGCGAACATGGCTCCTTTGCTGGGGAGTGCCCGCATTCGGAGACGACGATACCGAAGGGGCATCCATTCTGCCGCATTAAGCCGGGCAGTCCAGGTACAACGACAAGTGGAACGTGAAAGTTACCGCACTATTTTTGAATTCGATGCGTGGTTTTCCTCCGCTATTGTCTGTCAAGGCGCGGATGCCGGAATCTCGCTGCTCGGGGCGTCCCCCGCCTGGAACGTTGCATTACCGGGCTCAAGCCGACAGCCGACTCCGCTCTCTGCCCTGTGCATCGGGCGAGCGCACCGCCGAGCGGATTATAAGGTGGTTTGCATTGCCATGAGCTTCGCACTTTTGACAGCATTTATTTCATCTTGGTTGTTCTACATTTCTATGTTAGTGGAGGGGTAGCTGTGTCAGGTAATATTGGAAAACATCACAATCTTGGTCACAATGGCTGCCCGTCCGAATATTGTCTTCATCATGGCTGATGACCATGCTGCGAAGGCCATTAGCTGTTATGGCACTGGAATCAATCAAACGCCAAACATAGACCGCATTGCAGCGCAGGGCATGCGGTTTAATCATTGCTACGTTTCAAATTCGATATGTACTCCGAGCCGCGCAGCCATCTTGACGGGCACTTACAACCATGTCAACGGAGTTGTCACGCTGGACAGCAAAATCAACAAGCATATACCCAATGTCGCAAAGCATCTGCGGACTGGAGGATATCAGACAGCCATGGTTGGAAAATGGCACTTGGGCGAAGGGGCGGACCATGAGCCGTCAGGATTCGGCTACTGGTCCGTAGTACCTGGTCAGGGACTATATCATGACCCGGTATTTATCGAAAATGGCCGCGAAATAACTGAGAAAGGTTATGCGACCGACATCATCACCGATAAATCAATACAGTGGCTTGAAAACCGGGACGCAAATAAGCCATTCTTTTTGATGTGCCATCACAAGGCGCCTCATCGATCTTGGGAGTGTAAGCGGTCACACAACAACTTGTACCAAGAAGATGTCAAGGTTCCAGATACTTTTGACGACGACTACAAAAACAGGGCCAAGGCTGCCGCGGTAGCTCACATGCGCGTGGAAGCTGATCTCACCTACTATGATCTTGGCCTTGTTCAGCCAGAAGGCGGTGCGGAAGTTGGAGAGCTCTCACCCGGTTCAGACCTGAGAAAGATCCCCCATTTGACTGGGGGTGACGAGAAAGAATTGCGACTCATCGACAAGGATACTGGCGAAAACTTTGTCTTTCAGGATCCCCAAGCGTTGAGGCACTTCAAGTATCAGCGTTACATCAAACGCTACCTGCGAACCATACACTCCATTGACGAGAACGTCGGCCGCCTCCTGGACTATCTGGACACAAACAACTTGACTGACAACACCATCGTCATCTACACTTCCGACCAGGGGTTCTTCCTGGGAGATCACGGCTGGTTTGACAAGCGCTTCATGTACGAAGAGTCATTTCAGATGCCGCTTCTCGTGCGGTATCCGGCGGAGATAAAACCGGCAGTTTGCGACGACATTGTCAGCAATGTCGACTTTGCTGCTACCTGGCTGGACTATGCGCAGGTTCAAATACCGTCCTACATGCAGGGACGGTCTTTCAGACAAGTGTGCGCCGGAAACACGCCGCAGGACTGGCCCCAGGTTGCATACCACCGCTACTGGATGCATAGAGATGAGCAGCATAATGCGTATGCACACTATGGTGTGCGTAATCGCAGGTATAAGCTGATCTACTGGTATGCCGAAGATTTTGGTTTACCGGGTACGCAGAGAGGGGGTGAAGAAAAAGAGTGGGAGCTTTTTGATTGTGATAAGGACCCCCTGGAGCTGTTCAACTTATACAGCGATCCGACGCATGCAGATGTTGTTCGTACAATGCGGGCTGAGTTGGACGCAAAAATGCTGAAGATTGGTGATATACCAGAGCATGACTTGCAGTAATTTGCCATTGTAAAGTATAGGTCTATGGCAGTCGCTAGTTTGATTTGTCAAGTATGAGCTAGAATTGCAATAGAATAAATAGATGAAGGACAAATTCTACAAATACTCTAAAACTCCCACAGCTGGCCTCCCCACGAATGGTACATACCGAATCCGTCTCAAGCTGCTGCAGGAACAGATTCTGCACTCTCGTTGGCCAACTTTATAAGCCTCTTGCGCATAGCCTCTGCCCTATCTTTTCCCTGTCCTTCCAATTTAGAAAAGTCCACGTTTTCAACGTATGACCCGATGCCGTGCTTCAAGATGTTGTATGCGCGAAGATTGCTGCCACCAGAATGACCAACGGAGCCGTGAAGAGTCACGCGCTGCTTTTTGGCATCGTACACACCACGATGAAGAATATTGTTGTAGTAAAAGACAATATCACCTGGTCCAAGCTTGACAATCAGCTGGTCTGGCAATTCTTTGGCAAAGGGGTCTGCGTTACGCTCAGTGTCCGTGCGAGGCCTCTTGTGCGAACCAGGCACCACGACAAGAGAGTCGTCCTCCCACAACGCAAAGTTGTACTGGGCGTGAAATGCCGGTTGACGAAGGCGCTCCATTTCTTCTTCCGCGGTGGCATCGGCGGGCACGGCGTCACGATGCCACTGTAGCGCGAAATCGCTCTCCGGACGAAGCAGCATGTTGAAGAGTTCCATTACGAGCTCGTCGTCTTGACACTGCATAATCTCGCGAGCAATGGCGAGGATTTCTTCTGAAAAATACAGGCTGGTATACAGGTCGTGGCCAGGAAGATCGGGGTTCATGAGGTGCTGCACACCCCAGATGCCCTTCTCCGGAGAGAACGTCCACGGCGGGAAAGGGTCGCCTACAGTTCGGATGTAGGGCCATTCTCCGGCGCGGGCAAGTTTTTCAATCTTGAGGCTGGTTTCGCGGAGCTCTTGTAGCTTTGCATCGCTAACAATGTTTTTGATGACGATGAATCCGTCTTGCTTCAGAGCTTCGAGGATACCGGCGGGTTTGGTGGATGACATTGTTGCGTTTATTGAATCAGTAATACAATTCTGGACCAAATGTGTAACCAAAATATTCGGGAGATTGATTTGTGAGGGTCTGTAGAGGAAAGTGGAAGGCCAGGTGCATTTATCAACCCAGTTCTTGTGCAAGTCGCAAGCAGTTTAAGAGTGGATGGTTACCAGCTGCGGTAATCGCTTCCGACAACCGTTGTTATGAGCGGCTTCAGTCCGAATAAAATAATAAGGCTGAGAAACGTACCGTGACTCCACGAGCTACCGAAATCTACAGTCAAAAAGGCGATGTTTAAAACGCAGTGACGGACACGGGAGGCTCAATCCGAACAGCCAGGTTCCGGCGGCCTGGCCCGGCTCCGCACAACTTCTCGGCCTCGGCGTGCGAGGCCGGGCGCCACCACGTTGCAGTGATGGACGCCGCGGTTCGGCGTTATGCTCTTGACGAGGCTTGGCAAACGGAGCTTATGTTTAAGTCAGTGAAAATAGGAGGCAAATAGTAAGAGCTGGAAAAACAGTGTGCTGCATGATGGCGGCTAGAATTCAAAGTAGAATGAAACTAAGCTTGGCTATGTAGCCACTATTCAAGCTTGGGATCTACTCTAGAGCGTAATACTAAGACTTCCGAGTGCCTACTTCCGCCGTAGCGGTGTCTTCCAGGCTCTTATCAACGCTGTCTCGTCCCCGTGCATAATCCGCACCATCATGATCACGCTCCTCTGGGTCCTTGTCGTTTGGGGTGTGGAACAAGTGCTCAATCTGCTCCAACGATAACCCGCGTGTTTCTTTGAGGCAGAACCACACAAACACAACCGTAATTACATCGGCAATTGCATAGAACAAAAACGTACCCCAGCCCATACCCGAAATCATGTACGGTGTAATGAGGGAGTACATGAGATTAAACAGCCATTGGGTCGACATGCCGACCGAGACACCAACTTCGCGTGTCCGCGTGGGGAAGATCTGGGAGATAATTGAGATCAGCGGGGTTCATTATAAGGGCGGGTTCTTCCAAGACATGGGGTCATTGCACTGAGCTTACCTCTGATACATAGGTCCAGGGGAGCGGACCCCACGAAGTATTGTAAAACACAATGTTGAGGAAAATAAGCCCGACCATGGCATATCCTGATGGCAATACGTCTCCGTGGCCGGGAGGCTGCACCTTGTCTAAGGTAGCCACGGTGAGCATACACAGCGCCATGCCTGACGCTCCAATAATCAGGAAATTCTTGCGCCCAAAGCGCTCAGAAACAAAAAGCACAAATATTCCACAGGCGAGGACCTTGATAAAGCCGAAAATACCAGTGACCAGGAGGTTGCGATCTCCCGGGCCAACGACGAGCTGGAATACTTGCGGACCAAAGTACGCAAGTGCAGTTGCGCCGGTGCTCTGCTGGCACAGGAAAATGGCAAACGCCATCAGGAGACGCTTGCGATTCCGAGGCTCCAGTAGTTCTCGTCTCTTGAATCCTTCTAGCGAGTTGGTCTCGACTGTCGTCGCGATCTTAATCTCTTCGAATTCGGCTCGCGCGTCTGCAGTGTCACCACCGCGAATCCACGATAGACTCGCCCAGGCTTCGTCCGTTCTTCCTCTCTTGACTAGCCAGCGAACGCTCTCGGGAAGAAAGAGGAGAGAAATAGCTAGGATGCTGGCGGGGACCATCTGAAGAGCAATGGGCACCTGCCATTGGCGCGCTAAACTGTCAGGGACGCGCTGTTTAACTGCATAGTCAACCCAATAGGAAGTAAAGACGCCCCAGGTGAACATCCATTGAATGGAGCTTCCAAGGCTACCTCTCAAGTGAATGGGAGATATCTCGGCAATGTACACGGGGACTAGAGTCGTCGCGCTACCTATTCCAAAGCCAGCAATGATCCTACCGACGTAGAAGAGGGGCAGTTGGCCAGAGGGAACCGTCTCCAGAATGACGCCGATGCAGAAGACGACGCAGGCGATGAATAGAGGGATGCGCCGTCCGTAGCGGTTCGCTACTGGGCTGATGAAGACTGAGGCAAGGAACGCTCCCACTTGCTGCAGCCCTACGACGAGAGAGCTGATCGAGGTGACTCTTGGCTTGGAAGCGTCTGCATAATTGAAGTCGCGTGCGAATGAGTGGAAAGTGAGGACTCCTCCTGTAGACTAGTCAGTGCATCAATTCGCGCTTCAAGGTAGCAGGTACCAGGAAGATAGCATACCGACGACACCGGTGTCGTAACCTATCATGAAACCTCCAAGCGCCAGGCAAAGCCCAGACACGCAGGCGCGCACAGTACCCAGCTTAAGCGACATGATTCAAGCCGGTAAGCTTGGTACAAAAGTTTGATGGCTCCCGCTCCATTATGCGTCTGTTTTTGCGGTGCAGGACTGGATGATATAAAGAACATTGCCAAGGCTCCTGACCGGAGGGTATCCGGGGTTTTCAATGCGTACCGGCCTCGGCCCCGTGTCCCGGTTGAGATGCAACCAATCGCGCCCCTGCACGCAATCGCGGGGTGTGTCGTTTCGATTCCACTGGTAGCATCAGGCTGCCACGTTGCAGAATGCAATGAAATTGTTGGGGTACAGGGATCAGCCCGTGATCGAGATAATAAAAGACGGTGGCTGAATTTCAATTACAATTGAGGGGAAATTAACTGGCTGCACGCATTGTTGGAGAGCCGGGCTGCGTCTCCGGGCCCTTGATACAACCTTGTGTAACAGCACGTTCAGGGTGCGGCTATGTGCATTACACAACGCACACGGGATATCGAACCGAATTTTTAGACCGAAATTGAAGCTCCGGTTACAAAGGCAGTGGTATCACTACGAAGGGACCTGGCAGTCAGCACTTGACGGCCAACGCTCCCTCTCGGCTTGCCGACGTTGCACTCATCCGCCATGGCTTCCGACAACGGGACTTACACGCTGCGATGGGGGATTATGGCGACAGGTCTTATAGCAGAACGTATGTGAATTCTTCCTTGCATGTTGGAGGACTGTGCAGCAAATCTGATCGTTTATGCTTTGTAGGATTCTGTAACGACCTATTAGCAGACCCTGGGGCGAGACAAGTTTACGACATTCGCCACGAGATTGTCGCCGTATCGTCCTCAACATCACTCGAGAAGGCCGCAGACCTGGTGGCCAAGATAAACAGCCCCGTGGCAGCCAAGCTACATGTCTCATATGCAAGCCTCGTCGCTGACCCGGACGTCGACATTGTATACGTCGCGACGCCGCACAGCCATCACTTTCAAAATGCAATGCTGGCGCTGGTGGCTGGCAAGCACGTTCTCTGCGAAAAGGCGCTTACGGTTACGGCAGCACAGGCGAAGAAGCTCGTCGAAACTGCGAGGTCTAAGGGCCTCTTCTTTATGGAGGCTGTCAAGACGCGCTTCTTTCCGGCAAGCAGAGAGATTCGTGCCCTGATTGCGTCGGGCGAAATTGGCACCGTGTATCGTACCTTTGGTAAGGGAGATTCAACTTATCGTGTGGTTCTATAGTTTTGATCTGACATAATTACAGCGGACATGTCGTTCAACGAGAACTCGGATAGCGCCGACGGAACAGTCAAGTATGCAGATGGCCATCGACTAGTCAATGCTAGCCTTGCTGGAGGGGCGCTGCTCGACTTGGGAGTGTACCCTTTGACCTGGATATTCCAATCTTTATACCATATGCAGCCCGAGACTGAAAAAGAAGCGCCGGTCATTTTATCGGCGTCGAGTCAATATAGAACCGGCGTCGACGAGGCCACGAGCGTCATTTGTCATTTTCCCAAGCATAGCAGCACAGGGATAGCGACAACATCGATACGGGTCGGAACCAATCCCCACGCAAGCGCAGCAAACGCACCAGCAGTGCGCATACAAGGCTCACGGGGCGAGATTCAAGTACCACATCCGGCTGGACGTCCATTAAGCTACACCATTGTCAAGGCGGACGGCGATGGAAAGCCGCAAGTTGTCGAGTGTCCGGTGCCGGTAGATCCTCAACGAGGCGCGGGGCATGGCATGTTTTGGCAGGCAGATGAGTGTGCTAGGTGTTTGATGGCCGGTTTGAAGGAGAGCAGCGAGATGCCTTGGGCTGAGAGCGTTGCCGTTATGGAGGCCATAGAGTCGGCTCTGCAGCAGGGAGGTGTCCGGTATCCGGACCTAATCACAACGGATATATTTGATCCGACCAGTCCGCTCAACACGGGAATACGGGAATAAAGGCCAAACAGTAAATTATAGTTGACTAAATCGAGACGAGAGTTTGTATGCCGAGAGAAGCGGGAGCGGAAACTGTGAGAGGCGTGAGGATCATGTGAAATGGGGCGTCACAAAGTGGACATCGCCGAGCCGACACTTTAACGTCGCTATTATTGAGTACATTTTGCTTCTGCGTAAGCCTTGGCAGGAGCCGCTAAAACTCTGTATATGTAGGTTAGAGGTACAGAAGAGATTTTGGATTTTGTGCCCCGTAAAGGTTATATGCTCAAATGCCTACAACCAGCCCCGTCGCATGGGTAATACAAGGCGTGTTAAAGGCGCCTCTTAACAAGGAATGTGAGATTTCATTGAGTTGCTCAAACAAACAGGTCCCATGTCCAAAGCGAGGGGAGGGAAAAGGTTACATCACCGCTCTGCTAAACAAGAACGGCAGAAAGTCTAGATGCAATAGCTGGCGGCGGAATGGCGGTACTCCGTCGTGCAAGGTGCCCGGCACCAAGCCGGAAAAGAGTGCCGAGACGAGTCCAAATGCATGGCTCAGACGTCTTGCGTGGGCGATAGCCAAGGTCCGGCTAAGAGGACCGCGGTGGTTGATCGGCAATGCTTGAACGAGACCTTTCGCCGGTCGCCAGGTGCTCTCTTCGATACAAAGGCATTATTGGCTGCCCATCACGTTTTGCGCCGACTAGTTCAAGCTGTATTGGTAAGACGAGTACGGAGTACTACGAGTAAGTACTAAGACTGTACTCCGTACGTCCGTATAAATATAGAAATACACCTCTCGGCTGGCGTCTCGCGGGGGAAGGGATCAGCTCCTAGCGGCGGTGCGCGTCGACGCTGCAGCTCGACACTGTCGCCCGCTGCGCAAGCCACCCACACCTCGCTGTTGCACAGCCTACAGCCAGAGGCACTGCCTACCCACGGCTGCACAAGTAGGTCAACTATTCCATAGTGCTTGTGCTATTGCTGGCTCTGTACTCCGTAGCTGGAAAGACGGAGCATTACGTACGAAGCATTGCCACAGGTCCACAGGCCACAGGCACCGATGGCCCAGGTGGTAGTCCGTCTCTGGTTTGCTGGGCCCTCGGCGTGCGGTGTTATCGCTCTGTTCACCCAACTAGGCAACGAGCTGCAGCAGCCTGAGGCCTGTCTGGGCGAGCAACCTAGCACAACAGCACAGACTCTGGCCAGTGCATGATTGATACAGCCTGTGGCGGGTCTTCTCCCGCCAGTCCTCGTCCATACTCGTCCATACTCGTCCGAGCAGCCGAGCCGCGGCCGGCCACGACGCCGCATTGTACCAGTCCTCCCTGGGCGCGCAGTCAGTTCTCGCTCGTAATTGTACTTGCAGCCGCAAGCCCCAAGGGCGACAGAGTCTGGCCCATTGTACTTCCACGTCTCTGATGGCGGTGGAAATCACTCTGCGACGGCGCAGGGTGCATAGTACTCGTAACGCGTACTCGTCCAGGCAAAAATCACAGACATGCAATTTGCAGAGCGAATCCTGCCGGCCAGCCTGAGACCTGAGACCGCCCCTCGATTCCCTGTGGGCGGGAGGCGTCCGGCCAAAAACACCCTAAAAAACAAGCTCTTGCTAAGCACTTGGGTGGTGGAGCCGTGCTGGCCGCGACCCCTTCTGTGTGGCAAGACAATTGAAGGGGTGTGAACGGGAGTCGCAGCATTCTTGTCTGTCGCGGCACACTGCCACGCGGCGGGAAACTTGGCGCCTTGATGCCTCCGGTCCCACGCCAGCTCCTCGTACTCCGCAGTGTGCTTACCGTGCTCCGCACCACGCGTCGTACAGAGCAGGCTCCAAAGCAAGACCCCAGTGAGCAGCGCTCCCTGTGCGGCGCCAGCGCAGGGAAAAGGAAAAAAACTGGCCCTCGGATCGTCGCAGTCATCGGGGCAACGCGCTACGCTGGCCCACCAGGGAGGACCATCACGGCCCCCTGGCCCTTCTCCCCATGTTTCCACGGTACGGAGTACTATCGGCAGGTTGGCGGGTGGATTGGCGTCCAGCGTTTGCAGGATACTAATCCATAATAGTTAGAGCAGTGACGTACATGGAGAAGGCTCGTACCATCATGCAAACGAGCACATGTTGCGAATTGATATCTTGTTGTTGACTTGTCGCACACGAACCGCGTCGACCTTGGCTAGAAACGCGGTGTCGCACAACAGCAGTCGCGCTAAATGGGCATTGTGGCATGGACAACAGAAGGGAATCAGGGACCGGAAGAGAGAAAAAACTTTCCGCTGAGACAAGAAACAACTTGCGCCTCCTGAGCCAGAAGACACACATACTTTGGCGAGGAGTACCTCATACACACTGACGCGATTGCCCGGCAGTGTCCCTGCCCCGCCGCTGATGGCGGCCGGGGTACCTCAGCTCCAGCACTTTGGGCGCGCTCAAGGGCAAGTATCCTGTACCGCTGGCCGTCGGCCGCTCCCACGGCACCACACCACACCACTGTCACTGGTGGTGCGGCGTCCCCGCTGCTGCCCCACTCTTTAGTGCCCATTCGAGCATCCAGGTCCAGGTCCAGAAGGCAGGAAGCTCCATCTCGGTCGTAGCTTCCTGGCAAGGGTGCCGAAGTAGAGGCACTGCGCATCCCCGTCGTTCCAGGCTTTTAAAAGCTTCTGTCCCTCCCCTTCCCCAACCGGCTGCCGATTCCATCTTTCCTCCATCTACATCTCACCTCTTGCATCCTCCAATCTCTTCTTGACTTCACTGTCGGACCAATTCGCTTCTACAACCACAACCCTCACAAATACAACCAAACGCAAACATGAAGGCCTCCGTCCTCGCTCTCGTTGCTGCCGGCAGCCTCGTCGCCGCTCAGGTTCCCGGTCTCGACCTCCCCCCCTGCGCCGTACGTTTTCCCTTCATCACCATGTCCAACCACCATCTCTTTGCATCAAAGCACGCTAACGCTTCCCCTTGCAGACCGAGTGCCTCCTCTCCTCCCTCAGCGCCGCTGAGGGCTGCACCCCTGGCGACATTCCCTGCTCTTGCAAGCCCGAGAACCAGGCCAAGATCAAGGAGGCTAGCCAGAGCTGCCTCGCTGATGCTTGCAGCAAGGAGGATGCCGAGAAGGCCGTCCAGGCCGGTGAGGCTCTCTGCAAGAGCGTCGGCGGCGGCGGCGACGCCTCCGGTTCTGGTATGCCCAGCATGACGAGCGGTATGGCTTCTGCCCCCGGCTCCATGGACTCGACCCCTGCCATGAGCATGCCCACCCACTCTGGCTCCATGAGCCACTCCATGAGCTCTGGCATGCACAACGGCACCTCCATGACCCATGCTACCGGCACCCAAGGCGGCTCCATGACCACCGGCGGCTCCATGACTACCGGCGGCTCTGGACCTACTGGTTCTAACGGCGCCTCAGGCACCCCCACTCCTACCGAAGGCGCTGCTACCGCCCCTGCCGCTGGCATCGTTGCTGCCCTCATGGCTGCCGTCTTTGCTCTGTAAGCGCCTCAATGGCCTCTAGCAGGACGCCGTCGGAACGGAACCCTTATAATATGGTGGACTGAATGGAAAGCGGGGTCTAGAATGAACTAGACGAATGGCTTTTTATGTGCTGGATGCTTGTAACAGGTGTATTTTCAAACCGTACAAAAGTTTGGTGACGAAAAGCTTCGCCCCATACCTGAATGCCCAGGTACTTAATATAATCAATACATGAACTTTTTAATACACTGCCCTACTTCCTTTCATTACTCAATCGTTTGTATACTAAGTGGATGTGTCTGATGGTCTTGTCTGTCCCAGGATGTGCACTTATATTATCTACTCGGTTCTTAGTTGTGTACTCGCGAATTACTTCTATGCTAGCCGACTACCATGTCCCTTTTCATGCAGCAACATGTCGACAATAAAAGGCAGCTGCGTCGGCCTGCCCCGAATATCTTGGATGGCAGCATTTAGAAACAGCGTCTGCTCTCCCGCTGCTGTTCCATCGCTACCCGTGTAGTCGATATAATAGCCCTTGTTCCTGCTCAGCTCCACAAGCCTCCTCGCCTGTTCCTCCGTCGGTGGCGGAAACGCTCTCGTTAATGGCTTCAAGTTTCTCAGACGCTCGCTCATCTCTGATGCCTCGGCGTCTATGCAAGCCTCGGCAGTTGCCGGCGCCTCCCCGGCTCGCGCGCCGTTCCTCCACTTGGCGTGATAGGCGCCCCAGCCCTCGTGGATGTGCCCGAAGCAGTGTATCCGCGGCCGCGCCCGCTCAATGGCGCTGAACAGGTCAGGACAGCCGGCGTGGTTGATGGGAGTTCCTTGCCCGGGGACGCCGGCCTCGTCGAGGACTTTGTGCGGAGGGCCGTGTGTCATGGCAACGTCTACGCCCGGCGGGATGTTGAAGTCGTGTCCGGTGGTGTACTGGAACCCCCACTGTCCGTACTCAGGCGTGTACTGGCTGACATAGAGGGGGAAGACGGCACCATTGGCCAGGTCAAAAGTATACGAGCCTTCCGTGAGGTATTGGACGCCGTCTTCTTTGGCGTCTTCGATAATCTCGAGCGCTTCTGTGCGGAAATGGCGCGGTGCGTGGCGAATGCTCCCCCACGTCTTCTCGTCGAGCGCAATGTCGTGGTTGCCGGCAATGACCAGCTTGAGGGGCGCGTCCAGGCTGCGCAGGAGCCGAAACGTCGCCTCGTATTCCCCCGGTATCGTCGCCGTCGTCAGGTCGCCGCAGTGCAGTACGACGTCTGCCTTGGGGAGAGGGTGGCGGAACCCTGTCGGTACGCGCAACCAGTCGACGGACGGTGAGATGAGGTCATCATCTGCGGAGGTGGTAGCTGGCGTGTGACCGTGGGTATCGGAAATGATGAGAAACCGCGTCTTGACAGATGGCTTGGGCATTATGTGAGGATGCCACGAGAAGCTGTGGTCAAGATGTTGGGAGACGCAAGTTGAAAGATGGAGCTGAAAACGAGACGGACTGAAGCATGTGGGAGCCTAGAGGCAGTCTTGTATCTCCCGACTGGCATACAGCTCACGTGGTGAGTCACTGGCGGTACATCTAGCTCGAAATGTAACAAAAGTATGTATTCGAATTAATAGAATAATGCTGAAGTGAATTGGATGTTTAGAATTTGCAACTGTCAGGATGAGTCAAGAGATGTTTGGCTGAACTCACACTTACATCACAAGCTTCCAGCAATAGACGAGTGGGTGGTCTGGAGTGGGGTCTGGCCTGCCACCGCTGCCCTGCCGGGATCGTGCTTCCCAAAGCCCATCCTTTCATCACCCACCTTGACGAGACGAGCGCCGCGGCCGACAGCCACAACAGCCAGCTGCGAGGGAAAATCAATCCAAACTCGTGACTATCGGTGTCAATTGCATCGAAAATTCTACTGAAATGGCCTCTGAAGCCCCCCAAGACGTCAACATGGCGTCTCCGCCGCCGGTCCCTGCTGGCGACAGCGAAGTCAAGTTTGGCGGCTACTCGCGCTTCGAGATTGAGCTAGAGGTATGATGGTGCATACGACCAGAGGATATGCCGCAGCTAGGCGGACTGAATATCTGGCTGGATACGTGATGCTAATACATGCAGCAGTTTGTCCAGTCTCTCGCGAACCCGTTCTACCTCAACCACCTCGCGTCGCAGAAACTCCTCTCCCAGCCCGCCTTTGTCGCCTACCTCGCCTACCTGCAGTACTGGAGCCGGCCGCCATACCTGAAATACTTGACATATCCTGGGCCAACGTTGCGGCACCTTGAGCTATTGCAGCAGGAGCGGTTCCGGCAGGAAATTATCAGCCCCGACTTGGTGCAGCGGCTGATTGAGGACGGCATGAAGACGGCTGTGCAGTGGCATCGAGATGCGTGAGGAAAACTACTCTGATGCGCGATGAACGAAATTACGACATTACGAACAAAACGAGACACCGGGGGTTACGGCACATGTGGCGCAGAAAAGATCCCACGCTGCACTTCGGACGCTTTGAATAGAGTTATTGCACATTGTGTTGCAAAAAATTTCTCGAAAAATATGATCAATTCCAGGATATCCGATCCGTTACCAACGCCATTATATATACACCCAATTTCCATACGCCAGAAACAGAAACAAAAACCAAGTCGCCCCAATGCCAGCCGCTTAATTCTCCCTCCACCGATGACCGCAAGTCATGCACTTGTAAAACGTCGTCATGGGCTCGTCGGCACTGCGAATCTGCACCTCGAAGAAGGCCGCCTCGTTTCCGTCGCAGCCCTCGGCCGGGCACTGCACGCGGCCCTTTTGCGCATTGTCCCAGGCGCCGGGGCCGCCAAAGACGTCCTCCTTTTCCTTGCGCTCGTAGACGCGCCGCGAGAAGACGGGCTCGGTGATTGTGTGCTCAAAGGGACAGGTGCGGCATTCGAGGCGGTTGGTGCGCTGCGACGTCAGGGAGACGGTGAGGATGTTTGCGCAGTGCGGACAGACTGTTGGACGTTAGCTTTGGTTTCGCTTTGGCTGGAGGGGAGGAACGGAGCGTACAGAGGAGCATGGTGGGCGGATTGCGCTGCGCAGGCTAGCTGCGGGAGAGCGAATAGCAGTCGAGTAATAGATGATCTCTTTCGGCGCCGAATTATTTGTGCTTCGTATACACTGTGCGCGTCGTGGTGTGGCAGCTGAGGTACGCTGCTTGGAGCTGTGCGAGGTGACTGTGAATCTAGGAAAGTTTTCTGCTTGGGCGAGTCGCTCGGTGGGGATGGTGTTGTGGTTGGTGACGATTTCGGCGGGGACCCACCAGAGCCGAACTGGCAGCATTGATGGCTGTTGTACGTCGTAACTGTGCGACGTGCCAGCTTAGTAGCGTGACTCTGTTCTTGAGAGCTGCGTCTATTTAATGTGACTCAAAAATAATCTAGAGTACTCTATATTTATTCTAAATTGTCTAGTTTTAATATTGTATTTGGAGAAGCTTAGATTTGGAGTCATCAACGGCGCGCTCACAGCTACCTCAAACGCCGTGTAAGTCGTCCGCTTGCATACTAAAACATGTATTAGAACCCCCTCTCCTCCAAAAACTTGACCACCGTCTCCGTCACCTCCTTCTTCTTCTTAGCCTTGGACTCGTCAGAGGAGTTCTTGAGCGGCATCTCGTGGCTCAGCTGAAACGGACACAGCGCATGATGCAGGCCCTTGAGCCGCTGAATGTCGCCAATGCCCGGAATCGCGCCGGGTACGACGACGCCCTTTTCCGCGGCGAGTCGATGCCAGGTCTTGGCCGTCTCCCATTTTCCGGCGTCTTCCTCGGATAACTCCTGTGGCTGTGCGGAAAAGTCGTTGGAGAGGATGCAGGCGAGGATGCCCCTGGGGTCGTCGCTCAGGCTGCCGCCAATGTCGCCGAGGCTGCTGATGGAGAATTCCTCGGCCGGGTGGTTGACGCCGGAAAAGTCAAAGTCGAGGAGGGCGGTGATTTGCTTGGTTGTGCTGTCGTAGAGGAGGTTGTTCATTGCTGTGGTAGTTTGGTTAGCTTCTGACGTCGTGTTTTTGAGGATGGGAAGGCAGACTCACTTAGATCGCAGTGTACCAAGCTGCATTTCAAAGGATCGGCATTGGCAAGCACTTTGCTGACATTGCCCGAGTCCAGAAAGGCCTGTGTGCGCTTGTCCAGGCCATTCTCCGTCCAGCCCTGCAGAACGGGACTCTTGCTGGAATCTCGGAGCTGCGCCTGCAGCTTATACGTCCAGATATCCGCGTACGTCTTAAACGGCCCAGCATGCATAATGGCCATCTGCGCAGACACAATGTTCCCCTGCTCGTCAAACGCCAGCCCGCCAAACTGCCTAGCCAAAGGCGGAATCTCAGCCTGCTGCACGGCCGCAACAATGCCCGCCAGCTGCGACAGGACCGACTCCTTGTCCTCGGCAGACAATCCCGGGAACTGGCGGTCGAGGTCCGCGCCGGACTTGTACTCCGTCACCACCCAGCCGAGATTCGCCTCGTCCATGTTCTCCAGGTCGAGCGACTTGGGTGGCGCCCAGGCGAAGACGGCGGGCACGACGGGGGCCAGGCCGGCGCGCTGCACGGCCTGTCGCGCGAGCAGCGAGCAGGCGACGTCGTTTTGCACGCGGTTGGTCTGGTTGAGGCCGTCGGCGCGCAGGTTGCTCAGGCGCACGACCACGGCGTCGAGGCCGTCGGCTGGCGCGGCGGTAGTGCCGGGCTGCGTGCTTGGGAAGGATTGTGGGAGTGCTGGGGAGACGAGGTCGACTTTGAAAATGAAGTTGTTGAAGGGGTAGGCGTATTGGGCGTCGAATGCCAGGGGCGTTATGGCTTTGGGCTGGTTTTGATTGAGTGGTTAGATGACTGCGTTTTTATTTCTGGACGTTGGTAGCTTACATGTAACCCGAATTGGCTGATAATGTCGTGGACTACAGCGAGTCTGCGCTCGGCGCCTTGTTCGTTGATGGACATGATGAGAGGCTAAGCGTATATCGTGGGTGGATTGGCGAATGGGTGATGTTTGAACGGAGAGAAGGAGATTTATATAGTCATTGTTTGCATTCCACCGTAATACAGCCTTTGAGATTCAAAAATAGTAAGAAAGAGTTGAAAAAGCAAACCGCAGCCTTGTCTAAAGTACATGCTGCTGTTGTCATCACGGCATAAGTGAGATTCGGCACAGCCTTGCCGTAGCCCGCACAGCAGCCTGCTCTGTAGGGGCCATGCCTTACCCAATACAGAAGGCAACGGGCGCAAGGCTGCAGGGTCTGGTAGTGTGATTAGCTGCCCAGTACGCCAAACCAGTCCATCCCGCAGGGACATTTGTAGTGGACGATACGGGCGGCACCCGCCTGTGCATGAGATCTATTTGGTGACTTTGCTGTTCTTCTGGCGGCCCAGCCCGTCTTGGTTCCTGTACTAGCCTTGGGGGTTCATCAGCCAATTGAGGAATCTGGCTTGTTTGTATGGTGCTAACTATTTCATTTCGCTTCGCTTTTTTTTTCTTTCTTTAGTTATTACTCTTCAGAGTAAAGTAGAGCGGAAACAGTTGAGCTGCGGCGGTCGGTTGTAGGGTACCCAGCGTCATGATGCGCCTGCAGTACTTGCCACCATGTTGAAGATATCTACGAGTAGACCATGCGAGTAACCAGCAGTGAACAGTGAGCAAATCTGACTTTGAGACGAATTCCCTGATAAATTGTTAAATGACTAGAGCTCATTACGAATAGCACCCTTTGTTTTTCCTTGGGAACACTACGACGGGCAACATTATCCGTATAAAGCCTTTACGGTACATAGGTTACTAAAGTACAGTATGCTAGAATTTGCATAACAAACTGCTTCAAGCTGTATCTATCCAAACAATATGCGCTTCTTCAACGCCTCATCTAACCTGTAACCCTATGAGAACCCAGCAACCAATCACTCATGCCCAGCCCTGCCTGGCCCTGACGTAGGCAGCTCCCCAAGCGCCGCTGCCCGCCCCACGTCCCGTCCATGCGCTGACGCCGCCCAGGACCCGCGCCACTCCCAATCGAGGGGCACTGCGCCAGCGCTACTACCGGTGTCAATCTGCAACGTCGGACCTTGTCCCTGAGTCTCCTAATCGCAAACATTGTATCACGGACAGCGGCATCCTCACCTCACCACGCCACGCCAAACGTACTTTTCTTGACCCATTCCACCGCCTGTACCTGCGCGCATGATCCATCGTCAATAGACGTACGAAACGAAGCTTCCCTCTTCTCCCCTTTCGCATCTCCTCAAACGGCTAGCCAACTCGTCATCACGTAACCCGCAAACACCATGGCAACGGAGGAGCACGAGGTAAATGAACCCACGACATGGTGATCCCAAAGCCGTAAACCTCACAAACTAACCCCTCATCACCGAAACACAGGGCGCCTCGGCCAAGGAGCGCCTCATCGAAGCCTGCCGCCGCAACAACATAGAGCTCTTCAACGAAGTCGTCGACGGCAAGTCGGAAGCCGAGATATCCGCCCTCCTAAACAAGACGACGACGGTCATGGGCAACCATTTATATCACGAAGCAGCATCCCACGGAAACTGTAAGAGCAGGACACCACCCTCCCACTCCCTCGTAAACAAAAAAACATCCCCCCCCACTAACCCTTCCAAACCCTCCCAGACGAAATCATCGACCTCCTCCTCGACCAACCAGACTTTGAATGCGACCCCGTCAACCGCCTCGAGGGCGACACGCCGCTCCACTCGGCCATCCGCTGGCTCAACGCCGAGCCCGAGGCCCAGCGCGACTTTGGCCGCGCCCTCGTCGAGATGATGCTCGAGGCCGGCTCCAACCCGCGCCTGCGCAACAAGGGCGGGCTGACGGCCTACCAGCTCGTCGACCCCCGCAACGCCGCCTTGCGCGACCTCATACAGAAGCACGAGTACGCCGTGCAAAACGCCGGCGACTTTGTCACCGTGTCGAACGGTAGTGGAGGAAACGCGCCGAGCAGCGCACCTCCGCCTCCACCGGGCCAGGCTGCGCCGCCGGTGCCGCCGGGCGCTGCTGCTGCTGGAGACGAGAGCGACTTTGATGAGGATGCCGAGTTTAGTGGGAGTGATGAGGAGGAGAGGGCCGAGTGGGAGAGGAGGAGAAAGGAGAAGAAGCGGAGGTGAAGGAGACTATAGGTGGTGAAGGGGGAAAACGTGGATAAATCGGCGTTTTTAATACCATCTTGAGCGAGAGACTAGATGTCATTTTTGGTGTCTTGACGAGACGATTTTTGCCTTGGCGTACATAGAGATGAATATAAACAAATTATACACCAAGAATCACTGTAGTTGCAGAGAGCCACACCTCACGACACATACCAGAAACAGGTACAATAATACAAGCCAAACAATCTGGTATCAATGTCATATACTTGCATCGTGCATAACGTCGTGTCTAAAGAAACATGTCTAATAGGAAGAAAAGCAAAGGAAAAGCCCCGTTACCACGACAGCAACGCCGATACCTGCCCAGCTTGGCTTGACTCCCGCAGCAGCGCCTCTGTCAGCTTCGATATAGGTGACATTCTTGAGCCGCCTAAGAGACAAAGCAGACAACTTCCCTGCGCTGGCAAGCTCATGCATCTCAGAGCCCAGCTGCCTCAGAATATTAGTCGATCGGCCTTCTGGACACATAATGACCTCCCATCCACCACCCTTGGGCACAATAAAGGTCGACGACTGGTCGTCAAACGCAAAGCTGTACGCATCCGGGCATACTGCTTTGACCGTGGTGCTGTACCGCGACGGCTTGCAAATTTTGGCGTCGTGATACTTGCCAATACAACAGTCTTTGTTACTGCCCGTTGTTGCACAAGCACTTTTACATGGTGAAAAGGTCGGCCGCTGAATGTTGTCGTCGGGATATGGGTACACTCCGTCCCCTGGCTTCGTCGGAGGAAACGCCAAGTTGGGCCAAGGACACCAACCGGCCAAGTCTTTGTTGGTTTCCTCCTTTTCCATGGGGATCGGGTATGTTGAGTTGGAGTAGTACGTCCCTGTCTGTGTTGTCTCGTACAGCCACCCAGCCGTCGCAATGCACGCGCAGTTTGTCAAGTTTGGCGGAATGTGTGATGTGTTGGCTGTCGGGATATGTTCAACGCCCATCGGTAGGTTGTAGCCGTCAACCAGAGAAATGTCGTAAAAGGTTTGCATGGCGTTGATACCACCAGCCAGGTTAAACTCGACAAGCGTCGCTGGAACAGCTCCCTGCTTCTGTGTTAGTGAATCCTTTGACACGCCTTGGTAAACGACGTACGCTAAATTCGCAGTCTAGCTTCGCGAAACAATCACCAGTCTGGCAGGCACAAGACTCGCCGTTGACGGTGCAGTTTGTCCTTCCCCATATTCTGCCTTGCCAATTGGACGCAACCCACAGCTTTTTGCTCTTCCCCGATGCCAGCTCAAAGCCTCCAGTCCCGGGTCCAATTCCGGCTTGAGTGGCCAACCCCGGCCATATGGTGCTATCACACCGGTTGGTGATGACAAGCTGTACTTTGTCGTCGGTATCTGGAGGTCCTCGTTTCGCCGGGTGGTTGCGCTTTGCGTGTTGCATGAATTCGGATTGCCACCCGGGACTTACAAACCTGTGGCTATGCGAAACAACAGCTTGCGAGGCGGCGCCGAGGACAGCGGCAAGGAATAAAAATGTTCGAAAGAAAATCGGGCAGCCATGACGGCCATGAGATAAGCCAGGCATTGCGCCGCAGCTGTTTTGTAGAGCTGCCCTAAGGCGCAGCAGTTCTTGTGGAAATCGAGGGGCGCAGATGTTAGATGCTCCCAATGAGGAAAGCACGTGTAAGACGTTTAGGCGCGGAACTGCCTGGGGACGTTACTACAGCTTTGGTGTAGTTAGAGCGCTATTTGCTAGGCCGAGGGTAGAGTAGAAACCGTCGTCTTTCGTAATCGTCCCTTTGTTGGGCAACGGTTGTGAATGAGCGCGATGTCGATGCTCGTCTGGACGACCAGGAGAGATGTCGTCGGTGTGGTGCCAATAACCAGGTCGTAGCTGCAAAACTATACAGATAAGGGTATCAAATAGCGGCTATTCAAAATTCAATATTCCAAAGGAGCGTGATACTCGTCAAGTCGTCTTTATTGCAATGTTGAAATTCTCAGGGTAACGGCGAATTCATAGATTTGAGCGCGGTTCAAAGGTTGTGAGGGGGGTTCTGTTCGGGGTGGTGAGGCGATAGCGAGAGAGGTGGGATGCCACGTTCTACCCCAAGGTAGCCGTGCAGTTCATTTAATAAATATTCAAACAAGAAATTTGGCTATTGAAGAGGAAGCAGGATCATGGAAAGGTAACATTGGCGGCTGCCAAGAAAACCTGCGCCGAAATGATTGCATGGCTTGGGACCTTGCTGGTATGGGGAGGATGATTTGTGTGGCAGGCGGTTGCGGGCAATGACGCAGGAGCGCCTGGGTGTGGCGGTCTCGTCACCAATCAGGCTGGCGACAGGGATTGGCTGCCCGGTGCCCATGGGAAAACGTGTACGGACTGCTCTGTACAGACGTTACGCTTCCAAGACTGGCCTAAATCCAGGAACAATCCTAGCTCGGCCGTTTTTGTGGCGGCGGCCTCGGGCGCCTTGTGAGGCGGATTTCTCACCTTTGTTCTTTGAGGAAGCCTGCCTGCCATGGGCACCCATCGCGCTTTGTTGGGAGAGGCAAATCGAATGGCCATCATTTCACAGTCACCATCTCGAGTTCTTCGACATATCAAGCATTCGAATACATATAGTCTATGCAAGCTAAGTATAGAGAGATAAAACATCATCGCCAATCATAATAAAAAATGAAAAAGAAACCGAAATCGCCCCGTGAACCACCGAGCTCTCCTTCAATCAGGATGCCGCAACTATGCAACAGTCGTTTTACTTTGAAAAATAATGTAAAATCCTCGCCTCACTGTCGTAGTGAGGCTCTGTAGGTATCAATTCAGCTTCTGCCCGAGAATTTTCTTCCACCTTCTCTGCTTTTCTCCTGACAATCGTAGCTTTCACGCTGCGAGCTCCCCAATCTCTTTACCTGAAACGGGCACGGCAGCGTCCCATGACTTCACCTTGGCAGACCAGCTCAGCGCTGAACTCGGAGCCGTCTAATGTCAGGTAGATATCAAAGTAGACGCGGTAAAATGTTCCTTGTGGTGTGTCCATGCGCTCGAAATCCTTTTCGAGGTTCTTGCGCGACAAGTCTGATGTGAGGGTAACGACTTCCTTGATGCCTACAGAATCGGTTAGCGGGACATACACTTCTGTTTCAATAAAGAGCAACTTACGAGGATCCTTGGTATATTCGGGGCAGACATCGTCGTCACAGGCAAAGAGGACATCCTCGTACATGAGCGTGGCACCGGGAGCAACTTGTCGGAAGAAGGAAATCTTGACGGGCTCGCCGTTCTTGACCTTTTGGCCCTTCTGCATGAAAATTTGTCGGGTGAACTTGCAGCGATCCTTTCCATCGAGAGATGGTACACGGTACGCCTCGGGGTGGTAGCCCTCCTTGAATGGCTGAAGAGTGCCCATAAGGTAGTGGCGACGGGCAATGCGATGTGTGATGATGCGCTCGGTGATGCCGGCCGTGACGGCACCCTTGACAATGGCGGCGACAGAGTCCATCGGACGAACAACCTTAGACTGGAACTGCGGAGGCACGTGGAGCTTGATTTGCTGGAAGAGATACTCAGAGGCACCGAAACCACCGACGACCAGGATGTTTTGCAGAGTTCGGTTCTGGGCCTGAATGGCAATGATTTGGTTGCGGACAAGTTCCAGAATGCGGTTGACGACGGGCTCGAAGCACTGCAGAATTTCCTCATTGGTAAACGTCATGTAGCCTTCCTCGATGCCAGCCTCTGGGAACTCAGCCTCGATACCGACGTCAACGGCCCACTTCTGGCCGTTGTTACGGAAATCAGCCTTGATTCTGTTCTCAAAGTCCATGATGCACTTGGCGTAGACTCGTCCAGCCGTCTTGGAGCCGTCGGGAAGCTTCATCTTGCGAATCTTGGTTCGCAAAATGTTGCTAAAGTTGCGGTTCAGAGCAGTGGAGCCGCATGAGTCTCCAGATCCAGCTGTACACTCGGCAACGGTAAAGGGGTTCTCGTCCTCGACTTCGTAGGCGATCAAATCGACGGTACCACCACCACAATCAACAATCAAGACGGCGTCATGGACCTTGAGGTCGAGAAGACCAGTCTTGGAACAGAAGAGAGCGGCGGCCTCGGGCTCGGAAATGAGGGTCAGGCGGTTGTCGTTTTCGTCGCGAAGGAAGCCTGCCTGGATGGCGGCAGCTCGGGTGGCGGCCTTGCCGGCATCGTTCCAAATGGCAGGGACGGTGAGATAGTATCGGATGTTTCGCTCTTCTCGGTTGAAGACCTCACCAAGGGCCTTTTGGAGAGCCGCTCGGGTGGCTTGACGGAGCTTGAAGAGGTAGTCGGCAGCGACGTCGATTTCGGACTTGCCCGGGGGCAGAGGAGGCAGGTTAATGGGGTCGATGTAGGTGTTTCCACTAAGCATCAGCTGAAGCTTGAACCACTCAACCTTTTGTACGCCAGGCTTGGGGTAGCCGGTAGGGGCGAGGGCATCAGCAATGTCGGGACCCCAGCCGACTACTTTTTGGTATTGATCGTAGTACAGGACGGTGGGAATCTGGCGGGCAAGTGTCAGTAGTTGGGAACGTCTGCTGGCCGACTTGGGATTGGCGGTATGCAAACCTTTTGCTTCGTATATGAGCCAGCGCCAGGCCATTCGGTAATAATGTCTTCCTTCGCTTCGTTGTTGGTCGCAAAGGCAAAAGCCACACCGGAGAAGGTGGTACCCTGAGGCGGAACAGTTAGCACAGGTCAGCGAGAGAGAGCGGCTGGCATCGATGCTACTTACAAAGTCAATACCGACAATCAGCTGGGCCTTGCTCTTGCTTGAGCCTTCGACCTCAGCAGCCGAGCCACCGGGACGCTGGAACTGCTGGGCAATGGGGCCACCGGGAGCAGGAGGAGCTCCTGGCGGGTAGCCAACAGGCGCACCGAAGCCAGGATGGCCGCCCTGGCCACCAGGACCGGGAGGAGGACCGCCGCCCATGGGAGGCTGGCCACCCATGGGGTTCATATTGGGGGGATAACCGGCAGGAGGACCAGCGGTGTTGATGGGAGGCGGGCCGCCGACCATTTGCGAAGGAGGAGTTCGGTTCGGGCCCGGGCCTTGGTTCATGGGACTGGTGCGGCCGATGGGCTGCTGCTGGCCGGGAGGGCCAGGAGGGCCAGGAGGATAGTTTGCTGTGTAGCTAGGCGGGCGATTGCCAGCCGCGCCTGGGTGATTCATTGGGAGACTGTTCGTCGAGGACGAAGGGGCGATGGGGGGCGTCGGGCCGGAGTGCTGCTGCTGGGGAGGCTGCGGTATTTGACCTGGAGGAGGGGTATGGCTGGGGGTGGCCCCGTCGGGAGTCTGGATGCTGGCCGTGGATTTGCGCTTTCCGAACCCGAAGCTTTTCAGGCGGGAGTTCATAGAGCTCATATGGAAGGAGGAAGAGGTCGGAGGAGAAGAGAGAAATTCAGGCGGCGACAAAGGATGGGGGTGGGAGGACAAAGAAGGCGGACAGACTGGGGCTGAGGTCACGAATTTCGTTTAACACAGCCTGGGTGCAGGCGGGCGGGCGAGAAAAGGACTTGGCCCGACTGGGCTGGGGACTGGGACTGGGCTGGGGGTAAGGTACCTGTTTTGGCGGCTCTGAGGTAAGCGCCCACACACCGCACTGCAGAGGGGTACCTAAGGCGAGGTACTCTGTGCGAGAGCAATCAGGTACCTACCATATAGCAGCTCAGCTCACCACAGGGAAAAGGCGTGGTGGTACGACTGGCACGGCGGGGAAAGACTGCGGCGTAGGCTTATTTCACCTTGGAGGCCCAGGCTCAGACTCCGCGCGTATTAGGCTCAGACAGGCTTTCTGCTTCAGGCCGGCTGGGGTTCAGACGCACGTTGCGTCTCCTATCGTCCTCTCGTGGTAGGTAGGTAAGGTACCTTTGGTACTCTCAAACAGTGGAATAGCGGTACCTGGCCGTCCAAGATGGACTCGATGGAGCGAACAAGGCTGGCCACTCCTATTCTGGCAATGTAGACCGCACGCTGTGTGCCGTACCTTGGGTACAATACTCGTACCAAGGTACTAGTAGTAGGTAGCACTCTGTGATGGTACGACAAGCACAGGTACTCGTACTCAAAACGTGGCAAGTGGGCGCAGCGCAGCAAAAGTGTAATTTACCAGCAAATGGGCTCTTCTCTTGGGAATGGGGTTTCCGGGCGTTGGATGTGGGAATGACAATGGTTCGCCGCAGGCAAAAAAAAGTGCCAGCACTGGCCTCACCGTCCGTCCCTAGCAGAACCACCAGCGACTGGTCCGTAATAATAGAAACGGGGATCTGCCAAATACGAGAGAGAGGGGGGGGGGGGGCGCGGAGAGGCGATGCGAGCAAGCCTCTTTGCTACTTACCATAACAGGACCACTGCACTCTATTCCAGGGGGGCGGTATCATACCTGGGTAGCCAATTGGACGGAAGCCGCTTGTAAATGCGGGATCGACATTCGACAGTACTCAACAAGCAATGAGCGGGGATGCGAGAGAGGAGGAGAGGCAGAAAGGTGCGGGGCAGGAGGGAGCGCAACAGCTGAGGGGGATAGTGCGGAAGGGAGTTCAGTACCA